>VZTA01017800.1:0-44771 GCA_013398855.1 Mohoua ochrocephala | reverse complement strand
TTTTTTTTTTTGTTTAATTAGTCCTCTTCTTACAGATATTTCTACCGTGGGATGGAAAAGTCAAAATCTTTTGATGCTTTCAAGCCCCTTCTCCCCCTGTGATGATGTAAATTAATTCCCCAAATCCCACCTAAATTCTAAATTTTTAGCTGATTTTTCTATTCATGAAGAGAAAGAGAGAGGGGAAAAAAAAAAAAGAAAACATTTCCAAATTTGTATGCCTCTGTTTTCCTCGCACGTCTGTCTTAGCCTGCAACACATGGAAAGGTGGGAGATCTTCTGAGACTGCTGCCTTCAGTCTCTTTGTTAAACTTCTTCTGCCGGGTTAGCATTTTTGTCTGCTTGGAAGCTGGAGAATTGAACTCACCTGGGAGCCCCGGTAGTGAAATAAATTACCATAATATAGCAGGCAAAAGAATGTATTTTAAGATGGTGAGCAGTGCAGGACTGCCCTGGTGTATTACATCTGTTCATTTGGAGATGTAAAATATGGCTTGGGCTTTGGGGCACGTGACGGGGATGTTCTTATTTTGCGGGGAGGGGGCTGCTTGGGCTGAGGGGATGCAGGTAAATATAACACATAAATGCAGTCCCAAACTCATCCTGACACTGATAGTAACCATAATAGCAAGCTATAGCTGAGCATCGATTGTGAATTCATGATTTTTAAGCCAAACCTCTCAGTTTTTAGAGGGATCTGGTTCTTCTTAGGGGACCGGCAGTGCTGTAAAGCGGAGATGGAGGGCAGGAGATTGAAAGATCTGTTGTAATTAATATTCCAATGCTCTGCTTTAACAAATTGTCAGCACAATGGGTGGAAGTGCAGGTGCTTGCAGGGCTGTTCACCAAGGTGTTTTATGCCCTTTTGTTAAACAGGGATTAATCTTTGGCTTGAACCAGGGTACCTGGCAGGGGGAATCTGAGGCCTACCCCTCCTCAAAAGCTCTGAGCAGTCTCAGGCTGGGATGTGGCAACAGGAGCTGAATAAACCCAAACTCATTACACTGATTCTGCCATTGTTGATTAACCAATATCGATATTCTGTGGGGTTTGCTCCCCTCTAGGTTTTCATCTGGCTCATTTTGCAGCTCCTGCCCCTGTGGTGTAGCCTCTGCACCGCTCCCTTCCCTGTTAAGGAAATCTCAGACTCTTCCCTCTCCAAGCTCTCCCTGACATTGTCATGGCAGTGCTGCCCTTCTCCTCGCTGCTGGGAAAGATGATATCACTGGCACTAAATATACCCCAGCCAGCAGGCCCCTTGGCCGTGCCAGGGCTGCTCTGGCAGGCTCTGAAATGACTTCTTTTCTATGTTTTGTCAATTCTCTGTGGCAGGTGATTTCATTAACTGCTCTTTAATTGCTCACAGAGAGTTGAGCTCTTGCTTTTTTTTTTTATTTTTGCTCTCCTCATGGAAAGGTGCTGGTGGCCACTTTGCAGTTCCTGCCTCCAAGGTGTGCACAGGTCAGCCTTGTCACCCGCTTCCCAAATCTACTTCTGTATTTTTATTTTTTTTTTTAAATGAAAGTAAGCTGCAAAATGTGGAATTGGAGTCAAACTCCCAGACAGATCACTCTCAGGGTTTCAGGCTGTGGCGGGATCTGCTCCCAGTTATGTTCCCTGTGTGATCTCTGGATGATCTCAGACTTGTCTGTCTGCTCTCCCTATTTATCCTGCAGTTATTAAAACGGAGAGGGGGGTGGGAAGATGATGTTTGGGAAAGGACTGAGTTCCTCCTTTACAATGTCTGGGCTGGGGATGATGTCTAAGCAAGGTTTTTTCCATATATATTCCCTGGGACAGCCAGTGCCTGCTCCTTCTGGATCGTCCTCACCTCTGCAGCACTTTCTGAGCAGTGTGATCCCCATCTCTGCTGTCCTGTCACCTGTCCCCTTTCTTTCCCTAATCACCTTGCCTGAATGTCCTTTTAACTTATTTTTTAGGATATTCCAGTTTTCCCTCCTCCATCCCTTCTGTTCCTTACCCATCAGGAGCTTCCTTCAAGCCCCCACAATTTTGTTGCTCCTGGGGTGACCCTTTGGCTTTGTTCACCTTTGATGTCCATTTACAGTTTGATCAGACTGAAATTTAAGAATCCCAAACTCAGTTCCTGCTTTGCTACTGACTTTTATGGACCTAGCTTTTGGAGAGTAGGGATTCATCTCATTGTGTGGGATATTTCCATACCCACGAGGTTCTGCCAACTTCCTTCCCACCCCAGGGAGAGAAATCAGACCTTTTAGGACACGACTCATCTCTTCCTGCAAGAGAACGAAACTACCCTAAACCAGGGCAGGTGAATTATGTCCAAAAATGTTCTTTTTCTCTCCGTTAGTGCTAAGGGGAGCTGAGGGCAACTTGTTCAGATGGGGACATCCCTTATTCCTCTGTTCCCTGGCTGGAAGTGACAGTAATGGTGTTTCTCTGCTTTCATAAGGGTCTCGTCAACAGTTTGTGGTCGTGAGGTGCCTCCAACATTATGATAACAGAAAAGCTCAGTGTGGAGTTATTTTATGCAGGATTTTCCTGCTGGAAGTTTGATTAACATGCTCAGATTGAGGCCATTTCTTTTTGGTCCTTGGTACTTTCTTCATTGTGGTGCAGGTGGAATCCAACCTCTTCTGTGAAGGTCAGAGGCTCCTGCCTGGGCCAGGCACCTGGAGCTGGCAAAGAATATAGAGGAGGTGGCTTAAAAGTGGGGCCACTGGGCTGAAACTCAGGTGGTTTAGGGGAAAAAGGAGCTGGAACAGACCTGGCACATCAGCACGCCCTAATCCTGGGATTCTTTTTGGTGCCGTTGCAAACTCCCCCTAAACTGCTAAAAGCTGAGGGAAAAATCTTTACTCTCGCTTAAAAAGGGAAAGAAAGCCTGCAGAATTTATGGCATCTGCAGTATCCAGGGGCACTGCCAGAGAATTCACACAGTTAGGAGTGGCTGAGGAGACTGGGATCTCCTTGGGATCACCCATCTGACAGTCACAGTCAGGTGAGTTTTGCTGCACCAGCACCACAGGATGCTTTGGGTGATACGGCACACTTGAGGATATTTTGGAATGCCCACTGTACTTCCACGTGACTTGGAGACTCAAGTTGGCAGGGATGGGGTGGATTAAAGAAGCAGAGGAAGTATTTAGGCATGCAAAGATGAAATCAGGATACTTTTGGCAGTACTCAGGTGCATGACTCCAGTAGCAGGAGGCCCTAACACCCAGGAACTTGCACTCAAAAGGGCACAAGTAACTGGAGCAGGCAGACCCCGAAAGGGGAAAGTGTGGAGAGGGGCAAGTTCCGTAGAAGGAGCCGAATGGAGCAGAGCAGGTGTGGGTGGGAAAGGCCAGCTTGGGTTGGGGGTGATGTGGAGAGCACGAGGGATGGGTCAGAAAAAGCTCGGTGTGACATCATGGCAGAGCAGGAACCCTTGATCTATTCCTGGCGCTGTTGCTGATTGCAGCTCGACCTCAGGCAAATCACTCCCCTCTCTCCATCGTTGCCTTTTTCCCGGTCTTAAAATTGAGACCCAGACACGGTGAAAGGGAAAGGGGTTTTTCCCTCGGTGTTTATTTAGGATCCTTGGTGCCCCACACCGTCCCAGTGGAGCGTGCCCAAGTGCCCCCGGAATGCCCCCACCCCATAAATCGTGTGTACAACTCCCAGGCCTTGCCAATGAGCCCATCTATCACAGATTGCCCAGGGAGAGACTCGAATGAATCCCCCACGCTGAGGAGTCTCCCCCCTGGCTGGGCCTGTCTCAGTTCCCAGGGTGTGTTCCAGAGAGGCCCTTGGTGTCTGGGGCTGTCTGACCCTCAGCCGCGGCTCCCAGGGTGTTTGGGCTCCTGGCTGAGCGGGACACGGGGTGTGAGACTGAGGGAGTTACAGGTGTGGGGGCTAAAGGCACTGAGGGGATAGAAAAGCTACAGAAAAGGCCATATAAAGGGGTATAAAAGGGGGATATAAAAAGGCAAAAATCATCCTGGCATCACCATCCCTGCTCCGCTCTTCCTTGAGTTCTTCAGGGAATGGGCTGTCCCTTGCAACGAGCCTGTCCTGCCCTCGGCACAGCCACCCTTTGACTTCATCTTGGTGCTTCCCAGACAGCTGAACCCGGAGTTCAAAGCTGGATGGTGTTTGGGGTTCAGCTGCTTTCAGATGCAAGAATTTCCCCGTGCAAAAATTCCCTGGTGGGAGTGGGGGCTCCTTCCACGTGTGTTTGTGCAAGGGCTTGGGCTAAGCTCTGTCAACACAGGGCTTTCCCCAGCTCCCTGTGTATCCCTGGTTTCCCTGCCCCCTCCCAACAGGTTGGTCATAAATTAGGTTCTGATGTGGGGATTGAATTTCACTCCAGCTGCCAGAGCTGTGGCACATCTGGGGTCCTCCTGTGGTTAATGGCTTCGCAAAAATGAAGCAATAAAGGTTATGATGGCTGTGTTTTAACCCCGGGGCCCTCGTTCTGCTCAACAGGGGGGGTTTCCCTGGAACAGTTAAAAACCTGCTGTCTGCATTTAAATATCTCCCAGTGATGTGCTGTCTTTGAGCAGCTCTTCATGAAAGTGATTTTAGTTTTGAAACTTAACAAAGCTGAAGCATCTTTTCTTTCAGGTTTTCCTTCACAAAAGATGAGCTGACTCTCTTTAAAATAAAAACCCTCTGTCTCTAAATTATGCCATGATTTAACATTTACATACAACAGAGAAGTTGGTGTAAAAAAGAGAAGGAAAAAACCCACCTCACTTGGAGTTTTTCGGTGTAAGTCAGTAAATGCTCTTTTAAGGGATGATTTGTGCATGAAGAGCAGTTCCCAGCTCTGGTCACCAACGATCCCTTCAAGGGATGGTGCTTCCACTCTCTCACAAACTCAAAGCCATGGTCAAGAAAACTGAGATCTGACTTTGAGCACTGAGCTCTTACTGCAGCAGAAATGCTGATATTTTAGAATGTGTCAATCCCTAGAAATCAAGGTGTCTTCTCCCAGGCCTCCTCTCCTGATGAATACCAGAACCTTAAAAAAACCTCTGCTGCTTTTTGGAGGGAAGTGAAGTTTTGATGCTCCAACTGAACCATGGCTGTCTCTGCTGGGTGCTGGGGATGCTGCTAAAGGTATCACTCAGGTTCTCCAGCTGTAGGATTTGGCTGCCCAGCAGATCAAATCAATAAATGTGTTTATCCTCCCAGCTCTGCTGACAGGTGTGGAAGTGGGACTGTCTCAGAGTTGCAGAGAGAGCAAAACTATTCGGGCTCGGAGCTGAAGTGGATTTACCTGGAAAAGAGGCAGATATTTAATTTTGAGATTGGTTCACATCACCTCCTAGCCAGGATGTCCTTGTGTGTACAGTCAGCGGAGGTCAAAGCATTGTTTATGCCACCCCTTGGAGACATCTGCTTATTTTCTGTATAAATAACTCCAGTCTTAAAGGGGAGAGTCACAAAATTCCCTTCCTGACATGCTGGAGGGGTGGCTCCATGGGGGACATCACAGCAGAAAGTCTGGACTTGCACAAGCTACACAAGAGGAATAAACCTCAAGGTCCCCGGGCTGACAGCAAAATTATTCCCTTAATCACTGAAGTTGTCCTTAATGAGTTACTCTGCTGCATTTAGGAAAGAGGGGTTTCTCCCTGACCCTGTTGCTACCCCGAATTGTGTTTTACCCTTGGTCCCAACATCTTCACAACGTGCTGATGGTGCTTAGTGTGCCAAATTCTTGTAAAAAGGCAAGTAAGGCATGGCAGCCACACACTCAAGAGGAGATAAACAATCTCTCATCTATTTGTTTAACTCATTATTCATTGCAAAGGACGGCCCTTCACTCATCTGTTATGAAATGTATTGACTTCCCCTCCACACGTTTCCGAGGGATTTGCAGCTCCAGCACAAATCCTGAGAGGGCCCTGGGTCAGTTTTTGAGGAGCAGGAGGTCTGATGTTGGAGCTAATGAGCTTGTTATGAGACATATCCTGGGATCTCTGGCAGCTCCATCCTCTGCCACCGTGTCCAGCCTGTCTGCAATTAGGGACAAGGGCTGTGACACTGTGCTTTATCCGAAATCTGCAACCAGGCAGAAATGTCTCATTTGCACTGAACACACAGAAACTCCTGATCTGCGGAGTGTGAACAAATTTTTCTTCTTTATGACTCAAAATCTTTAGAAGCCCCCAAGGACTTACCTTTAAAAACTGGATGCTTTTGGGTTTTTTTTTTTTTTGGGCAAAGCTGCTGCCCATTTTTTCCAGGGAATTAGAAATCAGAATGGTGTTAACCCAGGTAGTTGGAGCTATAACCCTGGGCTGAGTGCTTGTGAGAGCTTGTTAGGTAATTGATATTGATAAATTGATGTGGTAGAAGGTAAAAGAAGATTATCTGGATGGCTCTGATAGGTGGAGACACAGAGACCTGGGTCCATGGTTCCTCCTTACCATGGAATCACTAAGTGGTTTGGGTTGGAAAAGATGTTAAAATCATCCAGTGCCACCCCCTGCCATGGGCAGGGACAACTTCCACTATCCCAGGTGCTCCAAGCCCCATCCAGCCTGGCCTTGGACACTTCCAGGGATGGGGAAGATGACTCTTGACTGGAGCTGGAGGAGCTCCGTCATAATTTTGTGTGCAAATCCAAGATTCCAGAACGTTCCTGCAAGTGATTCACTCTTCTTTGATCATGATCAGGGAACACAGGTGTGGAAGTGACCTCAAGAAATCTTTTGTGCCCCGAAACCAAGCCACTGTAGCCAAACCATCCTCTGCTCAGCCATTGCAGAGTCCCAAGCCAGACCCCTCGGTGTCCAGTGGCCTCTGCCTGACTCGGATCATTTCTGACTGTTGGGTTTGCAGGTTTCACCCTTATTTTATTTTAATGAATGTCACAAGGCTGAGAGCTCTGTCCTATATCTGGGGACATGCTCTTCTGGGGGATTATCCAGCCATTGTCAGACAATTCATCTGAATTACCCCATTCATTTCAGCCCTATTCACTCCCGGCCATCCATTATGCTCACCTTTCTTTCCTTACCCTGAATATCGCCCAAGCTGCTCTTTCTTCTTGCCCTGGAAACTTTAAATGGATAGATATGTTAATTGGTATCATTACAACAAATGGTCCCAGTCACCCTGCAATTCAGGGAACATTTCGTGTTGCCATTTAAATGATGAGGGTTTTTTTTTTTTCTTTAATGCCACTGACAGCTACTTGTGTTTAATTCATTTTGATTTTGTTAGGAGGGGGAAGTTATCAGGATTGTATCATTAAAAATGCATGCTTGGGTTATTCATGCATGTTTCATACATTCCTGTGTATGATCCATCATAATTCAACATTAGCCAATGGGGATACCAAGTGGAAAGGGTCTGCTGAGCATACACATAATTCAATTACACCCATGACGTCACATTGATTGGATTCTTAATGACACCTCCGAGCCCTGCTGGGAAAAAGGAGGGTTTCCACCGAGGCTGCCTGTGCCTGGGAGCACAAGGTTTGTGTTACTGATCCAGGCTGGCAGAAGTTTGGGCCTGGGCAGGATCTGGGCAGCTGCTTTGGAGACGAAGGACGGGTGTGTGAAGCAGCTCAGGCAGCACGGCACAAACCTCGACTGCCACTGCAGTTGTGCTGCTTGGACCGTAATAAAGAAATGAGATGTTCTCCCTGGTGTTTTATTAAAGGGCTTTTGTAGGGACAGCAGTTCCCGTGGCAGAGGGACAACGTGTTGCGTGGCAGCAAATCCTCCTAATCTGGGATAGCTCTGCTCGCACCGGAGCATTGGTTTGGTTACAACCCTGCTCTTGTTGATGGGTGATGCGGGGCAGTGGTGGAATTCTCTCTGCAGCTAAGGAGAGAGAGAGAGAGATAGGAGGGAAATAGATTGATTTTTTTTGATTGATTGATTAATTGATTGATTGAAAGATGTAGCTGGAGGTACCTTTATCCTCTCCTCTAGTCACAGATCCTGACTTGGGATAAATCAGTAATTACACCTTCCTGCCCCTTCACACCTCCACCATGGTCTTTCACCCTGTTAGTGAAATGAATCCCTTCTTTCCAGAGCCTGCTGGCAATATCCATGAAGAGGAAGTGCCGTTCCCGGGGCTCCAGGTGGCAGAGGTCAGGGAATGTAGCAAGGCCCATTATTTTGACAGCAAGGACGGGCTCCCTCTGTGACAGGAGAGGTTTGGGCTGGATATTAGGAAAAGGTTCTTCACCCAGAGGATGTTTGGGCACTGAACAGGCTCCTCAGGGAATGGGCACAGCCTCAAGGCTGCCAGAGCTCCCGGAATGTTTGGGCAATGCTCTCAGGGATGCACAGGCTGGGATTTTTTGCGTGGTCCTTTTTGGGGCCAGGAACCAGACAGGATAATCCTTGTCACTCCCTTCCAAATTAGGATATTTTATCTCTGATTCCACCTAAGGCAGCACCGGGATGCTGATCTCAGTTTGGGTATCCTGGCACTGCTGCTCCTTGGCATCAGTCAGGTGGAGCAGGGGATTGCTGATGCGGAGTTTTCTTTGATGGTCCTAAAAAAATAAAAAGAGGGAGGCTCGGCATCCCTCGCTGCCTCTCACTTCAATACATTTAAAAATAACTCATTCTCCGTGAGCGTGTCCCAGCACCTCTCTGCCTCAGCACTTTTGAAGCTCTGGTGAATTCCAACCCAACACTGGATTATCTCCATTTTATTGGTGCTGGATCACAAGCTGAGAGAACTCTTAAAAATCTCTCCTTACGGTCATGGCCAGGAGAAGAAATCACTCCTGCTCCTGACTCTTGGACCTCTGCATTAAGCACATGAGCATTCCAACCACCAATCCTATTGATTTTCAATTATGGCTCAAATGGAAGTTGTTGTAGCTTTGTGTTTACCCTCGGGAGACTTTGCCTTGTCATTGCTGCTGAGGAGAAAGGGGGGAGAAATCCCGTGCTGATGTGGACGTGTGGTTGTGGGGCTGGAACTCGCTCCTGGGCAGAAATGGGGGGGTCACCACTGCTGGTGACAACAGCAAAATCCCTTTTTATGGGATTGGATGGGCAATACAGGGGCGTGTGGCACGAAGAAATAGCGGCTATAAATACAGAGCCGGCGTGGCGTGGCAGAAAGTTATTGCTGGCATGAGAGTGGGGTATTTTTAAATAACGTGGGGAGACTTATTTCAAGTGGGAGCAATGCTGAACCTCGCTGGCATGTTCAGGATAGGCCGGGCAGGAGGCTCGTGAGAAGTTGGAAGCTGCAAAATTCACGCTCTCCCTTCCCTGATCTGTAGCCTGGTCAGTGTTTTCCATGGCTGCTGTGAGCAGGTGGATGTGAGAGTGGCCTGGAATAAACACAATTCATATTTTGAGGGTACTTTTCTCCTTGGATTTCTCAGCAATTTGCCAAAGGCAAGAAACACCGAGTCCCTTCCCTTGGCTGGGGCTGCAAAGGAGTTAAATAATTTATAGGGTCAGGTTAAGAATATGGAATCACAAAATGCTTTAGGTTGGAAGGGACCTTAAAGCTCATCCAGTTCCACCCCCTGCCATGGGCAGGGACACCTCCCACTATCCCAGGCTGCTCCAAGCCCCATCCAACCTGGCCTTGGACACTTCCAGCAATGAGGCAGCCACAGCTTCTCTGGGCACCCTGTGCCATGGCCTCACCCGCCTGCCTGTGTAAGAAGTTACTCTTCCTCTTTTTTAAAAGCTTCCTTCTCTTCCTCTTTTTTAAAAGCTTCCTTTAGGCCCTGGAAGGGGCTCTGAGGTCTCCCTGGAGCCTTTTCTTCTCCAGGCTGGACACCAGAGCAGAGGGGCTCCAGCCCTTGCGGCATCTCTATGGCCTCCTCTGGACCCTCTCTAACAGGTCCACGTCTTATGCTGAGGACTCCAGAGCTGGGTGTACTTCTCCAGCTGAAGTCTCACAAGGGCTGAGTAGAGGCCCCATCTTTCAGAGATTCCCTGAAAAAAACCCCAAACCCCAAGGATTATTATTCCCATCAGCCTGTCCAAGAGCTGGGATGAGTTTCACTGGGTTTGGATGTGCCTGGGCCTCGATGTGCCCTGCCCCTCGTGTGTGTCCGTGCGCTCGCGCCCCGCTTCCAGAGCGATGCCGTGTTTGTTCCGTCGGCTCTCCCTGAGAGCCAGGAGAGTGTTATTTATAGCGGCTGGGCAGCTGGAGCCCGGCTTGGGTTTCCATCACCTGCTCCCCTTCCCTGCATCCGAGGGTGCAGCAGGGCTGGATTTCAGCCTGGGGTGAGGTGCTGACCCTGACCCATCGCTGCCCTTGGCCACAGGGCTCTGTCCTCACCCTCATCTTCCCCTCAGGGCAGAGCCAGCAGGGAATGAAATGTAGCAGGGACCTGAATTATGTCTTGTAGGATGCTCTTAGTAAGGATTAAAGGGAATATTCTCCAAGGCGGTTTTATACCTCCACATTTTGTGTGTTTGCCTTGAGCCAAACCCACTCATTGTTAATAATATTAAAAGTGAGCATTGTTTCTGTGCAGGGGCAGGGCCTCTTTGGGGTGGGCACTGTGCTGCCCTCTTGAAGGTCCAGCAGATCTTTTTGGGGTGCTGCAAGTCAGTGTTGAGCACCCCTGAAGGGTAGGAGGAGAGAATCTCAGCTAAATGGAACCAGGATCCTCACGTGGAAGGTGCTGGGCTGCTCTGAGCTGTGGTTTTATCTCACTTCTTCTCCCTGGGGGCGAGCAAGCAGCCCTACCTGCCTCTTTCCCCTCCCTTATCAGCAGCATCTGGCGTTATCACATCTGTTATATCTCCTCCTTGCAGTGCTGACATGAGAGGACATCTCCCAGGGTTGACAACAGGATAAAAAAGTGGGGAATTAGCAAAGCCAGGATGTGCGAGTCTCCGAGACTGTTTCCCTTCCAGCCTGAACACCAGCCTCGTGGGGTTCAGAAGGTGATCACACTCCTCTTCCTTCTTCCATGGATCTCTGCTCCTCTGGAGGATGCAGACTCTGACCATGTGCTGGCAATAACCAGGAGACAGTGGCCAGGCAGTGGCCAGAGTAGTATGGAAAAGCAAACAGACTTTGTTTTTTTTTCCAGGGAGGCTGCTGAGAGCACATTTCTATTTTTTCAGCCTGAGTGTGCCTGCCAGGAGGGGTAACAGAGGTGGAAGGGGCTGCAGCTTGATTATAGGATCCCTTTCCCTGTTTTCTGAGTCCCAATTGGAAACAGCTCCCCGCAGTGGCTCCGCTTCAAACCCTGCTCCTTGGAGCTGACTCTGCATCCCGGTGGGAGGCCCTGACTTCCCAGAAGAGGCAGCTCCGAGCTGGCCGGAGTTCACAACCTTCCCTCCCTGCCCCCTTGCAGCTCCTGGAGCTGCACCACTGCCTGGAAAAGCACTGTGAGCTCCCTCCTCCCTCTGCCACGCTGGGGAAATGCCCTTTGTAATGCTCCGAGCTTTTGTTTTTTGCATGAGCTGTGTTGGGGTGAACTTGGCGAGGCTGCCAGAACATCATGAATAAGTTAGGAGGGAAGCTGTGCTCGGGGTGTGCACAGGCAGGGAAAGCAGGCTTGGTGCTCAAACAGCCTCCAGAGTGCCTTGTGGTGGCATTTTATATCCTCTTTGCATTTATGCCCTTGTTAATCCCAGATTTCTTCATGAGTCTTCACTGGTCTTGTGTATCCCCGACTCTGGCTGGCTTCACACGAGGTTGCAAATTTTGGTGCCCTATCCTGATATTCCGATGTCTAAGAGATTTCTTGCCTCAAACAAAACGTCCTCAACCCACGGAGCTCATGATGGAGCTCTGTGTCTCCTCAAGGCCTCTGCCATCACAGCATCCCGTTGCCCAAGGCTCCTCCTGGAGGCTCTGGTTTTCCCACTACAGGAGAGAAATGTTTAAAAGGGCAGAGGGGACAGTGTGATCATCACTGCCACCAAATGCACGTGGCCCTGTGATTATTTTTATTTCTGAAGTTATTTTCCCAGGGCGTGCAAAATCTCTGAGGTTGAGGTGAAATTTCCCTCTTTGCTCTTCCTAAAACCATCTTTGCAGAAGAATTGGCCTGACAAGAAGCACTGTTCTCTTCCTGGGAACATCTCAGCTCCCCTTCTACTCAACTGCTGGTGCTTTTTGATTTCTGAAGGCCAAGAGTTCTCAGTCTCAGGGATGTCTCCGTGCCAGCGTGGACGGCCACACTTTCCTCTGCTCTCAGCCTCTGATGTATCAGCCGGATATTTTTTGTCCTTTTTGCAGTTTATCCCGTTCTCCCTCTGTCTTTGAGCCCCTTGTCACCGTGATTTCATTCATGCTGTCCCCGCAGGGTCATTGCCAGTCACCTCTCCGCAGTTATTTCTGCACAGTTGGGGCTTTGTAATGAAAAACAAAACTCTCGATCTGCTTCATTCCCAGAGCTGCTGGATTAGTTCCTGGTTTCTTCCTTGGCTTCATTCCAAACCACAGCAGGTCAAGGAAGGAGGTAGATCAATGTCCTCTCCAAAATGTGCCCTGCTCCACATTAGAGAAGGACTCTTCTGACCCCACACTGCTACGTCAGGACTTGTTGAAGGGTTGGGGAGCAGAGCTCTGCCCTTTTGCCCAGGTGTAGGACTGGAAGGGGCAAAATCTTGGGTCAAATCCATGTCCCTGCCAAGGCATCCCATTGTGTGGTTCTGATTGCAAACCTTGCAGGCTCCATCCTCACCCTCATCTGCTTCTTCTGCTTGCCCAGCCCAAGGGTTCCTCGCTGCTGGTGGTGCCACAGGGATGGAGCTGGCGTGTGGGAGAGGTGGGATGAACTGCACCTAAACTGAGACCCAGGAGGGTGCCTCCTCCAACAGGTGTTGCCCTTGCTGGAGGGCACAGGTGACATCCTAGGGCTGGGCTAAGGGCACTTTTCTCCTCGGTGTGGGGACAGCAGATCACCCCAAACAAGCAGAGGAGTTTTTGCATCTGTCTGCACAGAGCTGGTGATATCAGCATCCCCTAAAGCTGCTTTGTGCAAGGTGGGATGTGTCTGTGGGACGCAGCTGCCTCTTTAACAGTAATCCCACTCTAGAACTGGGGTGCAAATAACAGCCCCGAAGCCCCAGGTGTCGTAGAATCATCGTCCCAGAATTTTTTGGGTTGGAAAAGACCTCCAAGATCATCGAGTCCAACCTGTGACCGCCTTCCCAAGTAAAGCAGAGCACTAAGTGCCTCCTCCAGGGATGGGGACTCCAACACCTCTTTGTGCATCCCATTGCAGTGTTTGACAACCCTTTCCATGAAGAAATTCCTCCTGATGGCCAAACTGAGCCTCTCCTATTTGCTGTGATGGGAAGTGACTCCAGCCTTGGAGTGATGCTTAAAAATTGTCTCTCCCGAGGTTTTTTTGTAAAGAGCAGCAAAACCCGAGCATCGAGCAAGTCTTTTCTCTAAGTGCTTCCACCAGGAATATTTGACAGGGACGTGTGCTCACCTCACACACACACAGAGCAGCCAAATTTGATGAAGGGATTTATTAGCAGAGATGAATCGAAACGTGCTCCGGCTGCTGCCTCCTCTGATCTCGTGGTGCGGGACAGGGTTAGTTTTGCCTTTTTGTTTCGTTTTGGGTTTTAAGTGCTTCTCTGATGGCTGCTTTACGTTCTGCTCTGTGTCCTGGGGGAGCTGAGTCAGCACAGAGCACCCAGCCACTGCTCAGAGGAATTTGCACGGGTTTTGTTTATTATTTTGAGTTCAGCCAGTTCTGCTTTGCCTTTAATTGACAAGCAGGAAATCTCTCTTGGACCTTTCAGATAGCTGAGTCCACTGCTCGGAGGAGAGGGGAAGCTCATAGGAAACTGGCGTTTGAGCGATTAGCAAACAGAACATGATTTTGTTGCAAACGTAGCTCTTGATGCTCGACGTGTCAGATACTCTGAGTAATGATCGTGTTTTAAATATAGTTTATAACTTTCTTCTCGTGCGTACACCGCCCACTGTATCTGCGTGGCGGAATTTACACCCGGGGTGGCTGTGTGTAGATGATGTCTCTGGATAATTACACCTCCAGAGGAAGAGAGAGATCTGTCCCTGTTTATTTTTAGATATTATCTATATCTGTGCATCCAAAGAGAGAAGGTTTTACACAGATGGAATCTCTTTCAGGTCACATTTCAATAATAATTATGGCTTAATGATGCTGTGGCTATTTTATTTTATCTTGTATTATTTTAGCTGCTTCTAATAACTGCTAATTTCCCAGCCACAAAGGTCACGGCGCGGATGAGAATAAACACGTCGTAAACTGGTTGTAGCAAATAAATCCGCTCCCTGGAAGCCGTGGTACTGAGCACAGTAAGAGTGCAAGGACTGGGAAAACTGCCTTGGCACTAATTTTCTGGTTGTTTTAATGACAGTTATGTAATGAAAGATCAGACCGTGGTAGTTGATGTGAGGTTAAACTCTTAGTAAGCGGTGTGTAACTACAGGACCCTTTGTACGAGACATGGCCCACAGTTACTCACTGGTTACACCTCCACCAGTGCCTTCAGCTTGGATTTGTAAAGCTCTGTCACCTATTCCCTTCCTCCTTGCTGTTGTGTTTGGGTGTTACGTGTCTGCTGAGATTGTCCTGAGCTTATTTCCTGTGCTTAGGACGTGCTGGAGGAAAAAATCAATCTGCTCCCTGTGCCATAAAATGTCATCGCTGATTGATTTTGGAGACAGGAGACAAGCCTTGGATAGACTCAGTATGGCCAAAATCTTACCCTAAAACTCGTGGCTGAGACAGTTGCTTCGCTTTTATTTGTTTAGACTCCTGGTTGAAGAAAATTTGATGAGCCACAGAGGGCTGGGGCTGAGTGGCTGCTTGGTGTAAGGAAAATATCAGACAATTATAGGATGGTTTGGGTTGGAAGGAACCTTAAAAATCATCTCATTCCGGGTCATCGTCCTGTCCTGCCATGGGCAGGGACACCTTCCGCCATCCCAGGCTGCTCCAAGCCCCGTCCAACCTGGCCTTGGACACTTCCAGGGATCCAGGGGCAGCCACAGCTTCTTTGGGAAACCTGCTCAGGAAATTCAGGAACAGCCTTTGAGCACCACTGCCAGGGATAGAGCTCTTGGAGGGCGATGAGCTGCCGGCTGTGCCAAGGATTAACTGGAGAGGGAAGGTAATCCCAAGGCAACAGGTGGGATATGCTGAATTTGCAGGACAGAGAGCCCATCTCAGAGTGAGGGATTGAGCTGCCGAGGTGCCAATACCTTCACACAGAGCAGTTGATTTTGGATGTGTGTCTGGGCTGTGTGAAGCAGTCATGGGGCTTTTTTTTTTAGCTGAATGGGTAAAATCCTGAATCCTGGTCCTGCTGAAATTGCTGTCGGAGTGAACAGCCCTGGGGGATGTCTGCAGGTTGTGGCAGTAGAATGAAGCATCTTTTCTGGAGCACGGTTTTGTGGGAGGAGGGGAATGGATCGTTCTCACCTGCTTTCTGCACCACTGCTCACATCTCAGTTATCTCCACCACAGTGTTGTTTTTCCCTCCACCCCCCCCCCTTCCAACTCCTCTCCACCAACTGTGCGGGCTCCGGAGGAGATAAAGCACGGCCTGACACATTTCTGTCTGCAGGTCTCCTCCTGCATGGCTGGGCTTCTCACACCTACCTGCTGGGAAGAGCAGACGTGGGAACAGCTTTGCCGGCTGCTTGGCTCGAGCCACGCCATCCCGCCCCGAGCCCTCCGAGTTGAGATGTTGATGTGAGACAGGGAATATCCTTTGTGTTGAGGCAGGAAAAGCCTTGACTTAATGTTTCAGGGGGCTGCTGGTTGGCCTGGCTGCTTGAACATCGTTTTCAGGTGCTGGTCCATCGAGGGTGAATGTTTCTGCAGGTCAGATATGGGACCAAGACAGGGAAGCTCTGAGCTTGTCCTGCCCCCAACGCCTCCATGATCAAAATCTCAGCCATGCTTGATCCTTCCATTATCCCACCCAAACCATTCCATAACTCTTTGTTTCTGTCTCCTCACCTGGCTGGGGTGATGGGGTGGGTTTGGGGTGGTTGGATGTCTCTTTGGGCAACAGCAGCCTCTTCCTGTCTCACACACCTCTGGTTTCATTCCGAGCAATACCTTCACACGCAGTCTGAAGGGATTTTTTGCAGCCAGAGAGTCTCCTGGACGTGTCCTGGATATGCTGGGGGCTTCCAGCAGGTGAGAGGTGGTGTTGCAGGAGCTCCTGAGGATCCCATCAGGGCAGCCCTTGGCTCCTGTCCCTTCCCTCCCTCGTTTCCCACGGTTTGGAAACACCAGAGAGCAGGGAGTGACAGGCAGTGCTGTGTGAGCTCCCCATGCTTGCGCTGCTGTTTTCATTGATAATTCATCCCGGGATCAGCACTCAGAATTAATTCCATTAAAGGGGCCACATCATTCATTTATGAGGAAGGGAGGCTTATAAAGGGCTGTGCACAGGGAACATCCTTGTGTGTGCTCAGGATGGAGTTGTTTCTAGCTGGGTGCTGTTCTCGGGGCGTCTCCTGGTCTGCAGTGGGAGACTGGGCATCTCCTGGGATGGGGAGGGCATCAGACTGAGGTCTTGTGTAGTGATGTAGCAGCAGAGCCTGACCAAACACTGGGCTGTGCTTTTGGCATGATTTGTGATGTGCCTGGGTCAAATCGAAACCGTTTTGTTGTGGCAGTGCAGTGCAGGGATCCCTGCTGGGGGTGCCCAGGCGTATCTGTCCCTGGAACCCCCAGTGCAGCCCATCTAACTTTTGTAATAGCCCCAAAATTTATTTGTTTTCCTCTTCAGGTGTGTGATGAAAATGCCTTTTCTGGTTTTCTCACAGTACTACATATCCTGCCTCTCACGGATTTTAACTTTCTGTCCCTGTCCTCACTTGCATCCTGCCCTTCGGACCCTCTGTCCTCTCCAGCCAAAGCTGGTGATGATCATCACAAGAGCTCTTCTCTCTCTTCTTCCACACTCACATTGAGCCTGTAGCTGTTCTATCATCAGGGAGGGACTTTTCCAGCTCAGGATTTGGGCTCACACCATTGATCAGCTGGAATATGAACCTTTGGCTTTCCAGACTCATGGTGAACGTTCTGGCTCACAGAGTGAGCTGGGTAGGGAAGGAACTGCTCTGCTTTTGCACTCGGGTGAGGCTGGATTTTTTGGGATTTGGGAAATTTGCCTGACAGTGCAAAGGTGATGTAAAAAAAGGTGATTACTCCATCCCTGATGCCCTTGGGAGCTGGGTAAACACTCCTGGTGAGTCAGAGTCCACCAAATGTCAACAGAATTGTGTCACCTCATGGGCAAAGCTACCTCTGAAAATGATTTCTGGGTGATTTTTGCCTCAAATTGCCTTTCCTCCTTTTATTGGGGCTGGTTAAGGTTCTCCAATCACCAACGCAGCTCCATGCCATCTCCAGGATAATGAGGATGGAACACCTTGCTGTGCCCAGCTCAGGGTGGCAGCTGCTGGCTCTCCACATTTCCTAGAAGTGACTTGACAGGGAGCTGTTCCCAGACTCTGTCCTTTTCCTTCCTTATATCTGAGTAAAAACAGAATTTTGACAGGCCAGTGATGCAGAAAATAACTTTCTGCTCTCCAACTGTTGCATCCCTTGACCCCAATTAGAATGTGGTGCATGTAGAAGTGTCAGCTCCTTGCTTTCTCTCCGCTCCCCGTCTCCCTGACCAAAATTCCCATTACAAAGATGACACCTGAGTGCTTCGCAGGGCGGAAAGCTCCACTGACCGAAGAGAGAATCAAGAGTGGATGTGAAGTCCAGCTCCTCTGGGGGTTTTCTGCCCTTGGTTTCTGGACAAGGAGCAGCAAAGCTGTCAGGAAGGAGCAGGGTGGTGGTGTTGATGGTTGGACTGGATGATCTTAGAGATCTTCTCCAACTGTAATGATTTTATGATTGAATAGGATATTCCAACCTCTGGGAATATTTCCCCTTCACCTGTCTATATAGGGCTGGACACGTAGGATTGGTTTAGCTGTTGAAATGTAAAGTTTCAAGGCCTAAGCCTTGAAGCTGTGGCTGCCCCATCTCTGGAAGTGTCCAAGGCCAGGTTGGAGGGTACTCTGAGCAACCTGGGATAGTGGAAGGTGTCCCTGTCCATGGCAGGGGGTGGAACTGGATGATCTTGAAGGTCCTTTCCAACCCAAACCATTCTGCAATTCCATGATAAAGCTCTGTGCTCCTTGCAGACCTCCAGCTTGGTAACAGAGCTTCTCTCTTCAACAGCTGACGCCCTAAGGGCTGTGAAGGACGAGTAACAGTGCCCATGGAAGGGGTGCGAGGTAGCCCATGGGATGTTTCAGTGGCACTCAGGACCATCCAACACTCCTCGTGTTCTTTTACCACCCCATGACCCCGCCCTTCGTGTCAAGGAGCCATTGGCAGCTCCCTCATATGCCATGCCCTGTTCTCCTGCAAGCTTGGCACGAACTCTGAGGCCAAGAGAGCAGAAGGCAGGACTGGATCTGTGCCTGGGCCGTGTCTGGCTTTTCCTCCCACGGCTCCGAACGTTGAGTCGTTGGGATTGGACATCGGGCGCGTCTCAAATCGCGGCCGCCTCGCGCTCTGTGAGGCGCAACCTCTCCTCAGGTTATCTGCGTGTGTGATTCAAGGGGATGGCGGGAGGGCAGAGTTCCAGGCTGTGACTCATTCAGTCTTTTCCCACTGCTGCTGTAATTCCAGTGGAAATCTCAGAAGATGGTAAAACCTTCAGGCGTGTGAAAGATGCCAGGATTTAAGTGCATGTGAATGAATCCAGGGCTCGTTTTTGAACTTGGAAAAACAGGGTGGGCTTGCTGCAATCTCATTGCCTCTGCCTGCTGTCATGGAGGGACAGAGCAAGGGGGAATGGCTTTAAACTGGGAGAGAGAAGGTTTAGATTCGATATCGGGGAAAAAAAATCATTATTAAGAGGGTGGTGAGGCCCTGGCATGGGTTTCCCAGAGAAGCTGTGGATGCCTCATCCCAGGAAGTGTCCGAGGCCAGGTCGGATTGGGCCCTGAGCAACCTGGGTTAGTGGGAGGTGTCCCTGCCCATGGCAGGGGGTGGCAGCAGGTGATCTTGAAGGTCCCTTCCAACCCAAACCAGTCTGTGATTCTGTGATCTTGATGTTTGGGCTTGGTGACCCGAAATGTCTTTTCCAACCTAAATGATTCTGTGATTTTATCCTGGTGAAGCTCAGGACCGGCACAGGGGCACAGCTGAGCATACAGAGCACAACAGTCCATCAAAGCTCCTGCCCTCCATGTGGGATTTCCCTCCCTGCTGGGTTCCCTGGGACCTCCTGTAATCACTGAGGGTGACCCTGGCCATGACTTTCCCTCCCTCCCAGGCCTTTAGGATTCATCAGCAAGCTCTGCACTCTCTGGACGCTGCTGCTGGATTCCTTCGTGCTCTCTCCGACGCTCCCTGTGTGGGGCCCTATCAGGCAGATGTTGGGTTGAAGGTGGAACATCCCCCTGCCATGGGGTGATGGAGCTCGCTGCAAGGGTCAGTTCATCCAGACTTCCCTTGATCCTGCTCCTGAAATTGAGTTTCTATTCAGGTTGGTCATCCTGGCCTTCCCTGCAGCGTAGGGCACAGGGAGTGTCCATCCCCCAAGCCCGGGTGTTGGCTGTCCCTCACGGGTCCTTGCTTGGAGGCAAAGGGAAGAGTTCCAGAAACCCTCCAGTGCTGCAGGAAGGAAGATCCTGCTGGCTGGAAACTCCGTGAAGAAAACCCAAGCTGTGATCAGAAAGCTGTTACATCAGTATTTGGATTTGGAATAACTGGAGGTACAACTCATGCCAGAAAAACCCCAAAACACCTTTTTTTGGGCCCTGTAACAGTTCTTTCGTCCATTAAACAACAGCCACAACCACCACTGCAGCTTCCAAAGCTACTGAATGAACAGAGCCCTCTCTTTCCTTTGTTCTTGCTGTGTGAGAAGCAGGTGATGCCGAGGTGTTTTAGAGTCTCAGCTCTGAGGAGGTCTTTAATCTGAGGGAATCGTGTAATCTGTGAGTGACAGCAGTGATTGTGACACTGATTGATCTGTGGTGGCTCCACTCTGAAGACTTTTGTCTCTGCACTTGGGATGAGTGGCAGATAAAAGACCTGCTTCATAATTTGTGCCGTGAGAGAAGGAGAAATGATACGGGAGGGAAGAGTTGAGTCCTCTGAGCAGATCAACCTCTTCATTCATTTTCTCCTGCACTCTGCATTGGGATGATGGAGACTGTTCCCCTTGGAAGGACCATTCCAGCTGAGGAGTGATGCTGGCATGAAGAAGGTTCAGAAACCACCCCCTCCCCTCCTTTTTCTGACCATCCTCCCCAGAAATCATAACCAGAAACAGAGGGAGAAAAGCTGTTCTGGCCAACACTGCTGTCAACAAACCCCTGCCTTGGCTCTCTGGCTGGAGGGCTCAGAACGAGGTGAAAAATTGTAGCAATGTTTATTTCACAGAAGATAAGCTTTAAGCTTATGCATTATGGTGTTTTGGCTGACAGCTATCAGGGATTTTTTTTTTTTCCCCTAAAATAAGAAAATAGCTGCCCAATCTCCCAGCTTCATTTTAACCTGAAAAATGTTGGTGGCTTGACAATGGTTTGAAAAAGGATTTCTGGATGAAAACCTAATGAATGGCTCAAAAGTTGATTAAGAAGGAGGGGAGATGCTAAGTCAAAGTTTTCTAGCTAGAACTAGTGATTTATTATCCAGCTATCTTTGCAAATGACAAAATAACTAATTAGATACAATTCATCATCAGAACTTAAAGCTGCCACTGGTGTAAGATGGAAGGTTTTATGAACAATTCATAGTCTCAAATTCTGATTTAAATGTAGCATAGTGTGTATTGAGAGTTAGTCAAACGCACTGAGGCGCTGGGAAAGGCTTAATAAGATTCTAAAATTCTGACCCCCTGCAGATTTTTTTTTTCTGATGAAGGATTTGAAAAGGGCGTTTTGGAATGATGTTTTATATGGTAGTAGTCTTTTCCCATAAAACATCAGCCATAATAATTATTTTTATGCAGATCCCGAGGCACAGAGAGATTAAATGACTTTCTCAAGGTCAGACAGTGAGTCAGAGGCAGAGCCAGGGAATGAAGGCGAGTTTTGATTCAGGGGCTGTGGCTTGTTCTCAAGTGGCCCTCACTCGGATCTCCAGGGCTGGATGCACTCAGTCTTTCTGAGCCTGATGTCCCAGCATCTCCTATCCCAGTTAGGAGGATTTCAACCCTGGAAGTGGATAATCCCCAGCCATTTTTGGTGTATCTTTGGAATCAGCATGACCTTCACATAGCTGTTGATGAGGTTGTCCTCCGGAGTGAACTCCCGGGGGATTGTTGTGATGATGAATGGCTTCTTCAGTGGCCTCTCAGTACTTAAAGACGACTTATAAAAAAGGGGAGAGTGATTTTTTTTCCATTGGCAGATGGTGGTAGGACAGAGGGGAATGGTTTCATGCTGGCAGAGGACAGGTTTGGATTAGATGTTAGGAAGAAATTCCTTATTCGGAGGGTGGTGAGGCCCTGGAACAGGTTTCTCAGAGATGTCCTATCCCTGGAAGTGGTCAAGACCAAGTTGGACGGGGCTTGGAGCTACCTGGGATAGTGGAAGGTGTCCCTGCCCATGGCAGGGGGTGGAACTGGATGATCTTTGAAGTTCCTTCCAACCCAAACCATTCTGTGATTCTTATTTGGCTGTGCTGTCGCTCAATATCCAAGGTGGAAGTCGTGGGAAGAGGCATCAGGCAGAAGCTTTCCTGAATGGCTTTCTACTGATAAAAGGACCCATCCTTAACTTCAAATCCCCACTGGAAGATACTCAAAGCCTTCCCTGGGATGACCCAGAGATTGGAAGTCATGCAGCCTTGAAGTGCTGCGGCATTGCTGCCTGTAAGGAGCCGTGTGGTGGTGAATCTTGCACTGCTGCTGCTGCTGCTGGCCAGTGCTGGGGTGGGATTTGCATTCTGGCCTTTTTGCAAATCTTTCTGCTCAGCCAAGTTCAGCTGCACCAGCTCCCAGGGGACACATAAACTGTAGGAGTTGTTTGCTCGCTCGGTGAAGGCGAATAAGTCAACTGCATTCCTCTCCGGACATTGTTTGTGTCTCCAGATATCTCCTCGTGAATTATTAGCTATGGAAAAGACTTATTGCCAAGATACCGGGCTTAGTTTAGTCTCCTGGTCACTGCAGGTTTCTTTCCCAATCTGTTTTGTTCTGAGTGGCTCGAATGCTGCTCCTCCTGACATTTCCCCCGGGCCTGTCCCCTGCAGTCTGGTGGTTCTCGCTGTCAGGAAGTTATCCCTCATACTCAGGCTACTTCTTATCAGTCTGTCACTTTTTCAACTCATTGGGCTAATAGTTTTCCCAGTACAAGAGCTGTCTCTCTGTGTCCTTTTGCCCTGGTCTCCCCAGGGGAGCCTCTTCTTGCACTAAAAGAGAGGTCAGGCTTGATGACTTTACAGGTCTTTGTGTGCCCTCATGCTCTGGCTTCTTGGAGTCTCAAACATTCTGGATCTGACCTGCAATGAACTCTGGCAGAGCGTGTAAAAGAATGGATTTTATAAAACAGAATCATAGAATCATTTAGGTTGTAAAAAAACTTCTAAGATCATCAAGTCCAATCATTCCCTCAGCATGCCAGGGCCACCACTAAACAGTGTCCCCAAGTGCCACATCTACACGGCTTTTAAATTCCTCCAGGGACGGGGACTCCACCCCATGCCCTGGCCAGCCTGTTCCCAGGCTTGAAAACCCTTTCCATGAAAAATCTTTTCCTAATATCCAACCTCAACTTTCCCTGGTGCAACTTGAGGCCATTTCCTCAAGTAAGCAATGAAGACATCAGAGTTCATAAATCCCAGGGGTTTAGACATTTTCATAAATATGAGAATTGTATCCATGCAGGGGTGAAATGGTCTTTTCTGTCCTGGATGTGCATTATTTCAGAGGGCATAAGGAAAGCCTGAGTTATTCCAGCAGCACTGAAACCGTTTCTCAGATTTGCAGCAGGGTTTTCTAAGGATGTGAAGAA
This sequence comes from Mohoua ochrocephala, assembly GCA_013398855.1. Classification (NCBI taxonomy): domain Eukaryota; kingdom Metazoa; phylum Chordata; class Aves; order Passeriformes; family Acanthizidae; genus Mohoua; species Mohoua ochrocephala. Next base: position 21,824 of record VZTA01017800.1, on the reverse strand, counting down.
ACAGGGGAAGAGAAGGCAGGAAAAAAACAGTGCAAGGAAGATAATTTTTGATGCTCCTCTGACAAACCAGGAAAAGGCTGAAGGCCCTTTCTCTCCATAGATTCAGTTCAGGGCTGGGACACCACTGAGATCTTCCAGACACCCCATCCCTTTAAGGCTCATAAAGGCAGCTATTCCATCTTGGCTCCAGATGTGCACAGATGTCGAGCGGAGCTTTGCCCTGCCGTGCACCATCGTTTGGCATCGGCAGCACTCCTCCTGCATCCCCGCTCTCCTCTCTGGAGGACACCAAGCAGCTGGACTGGAGAGGAGAGCAGCAGTGCTCGGTGCTGATTAAGCAGTAATGTAATTAATAGCCTCTTACCGTCCTTACATTACCAACAACGTCAGCGTGTCAGTAACTATTTACAATATAACTTACACAAATGTCATTTTGCTACACTGAGCACTTCATATTTTGCAATTCTCTGCCACAGTAATAAAATCAGTCAGCCAGTCGGAAGGGAAACACACCCAGGAGATATCATTATTAATGGCACTGGGCCAGGCTTTCCACGAGCTGGGAGGGAGGCAGAGGAGCGGAGAGGAGCTCATTCCTGCACTGAGATGCCCTCGGGTCTCTGCACGGGATCACTTTGAATCCAGCTGAAGGAGGGCTCAGTTATCCAGCCAGCAAAGTTTGGAAGGGTTTGTCAATTGTCTCCTTGTAGTTAGAATCAACCCAGTGCGTTATCCAGGGCTCTGCACAATTTGGTTTTAAAGGTCTCAAATAATTTCACTTGCCTTGAATTGATTGTTTCCTGCAGTGAAAGATCTTTCCCTGTGCTTCCTGCTTAACATCCTGAACCCTGGGCATCCAAAGGCCCTTTTCCTCATGAGCTGAGGATTCTGCCCTGGTAGTGAATGAAGGTGGCTTTGATGCTCTGGTGCTTTGTTTTAAAGTCCTAAATTAGTAGCTGGGTTGGATCTTGGCATCCCTAATTGGTCATTTGCAGGGAGAGTTGATCTCTGACATTGTAGTCCAGGTTCATCACGGCCTTGCAGCATAGAGAGGTCTTAGAAAAAAGGGATAAAGTGGCTTTATCCACAGGCAGAGGGTGTGAGAGGGCAAGGGGGAACAGTTTTAAACTAAGAGGAGAGGTTGAGATCAGTTGTTAGGAGGAAATTCTTCCCTGTGAGGGTGGGGAGACCCTGGCACAGGCTGCCCAGAGAAGCTGTGGCTGCCCCTGGATTCCTGGAAGTGTCCAAGGCCAGGTTGGACGGGGCTTGGAGCACCCTGGGATAATGGAAGGTGTTCCTGCCCATGGCCAGGTGTGGAATGAAATGATCTTTGAAGTTCCTTCCAACCCAAACCAGTCTGGGATTCTATGATTCATGGGGGTATGAAGACAATTACTGAAGGTGCCCAAATCTCATTGTTTTAAGGCAGAATATGCTGAGATATCCTAAGGACCTTCTGTCAGCGTGCAGCTCCCAGTGGCAGCAGTGCCAAAATTCCTGCTGATTTCCCTGGGAGCTGCACAGATCCCCATTTATATCCCGTTTTCTTCTCCGATGAGAAGAAAGACTTCAAAGTGCCACCTTTATGTGGGGTGTTCTGTTGGCATTGATCTTCCAGAGAGACCCAGCTTTGCAAAACTGGGATCAAACCATTTCCTGCTGCTGTCCTTCTGTTTTCCTCTGCAAGATCCTAAACCCCTCTATGCAAGTCTGACACACCAGGATCCAGGAATATTTGTGAAGCTGTGTGAGAACCATTAATATGGGTCTCCGTGCCAGAAAACAATGTGACAGCATTTGAAGATGTTTTGCTGTGGTTCCAGATCTAACAGCAGCTGTGGCAAATTCACATTTGTCTGTTAAAAAGAAAAAAACTCGAACACATAGGAAAGAGAAAAAAAATCCCAGCGCTTGATGGATTAAACAGTGCATTGCTAGCCTAGAGCGTTGGAGGTCTGGGTGGGATAAAAACGCACGTGCCCATCTGACACGCAGGAAATATTGAAATCAGTGGAATTACACGAAATGTAGAGATGGATTTGCCCCCTCTAATCCCCGCTTTTCACTGTCACCTTCTGATTCCAAGGCAAAACGTACTAAATCATGTGCAGGATAGGGAAATGTGGAGCCTGTGTCAAGGAACACAGGTGCCTGAGCTCCTGCAAGCTCTTGAGTTCTTGCAGAAGAACTGATGAGCAGAAGTGGCTGCAGCAAGAAATCTCAAAGGGTTCAAATCAAGCAGAAGTGTCAGTCAAGTAGCCCGACAATGCCGGGAAATCAGCGCTGAATTCTCCGGGAAGAGCGTGCAGGGAAAATGATGCCATTTGTTTGCAATTCTAATACAATGAATCAACAGATCACTTGCAAAATGCTCCTAATGAAAATGTGCATAATGGATGTGCACAACCGAGAGGGAGAGAGGCTGTGAGGAGAGGGGGGATCTGGAGCCAGGCTTTGCTGCTGAAATCCGAAAGGGGTTTGGTTGAGCTCAGACCAGAGATATCCATAAAGTCAACTCCTGGGAGAGCATGGAGGTGAAAGATCTCAGTTTTTGCCAGGGAAAAGGAGGTTTTGTTGAAGGAGGAGTTGTTGTGGTCAAGTGTTTGGTAAAAACAGCAAACGTGAAAGCAAGATATAAAGTTTGAATTGACTTAAAATCATCTGGAAACTGAGATAGGTCTCCTAACAGATATTATTCCTCAGTTTTCTTTTCCTGCTGAGAAATCCAGCTTTTAGCACTGTTTGATTTTTGTTGTTGTTGGGTTTTAGTGGGTTCTTTTTGGGGGTGGAGGGAGGAATTTCTGTGGAAATTGGATAGAGATCAGTTATTCATGGTCTTTTGCACTGTAAGAACGAGGGACTTTTGCAGGGAATGAATCACCTCAGGATGAAAAAAATGGCAAGTTTTGATTATTTTCAAATTATTGTTTTTTCCAGTAATATCAAGGAGAAGCAAAGCTTAGATCCTCCTCCCAGTCAGAACAAAGCCATTAGGCTGACGTAGGAAAATAGGTGAGACAGGATGACCTGTTGGGGATCTGAACAAAACTTCTGGGCCAGGGGACCTTCAAGGATTACCTGGGGTTTTTGCTCTTTTTGGGAATTGTTCTGTGGACGAGGAACGAGCTGGTTCTGAGGGTTACTGGTGATCTGGCTTCTGCTTCTTCTGGGGTCTCACCTATCCAGGCAGAGATGGAAATTGCTCAAAAATTGCTGCACTGTAATGGCAATCAAGGGTTTCCCAATGCATGGAAAGGTGCTCACACCCACAGTGAGAGCCAGGCTGGAAGCAGCAGTGCGAGAGGACAGAATTCCTGCTGTGCAGTCCATTTGTCCCATAGATTGTGTGTGAAAAAGACCAGATTACATCCACAGGAAAAAAAAGCCAGGTCTGGAATGCTGCACCGTGACACATCTGCTCGTGTTGACTTCAGATCCAGAAGGATCCATTGCTTTCTCCCTTAAAGGACCACTGGGTAGCAGAACAACAAATTCCTTGTAGGATTGGCCCAGACCATCTGTATTTTTCTTTCCTTCACCATGCAAATATGTGTATTGTGACATTAAATATGGGCTGGGATGATGGGAATTCTCTGCTTCTTTGGCACTGGGAAGCTCCATCAAAGAAGGGCAGGAAATTGGGTTCCCTGACCCTTCTTCCCTCACTGGGATGATGCCTAAAAGATCAGGGCTAATTTGTGTCAGGGCAGATTTCTGCTAATTGTATTTCTTTTAATGTGGATTTTTTTTTTTTCTCTTTCCTCTTTATTAATTTTTTTTCTCCCTCTGTCTCCTTCTCCCACTGCTTTCTGCTTCTTCCATTTTCTCCTTTCCCTAATGCTTCCCTAAAGCAAAATAAGATGAACTTATGGCAAAACACAGTTTTTGTTGTCTACACTGAAATTTGTGCTACTCCAGGTGATCTTTTTTAATCTGGACTGAGAGAGGTTAAATAAGAAGTGGAGTCATCTTTCATCTTCACAGAGGTGCTCTAAGTGCTGCCTATCGAGGTCAGTTTTAGGACCAGCCCAACCCACTGTGTATCCAGAGCAGGACCCTGAGGAAGAGTGGGAAGATGGACCAACTTCATTTTCCCAGCTTCCAGCAGCCGAGGGTGTTGTAAGGAAAAGTTCTGAGGGAATTTAAAAAAAAAAGTCTTTGGGATTTGCCTCAATTTTTCACGAGAGGCAGCTGAGGTCTCTCAGCATCTTTTGGAGCATGGAAGGTGGCTGCTGTCTCCTGGGAAGATGGGACTGCCCTCTTCCTTTCTTTTCTCCATGCTTTAGGATGGATGATGCTTTTATGAGCCCCGGGAACATAAAAGAGACCTGCTGGCCCAGAGAGGAGGAAAGCAGGGAGGGACAGAGTGACTTTAGGGCTGTTTGGAGGGAAACTGGAAAGGCAGGAGTGCGCTTTTAATTAATTGTGTCCATCACTCACGTTTCGGAGAGCACCTGCGAAATAGAGGGGCTGAGCTGGATTCATTGCTGGCTCTTTTCAAGATAAAAAAGCCCTTGACTATTTCATGGCTTTATATGAAGGGTAAACACTGCACTGAGCTATTTGACAGCAGGACCTGGCTGTTGTTATCACCTCTTGTCCTCCTTCTACTTTAAATTTACATTTTTATTTAAAGCTATTTTCTCTCCTCCCAGTAGATGGAAAACCTAGAGTTATCTCCAAGGTTATCGCCAGCTGTCTCTTCCCAAGGTCCGTAGCACAGGTAATTGGGGGAAAGTCAAGCAGCAGGGAGAATGTGAAGGAAGCTCTGAGCAGGCAACAAACAGCCTCGGATTTGAGTGGGAGGAGAGTCCAATAACCATGAGATGGAGCCCCCCCTTGCCTTTGGAACAAATAAAGAGAGCTCCCTCTTAAGTCAAATCGTTTTGCTCTTTCAGAAAAAGCAAAACCGTATCAGCCCTGGGAGAAAGGGGCAGCCCAGGCTGTGGTTGACGCTCCAGATGTGAGGAGGACACAAAGAGAGGGAAGAACTGGAGATAACTTCTCTCCTATCAGCACTTGAGGGGAATTCATTGCTGATGTCTCTGCTTGGATCTAGACTTGGAGGGGGTAAAGTCGGTCCTATCACAGACCCGCCGTGAGCCGGCAGCCCCCTCCCGTCTAGGTGACATGGCAGGTGAATAATCTCTTTCAAACACTTGCTTTTATTCACGGGGATTGAAGCTTCCCTTTGAAACATCAAATCCGACGATGGAATTATGGGTGGTGTACACAGGAGAAATCATCTTTTCTGTCGCTGCTGAATTCCTCAGAACAGGGGGGGAAAAAAAAGAGGCTCCCAGGAGCAGTTCAACTTTTGTGGAGGCTTGATAAAACCATCCCTGCTTCTTGTTGGTTTTCATTTTCTTGTAACCCTCTGTAATAAAGGGAAAGGATTTCCAGGGGCTGTCTCTGGCTGAGGTTCTGCTGGGGATGGCTTTGTGCTCTTCGTGCCTTCCCCCCTCTCCTCTGGTGTGCCACAAGGCTCTTGCCTTCAAGCCTCCTTTTTTTTTTAAATTTTTTTTTTTCCTAAGAAGAGATTTTCTGGTTTTTTTCTTCTGCAGAGATAAACATGATGACTTTTTCATGAGCATGGAAAAGCTCAGAAGCACTTGCAAAAGCCTCGGCTCTTGTTTGATTTGTCCTTTGCACAAACAAGGGACAGTTCATAACTGTCCATGGAGGAGAGATTTGATTGATTCCATCAGCAGCATTTCAGGGAGTTGTGGTAGATTTGGGTTTTATTTTGTTTGGGTTTTTTTTTTTAAAGTGGAAGTACATAAGGGAGAATTACTGATTTCATTCTCCCAGAGCCGTTACATTAAGCTGGGCTTCCACAGGTGTAACTGTTTTCCGATTCACTTGACGACCTCTCATCTTTAAGGGAAATTATTTTCCTCCACCACAGTATAAATTACATGTCAGGTTGTTTTTAGGCTGTTTTGGGCTGGTTAGTTCAGAGGCAGCGCTGCAAAAAGAAGGCAAATTGGGTTTTATTGGGGGACAACTTCCTTTGTATCCCAAGTTGGCTGTTGTGTATCACAACGGAATTTCCGATGCGGAGTCGAGCGTGCGTGGTTTGACAGGCCTGGACAAATGTAATATCCCACCAGGATCCAAGGCAGCTTTTCTGTATTATTTACTCTTATTTACTTATTTATTCTATTTTGAAGTGGAGGTGGCTCTTACTCAATGTAAAAAACCACACTGTGCTGTGTGATAATGGAGGATTTATTCCCTAACAACATCCCAGTCGTTCGTGCGTTGCACGAGGCGCTTCCAGAAATACTTTCCCCTCTCTCTCTCTCTTCTCAGTTCTTTTTCCTTTTTGTGAGGCTGGAATAACCCTTGGGAGAAGGTTTACTCTGGATCTGACTGTGCTCCCACCTTGTATGTGACAACAAAACTTGCTCCTGGGAGCAGAGGAGATGAGATGAGAGGATTGTGTGAGGTCTCAGCCCTTCACTTGGATAACAGAGCCGAGATCCAGAGCCACGGCTTGGCCACCAGGAGGTGGGAAGGGCAGAGGAGGGTGACAGAGGAGAGGAGGTCACTTGTCCACACTTTGCCAGTGGAGGTTCGAGGCTGAGCGAGCAGAAAAAGGGGCACGTGTTTGTCATGGATGATTCGTGGATCCAGAGGGGAAAACATCCCTCTGCCCATTTCCACCGTGTGGCTTTCTTCAAGAGGAAGGCAGGAAAAATCCTAAAACTGATCTGCCATGTCCTTAGGTCTCTTTCTGCCCAACCTGGATCCAGCTAAAAAGGGTCTCTGGTTGGTAGCCTGGTTTTGGGTCTTCTTTTTTCATTTCCCAGTGCTGGCAACGCAGGTGTTCATGAAGACTTGAAAAATCCATCAGTTCTGGAATAGTGCTGAAAAGTGGATGTAGGCAGGGCTCAGATTTCAGCCCCTGGACACAAATGTGTAAAAAATCCTGAAAATTAAATACTTCAGGGTGATAAGGAGCTTACAGCTTGTAGGTAACTGCGGCTTTAAAATAATAACTTATATCCGTGCTTCTACTCCTGTATTTTTTATCCTTTTAGTTGTTGTTTCCTCTCCCTCTGAACATCAGTGTCTTACTGGGAATGCAATGAAACCTGAGCTCAAAGGCAGACAGAAAACCGGAGATAGAATATTACTCACCCCTGTTTTACAACTGGCTGAATTTGGGAATTCATCTGTGTGACTGTAGGACACTAAATATTTCCTCTGAGTGCCTGAATCTCCATTTTCTCACCAGCTGACAAAAATCAAGCAGAACCTGTATTCTCCACCTGGGAGGCCAGAAGTCTTTCCAACAAAATCCGTGGTGTAGGGAAATGAAGGATGCAGAATCTTCCAGGGCCGGGTGTGGGATCCAGTTAACAACGCACTGGACGAGCTGTTCTGATTTCAGGGTTTCCTCTGTGCCATTGCCACCAAAGTGCTCCAAAACCTTGGCCAAATCCCTTGACCTGCTGTTTAGCTTCATCTTTTCAGAAAATGAGGTGATTCTGATAACATGCATGTGACAAAGAGGGAACGTTGAGCTCTCCAGGATGGAACAGGAAATCTGTACTGAAGGCATGGCTTTCTAACGTTGACTAACATCATTTTGGGGTTTTTTTGCTTGCTTTTGGCTGGAGTTTTTGGGGGGTTTTTTTGTGCTAGTCTAGCCTTGAAGATGTAACCTAACCCAGTAACCTCAAACCTTGTGGCCGTGCATGTACTCTGAGAAACGCTGGAGTGATTATGCATGAACATTAATTAATCCTCGGCATGTTGGGGGACAGTAATTCTCTTCCACTGCTCACCTGGTGCATGAAACTGTAGAAAAACCCCCACACCACTCAGAATCTTGTGCATTTTTTTTTGCCTGTACCCGGGAATTCTTATTTAGATGGAGGTTTTCTCAGCCAGGGACCATTTCCAGCAGTGTGCAGTGCCTGGCACAATGGGACCCTGCTCGTGGTTGTGACCTCGAAATGTTGCCATAATAATAATAATAATAATAGTCTGTGGCTTTTGGCACATCACCTATTAATCACAGCAGCTGTCAGGCAAAGCATTAGATGGGAATAGCTCCCCGCAAGAAAAAACAAACACAACAACACCCTGTGGCTTGTGGAGCTTGAATCCACACTCTGGAGGGTGCCAGGGAAGGAAGGAAGGGCTAAGCCGTGACATTTCACTCTGATTTGTTAACCTTGGCTGGTGTTCAGCTGCTCAGCGCTCAGCCGAGGGGGTCCCCAGAGACATCCAGCGCTTGAAATATTTACAGTGAGCTCAGGCTGGAGCGAAGGTGCACGGAGGCACCAGGGACAGAGCTTTGCCACGGGGAAGAGGCATTCCTGGGATGGTTTACGTGCTGCTCCTGTGTTTAATGCCTCCTGTGGATTTTTCTCCCCCAAATTTTGTTTTGTGCAGACCTTGAGCGCCCGAGATGCCCTGAGGCAGGAGCTTCGTGGTTTGACAGGTGTTGTGCAAAGAATTTTTTTGCTTCAGGTCCGTGGGGTGATCCCTGCTGGAAAAAGGAGGGAGCGTTATCGGGCACTTACCTCAGTCCCAGGAAATTTGGTGGTCTGATGCCACGGACTGCTTGTTTCTGGGCTCTGTTGTAGGCAAAAAAGCAGGTAAATGTGTTCAAAATTCGCTCTTCAGAGGCATTCCCTGAAAATTGCTCCACGTTTATGCTTGGAAAATTCCCTGGTGCTAAACTGGTCCGTCTGCAGAAAGCGAACTGGTCCATTAGAACATCTGCAGAGAGCAAACCCAAACAAAACGAGATTACTGTCAATTTATGTTTATTTGAATTACTGGATAAGTCCTAGTCATGGATCAGGGCTAAACATGTACAAATAATTGATTTTAGGTTCAGTGGCTCAAAGCAAAAACATATGGAAAATCTTCTGCTTGACCTAAACCGCTCTTTTTTTCCAGTTTTCTGTTAAAATGAAGGCATTTAAAAAAGCAGCAAGAGAAGGCACTGCTTTAACACAGAGCCTTATTAAATATTTGAAGCTTCATGAAATATTTTCCTCCTCACTTTGATATTTTCAAATTTTTTGTCATTTAAAAGATCGACTGAAAATTCCTTCCGAAAGAAAATATCAACATCTTTAATGCTGCGATTTTACAAAGAAACTTCTCAAACTTCTCAGAGCTGTTGAGAACTGTTTTGCCGTGGGTAATGCTTGCCCCTGTGTTGATTGATGAAAAGTCAACATCTCTGTCCGGTTTTAACTCAGACCCCAATGTGACAGATGTTGTTTAAAGAGTGAGCATGAAGATTTTCAACTGAGGTTTGTGACACTTTCTGCTCGAGGAGTTTTTTTGCAGAGGCCAAGGGCATTGAGGAGTTTTGATCCACTTGGGTTTTACTGTTTAAATGTGCACAGTGAAATCCTGGGGGAAATGAGGTGAACTTGGACTGGAAGTCGATTTGAACCCTCTAACCCAGACCTGCTGCTCTGGTCTTCAACCAGAGCTGAATTTCAACCCTTTCTTCTTGGACTCCTTAGAAATGACACCATCACAAACACGGAAACTGCCGTGAGGTGTCACCTCGGCATTTGGCACCTCGCAGGCTCCAGCTAGGAAAGAGCAAAGTGTGCTTGAACCAGACCAGTGGGAATAACCAAAACCAAGATTCCCTGTGTCCACTGTTGAGGATTGAGCTGTCCACCTCCTCCACGAGCACAGCATGTCCCTGTGTCCTCCACCACAGCAACTCCCTCTGGACCCTTCCCACCGCTCCGGCCTCCCCCTTGTTTTGTTTCCTGCAGGCAGCACTGGCACCTGAAGGCTTTTGGGTAGCTTTACAAACCACCAAGGGCTAAACTTGCTGGTTGAGGAGGCTGTGAAGCTGCTTGGGTTGAGGTTTTCCAGGAGGAGAAGTGAAAATAAGGATGGGTTACAGAGGTGTGTGAGCCTGGAGAATCCCTGGCACCCCATCCCTGCCTCGGGGTGGGAATCAGGGCAGTTTGGCTCCAGCCACCAAAGCCCCATGGAAAAAACAATCGGCATCACTTCCCAGAGGTGTTCCCTGCCTCTGGGAATTCGTGGTGGCCCCACCCATCCCGGTGCAGATCCTCGGGAAGGGAGTGCAGACCCCAGCAGAGTTTATTGGTAAATGCTACCACTGATTAAAACAGGCTTGAGCTGCTGTAGGAACAAGAGGTTGCCATGGAAACAGTCTCTTGATGTGTCCAGGTTTTGAAACCACTTTTCCCTCCTCTCCCGCCCTCAACGCTTCTTCTTTTTGCTGCTGTTGTTTTGTTGGAGATTTGCTCTCCTGGGGTGAGGTGGTGAGGGGTGGGCTCTGGGGACCAGGAAGGTACCGAGAGGATCTGCTCATCCCAAGGAGGGCCGTGAGGGTGGGAGAATCTCTCTCCACTTTTGGGGATCCTGGGAAGTGGGGTCTGGATGGACCCTGGAGGGTCACAACGTTGTGGGAGCAGGGGAGAATATCCCAGGGGAACCTTGCTCCCAAAGGCACCCAGCTGGGATGCTCTGAGCCTCCAAAGGTCTCTGAACCGCTGGGGTCCTCCCCTGGGGCGTTCATCTCAGTAATGACTCTTCTCCATCACCTCATTCCTCTTGGGAACGGTGGCAGTGATGAGAAGCCACCATTTGAACAATGGGAAATCAAGCCAGTGCCGTAAGGAGTGGTTCTGAGAGACAAAAGAGGGGTCCCCCTCCTCCTTCCCCACCCCTCCCTGGGCTCCCTACCTTGGGAGAGGAGCTTTCATTTCGCTCAAGTGGATGAAAAGCAGCCCCTCCCCTGTGGTGGTGTCGTTATGCAGCTGTGGTGAAGGGCCATCGAGGACCCCTGCAAAGCTTTGAGGAGAATTTTCCTTGTGGATCATTCAGCCCTCCTTTCAGACATGGAATTTTTTTATTTTTACCAACCTCCTGCTTTGTTTTTGTGTTTTCTTCTGAAGCACAGAAGCATCTGCATAAACACAGGCTCCTCCCTGTGTGTTGCTGCTTTTGTCCCTTCCCTGGGAATTCCCCTGGGCTCTTTCCAAGTCCATCCCCAGCTCTTCAAATTCTGCATGAAACTCCTCCCAGCAGGAGCTATCGAGGATACGATACTATAATGTAATATGTTATTTTACTATATTATATGCAGGAGTTATTTGAGTGTATTACTGCATCCAGAGCAGGCCTGGAAAACCCTAAACCTGGGCTGGCTTTTCAGTCCTGTTCTAAAAGTTCCAAAGATTTTCCTCTACAACTCCCTGGAAGGTGGAGCCAGGTGGGGGTCAGGCTCTGCTCCCAGGGAACAAGGGACAGGACAAGAGGAAACGACCTCAAGTTGTTTCATGGGAGGTTTAGGTTGGATATGAGGGAAAAGTTCTTCACTGAAAGGGTTGTTGAGCCCTGGGAAGCGCTGGAATCGCCATCCCTGGAGAGATTTAAAAGCCGTGTGGATGTGGTACTTGGGGACGGGGGTCAGTGGTGGCCTTGGCAGTGCTGGGGGAACAGTTTGACTTGATGATCTTGGAGGGTTTTTCCAACATAAGTGATAGCAGGAGTTATGAAATCCGAGATAACTTTCCATGGACTTGCTAAAATATATGGAAACTCAGATAATTTGCTTCAGCATTGCATCGTTGTCCGGACTTCCTCAGCAGCTCCGGTCCCCTCTCAGTTAAACGCTGCAATCCCCCGACTATTTGTGGTTTATTTTATGTATTTATGGTTGGGAACCACATCCTCAAGTAACACAGACCCGACCTAAGAGAGCTGCCACACTTCCCTTGGGCTACGTGGAATCCCAGAATGGTTTGGAGAGGACCTGAATGACCATCAAGTCCCAACCCTCTGCCATGGGCAAGGCCACCTCCAGCAGAACCTTCCACGGGCTCCATCGAGCCATTACTACATCCAGGTGTATCCCTGCCTTGGATCTGAGCTGCTCTCCAAAGGCGCCTTCTCCCTCTCGTTGCCTGATGCAGCAGCAGTGACTGGTTTCCTAAATTACCTTAAATTTATGCGATGTGAATCCAGGTCTGAACACTCCCTGTGATGGTGGAGCTCAGAGGAGTTGATTTGGAAATGTCTGCATCGTTTATCTGTGTAATCCCCCAAGCTCGAGTTGCGCTGACTTACATTAAATGACAAAATTGGTATTTTTGGACAAGGATCTCTTAATGCTTTGCTTGCCCAGCAAGACCTGATGACAAGGTGGGGAACACCCAGCAGCCAAAATTGGAGAAGAAACCTCCAAAAAGCTCGGCCCTTTCGCTCCAAGCTTGTAGGAACTCCTGTACGTCCCCATGTTGTGTGTTATTTCTCGGATTTTCAAATTTCAAGCCCTCCCTCAAAGCTTGGACAGTCTCTCGCTTTCATGGCATCTTAAAAGGGACCAGAGAAGCCCTGGAGTCCTTCTGCAGGAACGTCTCAATCAAAGGTGTCATGAAAGGGGTTTAATTTCAAAAGCTCTGAATTACACCTCGATCAGGAAGGACGTGGCGATGGTGGAATTGCTGAGCTCAGGAGGTTAAAGAATGAAGGGGAATTCACAGTTAACATCTGTGACACACTGAGTCAGGATGAGAGAGTCTCCGTCCTCAGAGCAGCTATCAAAGGCATTTCCCAGTTCCCGTGCTTTTGGGAGATTTTTAATTACTCTGATGTTCATTAAGAGTCACTTACGGCCAAAGAAGTGGATGCTTCAATTCGAAGATGCATTTTTTTTTTGCTTCCAGAAATAACGGCTGAGCAGCAAATCAGCCCCAGCGTGGCAAGGAGGATGCAGTGAGCTCAGAGCTGCTCTGAAGCCAGATCAAATATCAGTTCACATAGCAGCCCCTGCCTCCATCTGCACGAGGATGATGACAGGAGAATTACTTTGAAATCCTCCGAAGAAAAGCATCCAAGACAGTGCTCTCCTGGGAAAACGTCTCCTTTCCCGGCGTTCTATTCCCTGGTAGCTCTGATGCCAGAGGTGGCAGGTGGTGAACCTGTTGTGTGGGGAGGGGCAGGGGAATCGGAGAAGGGGAATTAGGCAGGTGTTTAGCAAGGCAAGCGGCAGCCATTCAGCGCTGGCATTCCTGGCGTCACCTCCCAGCCACCTGGAGGAACCCGGACTCTGGTGTCACGGCAGGTAATCGGGAAAGATCCTGGAACAATGAGCAGCTCGGGCCACACAGGTGAACTGCCAAGCAGGACTTGGGTGGGAGGGCTGGAGGAGAGCTCAGGTGCAGAACCTGGGTTAGCTACAGCCACGCAACCAGATTTCCTTGGAGCAAAATGTCCTTGGAGGAACGGGTTTGGTGGGGAGCAGCGCTCGGAGGACTTGAGGTTTGGGATGGTGCTCGTACCGTGGGCACAGCTTTGTCCCGGCGTGTGGAGCTGCCCTTGGTGTCTCGTTGGCAGTCTGTGATCTTCCTGCTGGGGAATCAGAGCCTGGCTTAGCTGGGGAGTGTTGCATAAGCCTCACTGGGGACCTCGAGAGCAGATTAATTCCTTGAGCATCTTCCTTCTTGCCGCCGGTGAAGTCTGCTGCTCCGACGAGATCCAGGGAGACAGCTGGGCAGGGCTGAAACCTCCCCCAGACAGATAAGGCATGGGAGGAAGAAAGATATCCCTTCCTCCCAAACCCAACCGGATTTTTTGGGAGAAACCCTTTCTTGTGGCAGCTCGCGGGGTCCAGCTGCAGAAGGGACCTCTCTCGAGGTACCACGGTGATGATGACGATGGTGGTGAGACAGTCAAGTTAAGGCAGAGTGTGCTTAAGTCCCTCTCCCTCCCTCAGGCAGAGCTCAGACTGGGAAAATGCTTTGGATGCGGTGGCCCGTAATTATGTAATTCTTCCTCGTTATCTTTTCTAATTGTTCTCAGTGCTGTTTCCTAAACTGATTGGAAACAATGGCAGATGGGGGTGAAGTGGGAGGCAGACGTGAGCATGGCAGGCTGCCAGCGTAGTACAACGCTCTCCAGAAAGGGAGAGAGGAACGGAAAGGAAAAAGAGGGAAAAAAATGAAAAAGAAGGGGGAAAAAAAAAAAATCCAAGGTGGAGACTTGGATGCCAGGACCTGAATCGAGGGGACACCTGAGCCACTGCCAGGCTGGGAGGTGCTGCCTGGGGATGGCTCATTCAGGCTCGTGTATATGCGATTTTCTGTGTGACATTCAGGAAATTCCAAGCCTTGGCCCGTCCCTGGCACACCTCTGTTCCCCCAGAGCTTTGCTCTTTTCCTTTTCACCCCAGCACTCCAATGATGCAGGTTGAACCCTCGCTGGGGAGGGGCTTTGCCGGGAGAATCTGTGGTCTTCTCCCTCTGGCACTGAGTTGTTTGTTTGCTAGTGCGTGGCAGAAATAAAAGAAAAAAAGAGGGAAATTTGGCTTTTTGCATTTGGGGGTGAGTGCAGGGCAGAAGGAGGGGCCTGGGTGGGGGGAGGGAGGTATTGCAGTGAGATTTTTTCATATTTGGCACAGGTTTCAGGGGAACCGCGGGGTGCAGCTCCCCAGGAGCTCGCTGCTGTCACGTTGACTCATTTTCTCTGCTGCTCATCCCCCACTGCCCTCTGCTTGTGTGGGTGAGGGTTTTTTTGCAGGGATGTGCATCCCAGAGGTGTTTGGGGGATCCAGCAGAGCCCCCTGCTCTCTTCTCACTGCCAATCCTCTTTTGCAGCACGGTGGGAAGGGGGAGTTCACGCTGCTGCTGTAATTTTTGTGTAGAGAAGGTCAGAACAAGCCTGGGTGGAACGTCTGAGCACCAGTTTCCCTTGGTGGGGGAGATGTCTGTGGGGTGATGTGGCGTCACCACCCCTGTGACAAGCAGGGCTCGCTCATGGAGGTGCCCCTATAGAAAACAGACCCTATTCATCCATATGGGATCAGCACCAGGCTCTGGAGGAGGCTCTGAGCCACCCCGGGATGCTGCTGCTGATTTATTTTCCTCATCCCAGTCTCTGAGTGTTCAATTTCTGTCTCAGCCCCCGTGTCCTGACAGCGCTGGGAGCTGGGCAAGCTGCTGAGAGGGGGAAAACAGAATTTATCAGCGCTGCCCTCTCCTCCTCCAAAGCCAGAGCTGCTCTGCTGTTTCTCCATCACTGCTGACATCTCCGTGGCAGGCTGCTGCTGCTGCCAGCGCTGTCCCAGCTGGCCCAGCCTCTCTGCCTTCTCTGCACGGCTCTCCAGGATGGAGAGGAGAAACCCTGCCTGAGGTTTGTCCTCGGTGTTGGGCTGGAGGTTTCCTTACTGCTGCGGGGTGAGCGGGGTCAGGGAGATGGGGCTGAAAGGAGCAGGAGCTGGAGGCTGCAGGTGGGGCGGTTCAACTCTGGCTTGTGTTGGGATTTGAAGGGTTTGAGCTGAGGTGATCTCCAGCCACCCCTGGGCAGGAGTGGAAGGGAAATAACCAGCAGGCAAACAGGTCAATCCCAGCTCGGCTCCCTGGGTGCCACCAGCAGTTGCTCCCGTGGGTCTGGACAGCAGATTTGCTTTTTCATGAACCTGAGGAGGGCATCTCAGCCTGAAGAACCTCCCTTTGCTGTCTCCTGAGTGTGTCCTGGGCTTGCTCAGTGCTGACAGGCACACAAGTTGATGGTTGGTAGGTATTTTCCCCAGCAGTGCTTGTTGTTGGCTGCATAAATACGTGAACTTCTTCCTCTTGCTCAGTAGACTTTTTGCCTCAGAAGTTCCCATGATGATACAGCACAGGGAAAAAACCAGTTCCTTCTATCAGCTTTGTATTTGGACATTTTAAATTCCATTTTTTCTCATGGGATTGTCCTTTTTCTTGTGTTATGAGGCAGAAAGAACAAAAGATTCCTCTATCATTTTCTAATATACCTTTATCATCCCTCTTCACATTCATCTCCTCCCTGAAACGCGCCGTCTGAGAGCTCCTGCTAATCCCTCTTCACGAGCAAAGGTTTGCCATGACCTTGATCGGCCTTGTCACGGCTCCCTGGCCTGCGTTTGGGGCAGATCAATGCCTTTTGGGATGGGTGGAAATTCCCTGTGCTGTGGCATATCTGTGGAACTTCGGACAGGATATCCCATCTCACACAAACAAGGGAGACCCACCAACACTGGGTTGCAGAAGAACATCCTCAAGGAAGTTATTGGGGGATGTTCTGGCGGGAAATGCGATGCTGAGGGAGATTTTTTTCCACACCAACCACTAAGGCAGGACCTCAACAATGTCTGGCGCTGGGATGTAGGGGCTGGTGTCGGGATGAGGACTTTGGGATGGAGCAGGTGTGAATGGGGAGGAAATCTCAGCTCCTTCCCCGGTGCAAACCTTCCCTCTGGAACAGGGAAATCATCCTCCTTCCAGTTCCAGGATTTGTTTATTTGTTAATTCATGTGTGTGTGAGGTGTGTATTTGCATCGCTTTCACCACACATTTGCATTACTTTCTTCTCTCCTTTTGCAGAACACAATCCCAGGACTGTCTGTCGGGAACTACAATCAGAGCAACTCATGTTATTTCTGTGTGTTTCACGCAGTTGTTTTTCTTCTATTATTAGTCTTTTTCTTTTTTTTTTCCCTTTCTCTTCCTCTCTTTCCCAGACTAGAACAAATACAGCGAGACTGGCAGAAAATTGGCAAGCTTCAGCAATCCAGAGGCAGTGATTTTTTTCTAAGTATCTTAATGGAGTCTGTATTTTTTTTTATTGTTTTCTCAGCCTGCAGGTTGTTTGAGTATTTAAAAAAAAGAGGGAGACAATTCAACAAATCCTCTCCCTTCCTCCTCTTACCAACTCCTTTTAGAAAGTCCATAAACCTACAAGAACTCTTCTGAGTTACCCATGTTTCAGAAATGTGCTGAATTGGTCTCAGGCATTAATGAAGGAGGTGGAATTATCCTCCAGGCTAAGTCTAGGATAAAAATATTTACACAGAAACCAGGCTCACCTGCATCAGCACCCATGTTTAGGCACTCTTGCAGCACTCGTGCTGTCTCTCCATCCTTCTCCCCGTTTTTTTTCCCTGGGATATTCTGTTTTCCAGTTAAATCTCCACCAGGTCCCTGCTCCCTGCAGACCTTGTTTCCTTCTGCGCCAAGGCAGCAGCACCAAAGCTGTTTTCTCCTCCTGGGCTCAGGTTGTGCCAGGGGAGAGGTTTAGGTTGGATATTTGGGAAACTTTCCTCACCCAAAGGGCTGTGAAGCACTGGAACAGGCTGCCCAGGGCAGTGGTGGAGCCCCCATACCTGGAGGGATTTGGGGACGTGGGTTAGGGGTGGCCTTGGCAGTGCTGGGTTCAAGGTTGGACTTGGTGGCCTCAGAGGGTTTTTCCAACCGAAATGATTTTGTGATTAATTTTGTCTGGATTCATTGTCTGTGAGGGAGTGCTCAGGTGGTGAGGTGATCTCTGGATCCGCACCCCTCCTGTCAATGGTCTCAGGTTTCCTGATTCGAGCCATTCAGTGGAACTCCTGGGTGCTGCAGAAAGCTGTCACGAGATGATTGTTGTTCCTTCTCTGCTTCAGTGCAGCGCAGGGAGGCTGTGGAGGATGTGGGGAGTGATGTGCTCCCCTTGGTTGTGGGAACAACCAGTGTCTTGACTTCTGGTCATAAAAATATCCAGAGAAATTTCCTTCAGAGCTGAGCTGGGAAAACCCAGCCTCTCTCTTCCAGCCAAGTTTCTCAGCAGGACCTTGCTTTGGTTCTGTTTACCTGAATTCCCCAGCTGTCTGTGGATTTGCAACTCATTTTACCCAGCACAAAATCCTAAGTTATTATTTTTTTTTCAGGAGCAATGTTTTTATTTGCTTGCTAGTTTTAATGCCTTTCTCTTAGGGGAGTCTGAGTCAATACACTATTTTTTTTTTGGTGACGAATAAGCTTTGCTGGCTCAGTTTATCCTTGTGAAAGATTTTAACAACCTGCCAAACGCTCTCTACTTTGCTTCTGTGGCTCCAGTCTGATTTCTTGTGGTCCTACAACCCCCATAGGTTGCTCTCAACTCCATCCTGCAAATCCATATGGGGCTTCCTTAGCCAGTAGCAACTCCCATTTTCTGTCTCTCCTACCATGGCACTGAAACTGCTGGAAAATAGGTTTCAACCTTCAAAATGAGCATTCAGATCTGTCTGTAGGTGTAAGATAATGAGGCAAAACATTCAACAGGGGCTGTCATTTACTCCTGCTCCTCACTGGGCCTCCTGATGATCCAAAATCCAGGGCAGAGGAGGAGGCTCCTGTTGGAATGAGCTTCCTGATGCTCATCTCGTCTCACAGAAGGTGCCTTAAGCATCGAGGGATGGACTTGTATAAACAACACAGAGCTCAAAGGGAAATCCTTCATGTGGTGGAGATCTATTGAATGACTAATTTGATTTAAAACCAGGCCTCAGAGCCATCCTTCAAGAGGCTCTGTGCCGATATTTCCAAGGAGCCTGGATTTTTCTGT
This sequence comes from Mohoua ochrocephala, assembly GCA_013398855.1. Lineage (NCBI taxonomy): Eukaryota > Metazoa > Chordata > Aves > Passeriformes > Acanthizidae > Mohoua > Mohoua ochrocephala. The sequence goes on along the minus strand of VZTA01017800.1, from coordinate 3,467 downwards.
CTCTGACTGCTCTGCACGGGTCAATACTGCCACGAGCTCTACAGGAGAGGGCTGAGCTGTGTCCAGGCTGTGGGATGTCGAGCACTAACACAAAATGATCGATTATTCAAGATTGTCAAGCTCTCTGTGGCCAAGTGCTGCCTACAGAGCAGGGGTGCAGGGTGTCCATCTTTCTGGATCCTCCTGGGACAACACCCCTGATACAAACCCCTGGGTTGAGGATCTCCTGAAGCGCAGCTCAACTGGGCTGTGACACTGCTGGTGCCACGAAAGCTTTGCCAAGATCCATCACAATCCCCCTCCTTTCATCTGCTCTTCCAGACTCGCATTAAACTCTGACACGAAGGTCAGGAACCCCTAAACCTCCCTCGCTTTGCCACTTGAAACCCTCTGGTTTGGGTGCAGCTCATTGGGAAGCTCACTCTGACCCCTGAGGAAGCATTTGCAAGGCAGAAATGCTGCAGTGGAAATCCCAACGCAAAGCTGAATTCCTGGAGTTTATTTTCCAAGTTTGAAAGTGACAACTTGTTGGCCTTGAAGATTTTTCACCAGCGCCGGAATAATCCGGAGGGAGAGATTTTCTTCTTCTTTCTGAGACCATGGGATAATTAGCAGATTTTAATGACTGCTTGAGAAAGCTGGCTAATGAGCTATTAAAAACACCCCTCACCCCCTCCCCCTTACCCAGTCCCTAAATGAAAGCCACAAAACAGTCGGTCATCGCTCCGGCCGGATGCGTCTTAAAGATATTTTTCTTTTCAAGCTAATTGTGGCTGTTTGGTATTTGCTGGGGAAAACTCCGACTGGGAATGCAGCAGGATGAAAAATGGTCTGTTGTGCTTCCACAGAAGCGTGAAGCACAGCCACAGCCTGGTGCAGGAATCGTGGAATCCTTTCGGTTGGAAAAGGCCCTTAAGGTTGAGTCCAACCATTAATCTAACACGACTATTAACTACTAACCTAAAACTACTCCTGACTCACTCGTGAGCAATCCTTGGCTCTCTGCTGGCCTCTTGAAGTCCAAATGTGCCCTGTGAGCCAAATTCCTGCCTCATGGATGCCGATATCACGTGGTTGCACCGGGGCCGGGAGCATTTGCTGCCACGACCTCTTGTTTTCAGAGCCATTTTCACACTTGGTTTGGTGACACCTTGCCAGCCAGGCTGCTCTGCCTGGCCTTCCTTGGGGTGTTCTCTCCAGGTATCAGGAAGAAACTCTTCCCTGTGAGGGTGGGGAGGCCCTGGCACAGGGTGCCCAGAGAAGCTGTGGCTGCCCCTGGATCCCTGGCAGTGTCCAAGGCCAGGCTGGCCAGGCTTGGAACACCCTGGGATAGTGGACAGTGTCCCTGCAGATTTTGGAAGATCTTTAAGGTCCTTTCCACCCCAGTTCTGTGATTCTTTCTGAGCATGTTGAGGTGAAGGGAGGACACAGCCAGCGTGGTCTGTGCTTCACACACGTCTGTCCTGTGTGACTGCGGACGAGGCAGGAAATCGCCCTCGGTGCCTCCCGTCTGTGCTCGTGGAGACAGTGACAACTGTTCCTGCTCTCTCCAGTGGAGGTGGACAGCTTTTCAGAGCAAAATAGCTCCACACCCTCTGGCTGTGAAGTCTGATGCTTTTTAGCTCAGCTCTTGGCATGTTCTCCCTTCATTAGTGCTCCTTGCCTCTTCTCGGGGTTGTTTTCCTCCCTCTCCCCTTCTCCCCGATGTAAAGTGGTTTCAGAGGGACAAAATGTGAGCGTGCGAAGACTGAGGCCACTTTTTCTTGGTGAGGTGACATCCTCTGCTGTCACTTGCCATTCCCTTCAAGAGCATTGACGTCGTGCAGCCCACGGAGCTGGGGTGGCCGCTCCTGCTCAGGGGCTGTCGCTCTCCCCATCTGCTCCCACCACAAATCCTGCCCTGCCACGCCAGGGAAAGAGCCTCCTTCCTGCTTTTTGGGGAGATGCTGACCCGCTCCACCTCTTACATCAGGGCAAAGGACTTCACTGTGACACAAATCAAAGCATGTGAGGGTTTTTTTAGGGATTGATAAACAACAGGGTTTGTTTATAGCAGAGCCCATCTCCTCCAGCCCTGACATCAGCTGTAGAGAGGCTGCACATTGTCCCCCTCCTTGCTTTGGTCTTTGTGAGCATGAGCTGGAGTCTCAACTGGAGTAACTGGTGCAGCCCCAGTGACTTTTCAGGGGGCATTTTAGGTGCTGCTTCTCCCCAGGTCCCATTCAGCAAACAAGAAACATGGAGAAATTAAGTCCTCCTACGTGGCTGATTTCCTTTTCCAACCCCTCATGTGCAGCTCTCTGATCTCACAGTCTGTTGTTATGGAAATAATACAATTACAGTCACTGTGAGTAACGAGGAAACACAGTCTGCCAGAGGAATGAAAAAGAGACCAGTTTCCCAAGGTTTCCTTAAGTGTTTGGTGGGAGGAAGAGGAGGGAGGCAGACAAGTGCCATGGGGCAGACCTGTATCGGTTTCCAGCTCTCATCCCCTTTCCCCCAAAGCACTCACACCGTTTTTTGCTCTTCTGTAGATAATGGCCAAACTTTGGTCAGGGTGTTCACTGCTGCTCTCCGCTCGGCTAATTAATACTTCTTAATCAAGCCGGTGGAGGTGGACAGCTTTTCAAAACAAAGCAGGTCCCCAGCCTGCAGCTGTGGGCTCTGATGCTTTTCGGCTTTGGCTCTTGACGTATTTCTTCTCTTCATTAGTGCTCCCTCGATCTTCAGGGGCTGCTGGTGCCTCCTGCCATCATCCTTCCCTTCCACGACGCTGTTTTCCATCAGCTGCTCTCATGGGCACCTGCTCCTAAGCTGGCTCCTGTCACAGAGTTTCCAGCTGTCCACTCTGGAATTTCTTCTTTCAGACCGTGGTACCAAGAGTCGTCTGTGCTGAGGTGATGCCTGAGATCCTGTGGGGGAAGATTGATGGAGAAACCCCACGGAGCCCAAATGTGGCTGATCCTTCCAGTGCCAACACATCAGATGTTGGGCGTGATGATGCCTTGGCAAAGGCTGTAAAAAGAGATGTGAAACAATGAGGCATGAGGCAGAGAGGAGGAGATGGAGGCTTTGTTTGAGTGTTGGTTATCAAGTCTGTAGGATTTAGGGAAAAATGGTTTTATTTCCTGTGCCTTGGTTCAAAAAGTCTTCAAACAGGGAAGGCGAAACCTTGATTTTAACTGTCCTAGGGAAGGGGAGTATTGCTGTCTCAGGAAGCATCTGACTTGGGGTAATCACTGATATCTCTGAAGATGAAAATGTTCTTTTCTTTAAACTATTTGCTGTCAAGCAAGGGCTTGAATGCCTCCGATTGCTCAGGCCTCGGGCAGTGACCCGTTCCTGGGGCCAGTTTATAAATGACTCTGTGCTGTTTGATCCGACAGCATCGGTTCCTCTCTCCTCCTTCTACCCAAAAATGCTTCGGGGAGAGAAAGACACGGAGAAACGGAGTGGAAGCTCTGGAA
>VZTA01017799.1:576098-595150 GCA_013398855.1 Mohoua ochrocephala | reverse complement strand
CAGCTGCCGCTAGGGGGCGCAGTGGCGCACCGAGGGCGGCGCCGGGAGCAGCCGGCCCAGCCTTCCCTCCCTTCCCTCCTTCCTGCCTTCCCTCCTGCAGCTTCCCGCCGCAGTAGCTGCAGGCTGCGTGCCTCTGCAGCCTGTCTGACACCTTCGAAAGCCCGCCTGAAATCCGCCAGGCTGCGTTATCAGTGACGTGTTGTTTGCTGCTCGTCCCTTATCACCCCTCGTGTCCCGCTTCCGGGCTGTGGCTGTGCCTGACCAAAGCACGGAGGTTTGGAGTTGTTTAATAACCAGCTTTGAGGTTCAGGAGTGCCAGGAAACCAAAGGGTGCCTGTTGGCTCTGCTTTTAGGTGACTCTGAGGCACGCAGGTTATCCCGGGTGAGCTTCAGGTCAAAACCGCAAGTGGCGATTCGTCATCCACCCGCCATTTCTGCCTCAGGCATGGGGGGGGGAACCACACGGCCTGCTCTGACACGAGCTAGAACTTGGCGCTCTTTGTACCACAGCCAAAGGCAGAACTGACCGGCAGCTGGTCTGTCCCATGAGGCACGGGTCAGGTCTAGCAGAGACACCCATGGCTGCGTCCTCAGGTACACAAAAAGGCACAATCGCATAGAAGAACACGCGTGGACTTCTTGGCAGAAGTACCCGTCACTTACTAACCTGGTAGTGGAGAGTCCCGTTCCTTCCTTGTTAAGTTCACATTCTTCCTACTGAAGATGTGAAAAACGGCATCTTGATTTGTTTTCTTGAAAAGTAAGCTAAATATGAGTAAAATTTCTGTCTGTCATATATGGAGCAGGCTGACCAATAGGTTTCTCTGTGCATGTATGTAGTGAAACAGTATCTATAACGCAGCCATTGTAAAAGTCCTGTCAGATGTGCTTGGTGGATTGGTTAAGGGAACTTTCCTGTCTGACTATCCAGGGACCACTCTGGCAGTCACACTTGCACCACCAAAGGTGAGACTGAAGTCCCTTCGCAGCGAGCGGCTCCAGCAAGCAATGGGTGCCCCACTTGACTCCCTACCCTCACCACACTCGCACAGTCAGACCAGGTTTCCTTACTGGTTCGACTCCAAGTTTCCCATAGCAGAGTCTCCGACATCTGAATCCTCAAAATAATTAAATCACAGTGCAACAACAGAATGAGAGCTCGAGCTGGCGCCTTGGAGGAGGGACCCTGAACAAAGGCAGCCCTGGGCTTTTATACCCTCGCAGTCTACGTGCACTATAGTTTGAGGTCTTCCAGCTGAGTCGTTGGCTCCTGCCATGACTCGGAGTGTCCCGATCACCTGGCCAATGCCACAGGTGCCTTTGTTGTGCAAAGGGTTGCCACCAGTTCACAGCCTCTTGCCTGGGGCTCCTGCCACACACTGAGCTACCTGCACTGAAGGTATTCCTCAACAGATTGAGAGGCAGCGTTTTAGGGTTCTGCCATTCCCTGTGGTTTGCCTGATCTCTCTGCTGCATGTTTCCATTGCACAGCCAAGATGGAAGAAGGAAATGTATACATGTGCCCATAAATTTGTGCAAACACATTTGCAACAGGGCTTTAAGAAGGGGTACTAGCCTGGAACTTGAACTGCTGAAATGGGAACATATGTCTTCCTCAGCTGTCTTTGCTACAGGCATGACAATTTCTAAGAGGAAGTGTAGCAGAAAGCTGTAACCATAATGTCTTAAACTTCCATTGTCGAGCTATAGTGCAATACTGGAATGTTTTGTCTTGAAAAAGGGATACTTGAATTTGAAGTTGAGTCTTCTGAGCTTTTGTGTACAGTCAGAGGACAAGACATTTCAGAAGGAAAGTCCAGAACTATCTAGAAGTGGGCAGTTGCTAGCCATGCCTATTGTTTAACTTGTAAATCCACGTCTGGTGAGCACTTTTGTAGGGTCCTTGCATATAAATCCTTTGGGAGTCAATCAGAAGTGAACGCTTTGTGGCTAAAGGGTGCGTTTCCAGAAGACTCTGTATGAGTACAGCCATCTCTTTGAATAACAGTTGGTGTTACTCCAAACTTAATTTAGTATGGAAGCCATTACAGCAATGTAGTTTTGTTCAATGCAGTGCAATTGATGTAGAAAAGGGAGAGTTAAGAAAGAGAGCTGGCACCAATCTCTTCTCTCTGGCAACCAGTGACAGGACCCGAGGGAACGGCATGAAGCAGAGTCAGGGGAGTTGTATTAATGTAGCTGCTATAGCAAGTAAGTGCCCTGCTGTGACATTTCAGATACCAGTAGAGGTAGCAGGATTGTACCCTTAAATCTGAAGAGCAAGTAATATTTGAATTACAAGATTAGTAATTTGAGGAAGTGAAAGTCCAGATTTTTGTCAACTGCTCTTCCTACGACTGGTCATAAATTTGAAAAAGCAATAGCATCGGTTTATATTGCTCAGAATCTTTGCAAGAAGAAAGTTAAAATAAAAAAAAAATTCAAAAAACCACAACTTCATCATCTTGTCTCTATTTGCAAAATGTGGGGGTTTTGCTCTAAAAGGAATGTGCAAGCAAACAGTACACTGGAGTTAAATTAACAAGACGGAAAATTTTAACACCACGAAAAAGTAGACAATCCATCTAGTTTCCTGTCTGAGGACTCTGTTAATGCGTTCAAGCATTTTAATGATAAACACAGAGAAAAAAATATATTCCCATGCACTTCACAAAAACCATGTTAAAAAAGGAATGTTTTATGTGCAACAGAGAATTTCTTCTTGATTTTCAAGTCTCCGATGAACTTAAGGCTTGAAGTCTGCATACAATATTTAATTTTCTTATTTCCAGGTAGTGTTACAGGACAGCTCCAACCTATGAATGACATACCACTAGAAAGCTGATGACATGATCGTTCTCTCTGTATGTTAAATTGTGTTAGGAGTATGATATTAACACCATGAATATTTTCAAAATATTAACTCCCCCCATATGATTTAATAATTCTTAATGGAGACATTGCAGGGTCACAGTGGGAATGATAAAAGGAAGAAAGGAAGGTGATGCACAAAAAAGGGTACAGTTCTCAATATGAAAATGTACGTTTTACATAAAGACAACTCCTGACTTTTAATAAAAACAAAATAGGATCATAAATATTTGGCAAGAGGGAAAAAGTAATTTTATTGGTACATTTTATTTTTAAAGAATGATGGGAAAATGTGTATTTAAAGAGCTCACCTTGCTAAATGGATGACACTTTTGAGCCAGTAAGATTTACATTAATTGTTTTGTGGTAAATCGCTAGATTAGTGAGTATTTCTTGCATATTAATTGCCTAATAGGATGGAACGACTACAACGTATCTGATTATAAACAATTCCTACACAGGTCAAAAGAAACACCGTAATACCAGAAAGTGATTTCACTAACAAAAATACTTCTGGTAAGTAAAAAAGAAATCCTTATCTGACAATCTGATCTGTGATTTGGCAGTGTTAGGTTAATGGCTGGACTCGATGATCATAGAGGTCTTTTCCAGCCTTTAACACGTCTATGATTTCAGTCTTCAAGAATTTCACTATGAAAACTTAAAATGTCACTGATAAAGAAATTGCATGATAACTTTCTGCTGAAGAAAAACAGAAGGCTTTTAAAATTCCTTTTTCATTCAAGGGCTTTTTTTTTTTTTAATACAGAAACCTTAAGTACATCTATGAAATTATGTTAAGACATTTCATAAATCTTTTAAATATATTAACTTTACAATATAAGAACAAAGAGCAGAAACATGGTGAATATAAGCGAAATACTTGAGGAAATTTTACTGTAATGAATCAAAGTTAGTTAAGGCATTTGCACTTAGGTTACTTTTAACAGATTAAGTACCTTCTTGTAATGTGAATTTTTAAAAATATGCTATTATTATCTATTATTTTTAAAGCTAAGAAGATGATTTGGGGGAAATTCCTAAATCTTCTCTATTCCTCTCTGATTTTATGTTAGTTTTAAAAAATAAATTTTACTAATTATGAAGTAAATATTCTCCTGCTCAGCTATTTTGTGATAAAACTTACTTTGTTGTGATTTTGGTGTAGTAACTAACTAATTTATTTGCTGAACAGACGTATTTAGTTTAAACATCTACCAGTCATTTTTCCCACTGAGTTGTCCTCTCTTACTTCACTACCTTTCACCTCTGCCATAACAAATTAGATCTAACTTAATTTCTGGATTTAATAAGAAAATCTTACTTTGTAGCAGCGATATTTGTGTAGTTCAGTGGTAAGTGCAGAGTTCAATTAGTGACAAAAACATGTTTTTACAGCTTGTTAAATTTGTTCTACTAAACTGTCAGTATTTTGAGATACCAAGCAAGTATCTGTCAATTTTTATGCCTAACGTCTAGTAAAGAGTCTATCAGACTTTGAAAGAAAAATTAATTTTAACAAAATGTGACCTGATTGACAACTGGAATCTATTAAATGAAGATACTTTCCAAAAGGATCTAAAAATAAAGTCAATTCTCAGCACCAATCAGGAACATTTTTTGGAAAGAATAGCTTGTCTTCTATTGTCTCATTTGATTTGAGAAAATTGTGAAACCTAGTTGTAAAAACAGTACCTGATATACAGGATATAATCACTAGAAGTATTCATGTGGTGGCCATGAAATCAGCTGGTTGCCATCAAGTGTGTTGACTGAAACTTAATTCCTGAACACAGTTCTCTTTCCATTACTTCAGGAAAATTGCTCTAGAAGTAGCTTGGTTTGGAAGATGTCTTGCTCCCTCTAAAAATGCAAAGTAATACAAAGTAGTGAGGTAAAGTAGCATTGTTATGGCAGTAGAGTTTGAGAAATTAGTACTCAGTTTTAACTCCCCTAATACTTCTTAGATGCAGCATGCTTTATCTTCAGACTATACAGTTTTTTGAACATGTGTCTCATTAAGTTTTATCCACTATATTTAAGTATTTTTAGAATCTGATAAAGAAATGTGAAGAATATTTTATATGATTCCTCCTTGGGAATATGTTTTGACCTGTTGGAAGGAATCTGTCTGAACATGTCTGGAATGTAATGCATATTGGATGTTTTCAGTAAATAAACTGATCATATCATCTGCAAATCATCTGAAATATGTGCGCTGACTTTTGGCTATCCTAACTTAGTCTAAATAAATGAAAAATAAATGAACAAAACTGACCTTGAATGTTGAGCAATGGAAATATTTTCTTGAAAAGAAAATTTTCTATCCTGGTAAAAAGGCTTACCCTCAGGGCGAATCATTCTTCTCTGAGTTTTCTTATTCTCAGCTCTAGCCTTAGGCTTTTCTCAATGTCACACCTGCTTTAGCTCTTTCTAGAAAGTGGAAGACTCATGGGTTAATTAATTCAAGTGGTGATAGTTGTACCAAATGTATCAATAAATGATGTGTATCTGGAGGAAATTGCCAGTGAAGAATCAGATGCAGAGTGATTTAGTAACAACTTTAAAAGGTAAAATGCTTGGGCTTAGCGCAGTGAACTTTTCAAGATGATGTTAATTACATAATAACTGGGACTTGGGGTATCTCATTATCTCAATTGTATTTTAAAAGGTCTCTTTTCTTTTCCCTTCAATCCCAGTATGATCAACTTTCTACGGACTTGCTGGAGACTTTGTAAATAAAAAATCGGCTGACAGAAGAGGGGTGTAATATAGAAAAGAGCTTGTTTGGATTTATTTACTTATAATTATCAGTTTTGTTACTTCTGTATTTCCTGCTTGGGTTGGATTTTCTCCATGATGTCTTAAAATGGAAAGGAAGGGTAACTTAAGCCATACTGTATTTGTACAAACCTAAAAAAGCAATCATATTTCTAAAAAAAAAAAGCCCCCAGCAAGTTTTGTCTGTTTTAAGTTGGCCATTATTTTTGCTAAAAGCCATTGTCTTCCTTTAAAGCTTCTTCCTAATTGAAGTTGTCATCTGGTATTTTTTGGCCAGATTTTGAGTACTTTGTCATTACTTCCTCCTGTAGAGTTTTATTATGTGGTAAACCAAGATGAATCTTTCTTGTATAAATATAGCTTAGAAAATATCCAACTGTTCTTCCCGTGCTGAGGCATGTAACAAACCAAAACACACGATATTCACTGATACTGATTAAAGTCATCAACAAATGGAGAAGTCAGCACTGCCCATTGGCAATTACCACTCTCTTGCTTAATCATACGTTTAATTTCCATGACTTAGTACAATAATTTTAGGTGATTTCTCCAGAATGTTAGTGTACTCTGGGAAGTGAGAAAAGAGGGAAGGAGGGAAGGCAGGCAGGCAGGCAGGCAGGAAGGAAGGAAGGAAGGAAAGAAAGAAGGAAAGAAGGAGCCACTGATGAGAAAACGTACTTAGAATTCGACTAAGAGGCTAACAGGTACGTATAGAAAAAATCTTATTCCTCTACCACTGTAGCAGAGCCCTCTCACAGAGACATTCCCTATGATACAGGGGCCTGAAATCACAGACACTTTTGTCATTAAAATATACGTTAATCCCACATTCTCCACAAACTTCACTTACAACATGAAAAAAAAATTCCCCATATCCAAGTAACACCATCATGACACTGGCAAAGATGAACGCTAAACACGCACAATAAATCTCCACCACTTTTCCCTTCACCACAGCAGAAATTCCCATCACGAATGTCAAAGCTCCCCCAAATTACTCCCTGGCAATATCCAGCCCAAGTTTTGTGCATTGCTTCTTCCAATTACTGTCATTATCTCTAATTCCTTCAGCCACGAGTTGGACAACAAAACAGACTGAGGTGGCTTAGCCTTGTTTAACAGTCAGATCCCTGCCCAGCTGATCTCTCACTCCCCCTCTTCAACAGGACCAGTTGGAAAAAATAGGGCAGACAAGCTTAGGATAGTCAAGATAGACAGTGAAATCACTTACCAATTACCACTAGTGGGAAAACAGACTTGACTTGAGGAACATTAATTTATTGCCCATTAGAATAGATTAGAGGAATGAGAAGTACAAAAATTCTGCCTCCCCTATCTCAAACTCAGAAGAGCCCAAAGTTATTATTGTGTAATAAATCATATATTTCCCTTTATTCTTTGCCTTTTGATAAAAATGCTGAAATGTTAGTTCCTTTTAACACAAGCTGGTACAGGTTCTTGCTTTGTTTCTGTTATTCTGCTATAGTCTTACAAATTGGAATTTTAATGTCTTCTTGACATAGCTCATCATATAAGTCAAACTATTAATTATTAACGAAACCATCTTTTCAAATGTAGCTCATTTGTTTCAAAAGGAGGCGAACAACTTGGAAAAATTCAAAACAAATCATTATCTCATCATACTCTGTTTTTTCATTATGATAGGGAAGGGCCATCTTTATAATGGAGTCTTTTCTGTGGAAAAAAAATATCCCTGTTGGAGCCGGAGGAAGAGAAATAGCTCGTGAGCAAATTCAGTCTTTATTTGATCAGCGTGTCTCTTGCATCCACAAGAGAAACCAATTCTGAGTTTTTTCCCTTACTATCAAACTGTACAATGGGAAAGAATTTTTTAATTGTTTTGTTAAAATCCCTACATGTCAAGCTGAATTTTTGGTACTAGACCTATTCAACAGGACTTCTATTTAGCATTTTAGAATTGCCATTGTAGTATCAACTTTCCTACTGTCTGTGAAGTGGGTATATTAAGGAGTAACTGATGGGGAGCCAGGCTAGAAGCAAGTATCCAGGCAGATTCACTGCCATAGTCTAAAAGTAAATTTGTGAAGCCCCAGATCTAGTGCTCCCTCACTCCCCAGTTCCTGTGCTGTAAAAAAGCACTAACTACCCCAAGTTCTTCAGCCATCAGAATTCTACTGTAAGTACAAATCACTGTGACTACAAGTTCTTTTTATGATTCATAAGCACACTTTTTAGCATTTCTAGAGTGCAGAATTTTATTCCTGGTTTCTAGTCGATGTGATAAATTTCCCTGTCTTTCTGTCTCCTTCTTTATCACTATCACCAGCACTCATTGGTCAAATTATGGTCTTCTGCATTAGAAAAAATGTATGCTATTCTTTGTAAGATACATGGAAAAGAATAATTCCATCCGTAAAGAGACCTTACTTTACACTCACCTTGAGTTGAAATTGAAAACATGTTTAATACCAAGCACAGAACAGTAACATTTTTATAGTCACCTGTTCTATTGAAAGCACCGTATTTTATTTCATATATCCAACTATTGCATGTCCCCTCATTTGCTATTTAGCAGTGCTAAACAGTTACATATGAAGGTAAGAGTTTCCTCTGCCCCACGTTTTACCATGTGTGTCGATATACTGATTTGTTCATATAAAATTCTGATTTTGTAAATGATGCCATAAACTTTGGGGCAGTGAGACCCTGAAACCCATAAACAGGGTAGTGAGAAAGCAGGACTGTAGATCTTTACACTGTTATCTGACATTTGCACTAACAACAAAACATTTTGGGAATAAACAGGCTATGGATCCCTGACTCAGGAAGCTTCAGGCTTACTCAAAATCTTGTCTCGTTTTACCTCACCCCCAGCTCACGCACTGCCGGTGCAGTGCTGCTGCCTCCCCTCACTCTGGCACCCGAGATCACTCATGCCTGTCTGCCATGTGGTGAATCAGGAGTGGACAGAGCCATTACTCCATCGGGGTAATGACAGGCCATGTCCGTGACACACGTCTCTCAGTGTGCTGTTCTTCCCAAAAGCAGATTCCCTGGCTGCAGCCTGGGATGTAACTTGTCCCTTCCCTATTGAGGGGAACTTGGCATGGGACAAAATGTACATCTTCTCCTTTGAACTGGAGGGTTTATTGCAGCTGGCCTTCGGAAGCTGAGATGCCTGTGCTTGAGGAAAACAGCTACTAGGGGTTTCAACTAAAGCTGCCATACTGTGCACTAAGACAATTAGCAATGATGCTCTAGTTTCTGAGCACCCTAGGCTGGGTTGCTCTACTTTATGAATTAAAAGCTGGTTTTACTGTTCGGCTGCAAAATAAATAGGTCATTGTTTAGGGACATATAACTAAAGTAACTGCCTTTCATTCATGTGAAAGGCAACAGTCATCCTTGTTTATATTAACTCATAATTTCATTGTATGTTTTGGAAATGCAAGGTTTTGTGGCCAAACACCACCTTAGGGATCTTTTTATTCTCTATTTCAGTTTCAAGATGGAATGTGAGTTGCATGCATCTGCAGTCAAGTGAGAGATGGAAATAAAATAAATACTAGAATTATATCGATTAAAAGTAAGATACAAAGGGGGAAACATCCTATTACAATATCTTACAAAGATGTATTACAACAAATGTTGGATTTACTGTAAATCCCTTCAGAAAAAATACAGGTGGGATTTACTAATTCTCAACTCTGCAATTGAAAAAAAGGGCTCATTTTCCATAATGTTTTTCTGCCAAACAGATTTCATGTACATGAATTTTTCAGTCGCCCCCAGATTCTTCTTTTTAATCGTTAAAAAAACCCACAGACCAGGAAAGGTGTTTGTGTGGGAGAGAAAGAGGAAACTTTCATAAAGTTAATTAATTGTCAAGCTCTTTTATGCAATGGTTGCACTTAAATGTTCTATTGTTGGAATTGTTGAAAATATTTAAGGCTTTACAGTGCACTAACGCTTTCATTGTGGAGCATGAGGAATGCTTTAAATATAAAGAGTAAGACAGATATGAAGGACAAAAAGGACAAAAGAAGAGCAAAACAGTAGCTGTGATATTTTTGGTTCCATGATTTCTGTCTTGGTTTTTCAATTTCAGGGTGTGCCTTTATATATATGTCTATCTGCTTTATATGGTGGGGGAAAAAAAGGAAGGGCTTGGTTGCAGGAAAAACAAAGAGAATGAGAGGTTGTGAAGGACCTCTGGAGACAGGAAGTGCAATATCGATGCAAGAAGGAAGCGAGAGCCATAAGGGAAGCAGTCCATCAGACAGGGTCAGGAGAGTTAAGAACAAAGAGTACTGTGCAATGACATCACCACTGCACCCACTGAAATTACTTCCGTGTCTCCCAAACGCGAACTCTGGTGGAGTCCTTACAGGAAAATGCTTTGCCTTCCCCTTAGCTCATATAAACACCGAGAGGTGGTGGCTAAGATGACTGCATGGAAACTACATCACTGAATGATGAGGTGTGAAATAATGATTTTTCTCCTACAGCAAGGCTAAACTACAGCTGAGAATAGAATGCAGATAAGAAGGACCTATTTGCCAATGTCCCTGCAATTCTACTTCTGCGTATTTTGTAATTAAAGTAGAAATATGCGGTTAAGTAAGTCAAGATACGCGTTTCCCAATTCAGGATGCCTTTGCAATGTCATCTCTGTTGTGAAATCCCACTGTTGACAACAGTTCAGTTTTAACAACACGTTCCTCCAACTTCCTGTCCTGAGAGGCAAGAAAGCTAACGCAGCCTTGCACGTTGCATACTCTCCTGCATTACGTTATTGCATCTGTAAGCGGAAGGTCATATATTCAAATCCCTTTCCCAGCTGCATGCCTGCACAGTAGTATTACAAGGTAGTATTAAATACTTAAATAAGGCTCTCATGAGTGACTTCTGAAGAGACTTACTTTGTAAACTACCAAGCCTAGTCAGTCAATTAACTTCTAAGCTTATGTACTACTGTGCTCACCTTACCCGCATGCGGTAAAGTTGGGTTAATCTACCTATAAAAACATGTATCTTTGAAGTATCCAAACCAAGCAAGGCTTAGCAATATTGATGATCATTACATCACCATATATATACTCATCCATGAACAGACTTGTATGTTCCTAATTGGACCTTCAGCACGTGTCTCACATAGGTAATAATTATTGCATGGGTGGTTCTGTTTTATCATGGCATGCCTAAATATGTCATGCTGCTGGTATGAACATCATAGACAGCTGAGGAATGTTACAATAAATGTGTAACATATCATTTCTGCCACAGACCAATGATCACGGTACTTAACTTCTAATGTAGGAAAACTCTCATTCTGTAAGGGAAGCATGTATGAAGTGGAATGGTACTGGACATTAATGTAATTCTTCCCTTTTAAAAAATACTTCAAGGTCTCTTTTAATCAAAGTTTTTAAAATTAAAAGCATGGAGAAAAAAAATCTAGTCTTTTAACTGAAGCAAATGTGTTTTCCTTGGCAGTTTCCTGTATAGGCATGCTAGCAGGTGAGAACTGATTAACTTGAAACCCAACATAAAATGCTTAAAAATGAACAGCTCACTCTTATAAATATCCAAAATCAAGTGGCAGATAAGAGACAATGTGGAATGCAAAGACCAATTGCACCCTGTGTCCTGGTTCCAGCCAGGATGGGGGTAATTTTTGCAATAGTGGGGAGGGGGCATGGCCAGGACCTGGCAATTATTCCCTACCATCTCAATCATTGCTGGGTTGCTGGGGGCAGGGAGGGGGGAGAAACTCCCTTGCTTCCAGGGGAGAAGGGGTTCCTGCCAGTCAAGCAAGCGTGATGGACAGAGCGGTGGGGTAACGCTGGTTCTGAGTAGAGGGAGTGGTCAGCATGGCGTGGCTGTGGTCAGGTCGAGCTCCGCACTCTCTCTTTTATACACATTTGTTATTAATATTATTGTTGTTGCTGTTCATTTTCTTACTTCAGCCTGTGATATTTGCCTTTTGTGCCTCCGATTCTTCTCTCCAATCTGCTGCAGCATGGAGGCGGAGAGGAAAGGAGGGGGAGTGAACTAGCAGTGTGCGGTTTGGAGTTTCAGTGGGAGCACTAAATTGGGGAGTGCCATTCCTACACCACCATGTTAATACTGGGGTATCCTACCAGTTGATCAGCAGATATAACATTTGCCTTCTGATCTTAAACAAACAGATGACAAGATATTTTTAATTTTGAGACTGCCATATTGTAGGCAAGAAAAAGTGCAAGTCCATAAGGAGGCAAGATCTGTTTGAGAACTTAGAAATACAGTGATGCTATATGTATGTGTACCCGAATCCAAGTCACTTTTTCCAGAAATATTTTTTGAGGGGGCAAACCACCAGCTTCCTCTCCATATTACAAATATAATTTGCCTATCTCCTTCCAAAGAGGTGCTTTTCTAGAATTATGTGGTATCTTCCTTCATGTGTCTTGGTTTCAGCAGGGTTAATTTTCAGCTGGTAGAGTTAATTTTCTTCTTAGTAGTCAATAAGTGCTGTGTTTTGAATGAAGTATGAGAATAATAACGTGGTTAAACCATGACACTGAGAAAAAAAAAATACACAGAAATCAATGAATGCATATGACAGGAAAAAACCCAAAGCAACAAAACTTAAACAAAAAACCAAGCCTGGTTCTGGAAGGCAGTGGTAATTATAATGCCCGGTTTCTAACATCAAGGTACACCTCTTAAACTAACATGACTAACAAAGAAAAGGCTTGAAAGACATATAAAAGCAGACCAGTGAGCCAAATTGAACGTACAATCGCCTTAGAAGTGTTTCATCTTTTGCCTTAGAACCCACTTATTCTTTTTAAAGAAAACCAAAGGAAAACTAATGAGTCAGTAGGACTCACGTAGTTTCAGGAAACGGCTTTATACCCACTGCCAGATTATATCAAGATGAGAAGGAATGACCTCATTACATCTGAAGACCAACAAAGAAGAGACCTTTGTAACCTTCCTGCTGGTTTCTGGCTTCCCACAGCAACACTGACAAATATATCCAAGAAGCTGGCACTGAGTCATCTCACCTGTTTCGGTGCTGTACACGTGAGAGTCCTGCAGGAAACAGGGTCACGCCGAATCCACGTATGTTTCAGATAAGCCATTCTGCTGCCTATCACTCTCCAGCTGGCATTCCTCTGCACCTGGATAAACTTCTCCATTTACTTGTGTGCAGCTTTCTCCTGTTCTCAAATCATATTGACCTGATGTCAACCTCCTGTCTAAACACCAGTGCACCATGCAGTACGAGTGTTTGCAGTTACGACTTGTTTTTGAGGCTATGCAGAAAAGGGTATGGACCTCCTTAGAGTGGCCACACTTTTCTCTCCTTCTGTGCTTCAATACAGCCCCATCGTGATCCCCCTGACAGATCCCTGTTCTTTTTATGGAGAATCCTTCAATCATTAGGCCTTGCTCAAGCCAGCTGCAAGATAAGCAAAGGGTCCAGCTCATGTTTTTCTCAACCAGCCTCATCAGTTCCTCACCAACTTAGAGCAACACTGCACAATTCCGATCATTTACCACAAGGCCTGAGTGTGCAATTACAGTCACAGCTGCAGATTCCTCAGATGCTCTCCAAATGAATATCAACTCTGTATAGGCTTGATGGTTGTGTAGAAATGAACTGCAACTGAAAAAAATACGTTCTTTTTAAGTGCACTTCAAACTGGGAATAAAAATCAACAAAAAAGTGATAAAGGAAAGAAAATGTCATCCTTGCTGGAGCTTGGCCTAGTATTTGGGCAATAAAGATTTGTTCAGGGTTTTTTTCTTTATTTCCACCTGCATACCGCTATAGATAGAGGCTGTCACCTGCTGAGTAGCTGATAAAGCTCCAAGGAAGAGAGAGGGATGAAGGATAAACTTGCTGAGCTCATATCTGCATCTCAGCAACATGGCCAGAAACCTGACAAGTGAAGAAGGCACGTATTTCACAGCCTCCTGTTAAGGAAACTTTCCTGTCTCACCCTTCAGGAGCACTCTGGCAGTCACACTCTCACCACCAGAGACTTTAACTAATGGGACCAAGGCCCCTTTGCAGCGAGCAACTCCAGTGAGCAGCCTGACGCCCTACACACCTCACTCTCATGCAGTCGGACCTGGTTTCCTTACTGGTTTGACCTCAGGGTTCTTACAGCTCCCAGGTCCTGCCGTGTCAGGCTATTTTGTGATCTTAAAGTAAAAAACCCCAACAACCCAGGATCTGGTATACTGGCTGGCAGATTTACGGGTTAAAGAATTTGTTTTATTCTTTTTTTTTTTTTTCTGATGGAAATGGTGTTATGATAAGTCTCCTTTGACTATGGAGAATTTTGAAGACAATAAAATTTTATCCGTTCTTGAACATCAGGGTTCAAACCTCCTGCCTTTTGTTTCCCCTGAGTTTTTTTTCCTGTGCTGTCAGCAGAAACTTGAAGGGGACAAATTTGTGTTATTATATCTGAGGTACATATTTGTTCCTGAACTATTAACAGTATCTGAAGACAATGAGGAGATGAACCAATGGAGATTACCTATCAGGATGATGAAGAAATTGTCAGAACCAAAGTCTATAAAATTTCCTGACACGCTCAGGTTCTCGACTGGCAAAGCTAAATCTGAAAAGCTTGTGTTCACACAGCACCAGAGCATGACAAGTAAACATCGTGCTACAATTTCAAGATGTCCTTGGTTGAGGAACCCTGCTAATGGAAATTCAGTGGCTCACTAACAGCATAGGAGAAACGGTGCTTAGCAGTTGAAATCTCTTGCAAAGCTGTATGGATCCATTTTAAAACCTGGGCTAAAGTAATTACACAGAATCCAGAATTTACAGTATAAAAAACATTGCCCTGTGTCTTGGAAGCCATTTCCAAGACACAGGGCAATGAAATCTGTTCCCCACTGAGCACAAGCACAGCCCTCGGTGGATGAGGCTGGGTAAGAGAAAAACATGGCTGAAAGGAATTCACTGATCTGATGCCTCTCCTTGACATAACTGTTGAAGAAGTAGCAGCCTAACTAGGTGAAGCTGGAAGAGCTGAGATGGATAGTTTTCTCCTAGGACCCCAGCTGAAACCCTCTCTTTGCAGAACAGAGCTCATCTCAGCCTCTGCATAGTTCATTTGACCCTCTTCAAACCCCTCTCTGTGTGACTTCTCTCCAGTCTGAAGCAGAGAGTCCTAACCCCTCAAATGAGAGAGGTAAAATCTGCCACCTTCCAAGAGGTCTCCTGACCTTAGTATATGGCTTATGTTTCCCAGGGACATTGTGTGCTTTTGATAACTGGCATTTTCTTACAAAGACACATTTTCAATGCTCCTGCAAGGGAAATACACTGAGTATGTCAAACAAGAACCTGCATCATCTTTTTTTGAGCCTTTCTCTCTCTGTGACTGACATATAAAAGAGTGAAACTAAGTCAGACTTCATCTCTTCCCTGTGCTTCCAACTTTACTTCCATCTTGTATCACTGCGGAAAGATTCAAGGTCTGAAATTTATCCAGCAGTATTTCGTAGTTTTGTTTGCACCAGGAAAGGCAGATAAGCTTTGGGTTCCTTGCAGTCTAAGGATTGTTTTAAAACATATTTCCCTCTGATTAGAAATTGCTTCTGACAACCAGTGTTCACAGTTCCAGGGTAGATAAATTTGCTGGCACTTCAGGGCTGAATAAATAATAAAAAAGGTAGACTATTTCTGAAATGACCCCAGGAGATCTTAAGGAGCTGAGAGGATAAAGCATAAGATCACCATAATTAACTGGTGTTACATTTATTCCCAGCTCAACTGAGAGAGGTTACTGGCAGGGAAATTTATGCATTATGAACCTGTGAACTTACCATTTTATGCACAGTCAGAATCGCAGCTTCTCTAATCAGTATTTGTATTGATGGAAAGACAATCTGAAAAACAGGAAGATTTAACTGTCAAAAACTGATACAGTAGAAGCATACACAGGAGTGGTACTTGGAAAAAGTAACTTCGAGATTGGCTGCATCGGTGTCAATTTTTCTGTTCTGTTTTAAAGTAGTAACCAGCTTTACATCAGCCCAATATCAGCTATCTGCAAAGTCCTCACAAGTCTATTTAGGTTCCTCAGGCATGACTTGTAGCGTGAAGTGGATGTTGGGACTTTCTGGAAGTGAAATGGCAAACCAAATTATATTATTTGGGCTCTACAGATCTGAACAAATCATGCAACTTCTTTTTCATCTTCACGCGGCTAGGCTTCACGCTCTTTTCCACATGAGTCATGGCTGATACTGTTGGAAAATGTGACTAGTGTTTGGGCAGGACTTCTCAACACATACAGGTTGTAACTCCATGAATCAAAGATAATTACCTGTCATACAGCAAAGGCATAGGAGCAACAGAAAAAGCTGAACAGTGGAAAAAGCTATTCGGGTCACCACACAATTTTGTAATTTATTTAGTTTTAATCAGAATTTGCACATTACCGAAACTTCATGATGTTCTCTGGTTTCTGCACCTCTAGACAATTTAGCAACGAGTAATCTGAAACAAAGCAGTTTCTCAAAAAGGATGGCTCCAGATTTTTCCCAGCAGATGTCTTTTCTTGCTACTGGATTTCCCTCTTTTTTGTTTTGTTTTTTCCCAGGACATAGTGTTCCACAAGTACTTTTAGCACTCTTGAATTCTAAGTGTAAGCACTCACAATGTGGAATGCATTGCATTCAAGTTTGCAGGGACACTCTGTACATGCTCCGTTGACCTACATATGCCTTCTGGGGCTTGCACAAGGACACAAGGCAGCCCTGTTTCCTGCCATGAGTCATCACACAAGAATGATACTTAAACAGGGGGGAAAAGGAAGGGAAAAACAACGAACAGATTCCAGAGGAAAACAAGTAGCAGCCTGTCTTATTTACAGACAAAATTACAGGGTTTTTCCATTTTAGTAACCATCTTGCTAGGAAATCCAATGAAAGTCAGAGCCTTGTGGTTTTTGTTACACTACATCTAGCCTGATGAATGGAAATATGACTGTATTAGAGGACAATGCTGACCTTGTCCGACTGTAGTGGTCATTGTCCAGATGTTTGTCTCCTCTAGCGTTCCACAGAGAAATTTTAGGAATGCACACAAGCACAACCCCTTTTTATCAGCGAAGATAGTATTATCTTAAAAAAGGAACTTTTAGAATCTGGATCAGTTGCGTGATGAGTGTGCAAATTAACCTTTACAAATATCAGGTCCCTCAAGTTAAACGGCCAAAAAGGTAAAGTCAAGTGAAGACAAGCTCTGTTGGGACGATGAGAAGTGTTAAAGAGACTTTTTCTGGGTTAGTTAGCTGGGTTAGTCCTCGGGTTGTACCTTCCTCTGAAGCAACTAACACTGATTACTGCAGGAGAGAGCATACTAGATTAAACCATTCTGCTCTACCCAAGTAATGCTTTCCTTGCTGTAGAATGCCCAAAGAAACATCTTGCTGGAACCCAACTTTTCCTAATGCTTTCTGCTTTGTTTCTGTCAAAGCGTTTTTCTGTCTTACAGGCAAGATAATTTTCTCTCTAGGGACTATGGGTTGGCAAACGAAATTACCTACTTGTCAAAATTTAATTTTTTTTTGTTGTTTATTTTTTTATAATAATTTTTGACAGGAACAGAAAAAAAACCCCAGAGGGAATTATGTGATAATTAAGATGTGGGGGAAGGGAGGAAAGAAGGTGAAGAACAGCACAGAGAGGAAATCAGACTCAGCTGGCTAAAAAAACCAAATAGAACATGGCAGATGAACAGCAAGAGGTAAAAGGAGCAGTGAAGGGACCTTCTTGTGCTCTTACTGTGAGAAGGCAGGATGGTGCCACAGGTGTTAAAAAACTAAACTAAACAGATTAATAAACCAGAATCTGTCACCCACGTTTTTCCAGCTGTTCTCAGGCTAGTAGTGACTGAAAGTGATTCATTTGCTTGGTGGTTCTCAGCAGCCTGTACAAAATGAGCTGACAGGTATTTTCTGAGGAAGTCATGTTCCTATCCCTCTACTTCATGTATTCCTTCTACAACACAGTTCTTGTGTCGGCAACCTCTGCTGGAAGGCTTATTACAGCAAAACCATGGCAACTAAACTTCTTTTTGCTTTAATAGGGGTCTTGTGGACCTCTCAGAGAAGAGCCACAAGGGGAAGGAATAAGCAGAGTTCATACACTCCTACCCACACTTCACCTCTTCTGAGACTAGACAAAGACTGTCACGGTCAGTGTTCTATCCAAGGCAGAGAGCTCTCTTTCAAAAACACCTGCAGGAGAAAGCACCTTATTCTACTATTATTAACACTCAACTGGAGGAGGAGGACAACACCAGCTGCACCATTACACCACAGGCTGGCTTTGTCATCTTAACAGGGATGCAAAGGTCAGCTGCTTGCTCCTACCCCTAGTTGCCTGCCACCCCTTTTCCTGTGCTGATAAACCCTTTATGTACTTTACACCAGCTAACAGAAATGGTCAGTTTGAAATGTAACTTTACAGAGGGTAATATACTTTGGGTTGGTTTTCTTTTTTTTCACCCTCCTCTTCAGTGACCTTGATTAACAGTGCAGCTTCACACACCGTTGATCTGATTCACTGAGGAGGGATAAATTGCATTAGTGAGGGAGAAGTCTGAGGAGGAATAAACACATTGAGGGTTGGGATCTGATGCTGAGAAAACAGTATTTGGAAGAACTGTTTTGGGTCACCTGCTCAAGGGCTGTCTCTTTGTAGGAGCACGGGGAGAAGCTGTGTCAGCTGAGGTTTCGAGGTCCTGAAAAGCTCTTCCCCATGACACCATCCTTGCTCGTGGGCCTGGTCACCAACAACTCTATTGCTTTCCTAACAACTGTTTCCATGGCACTGCCACGCAGATAGTATTAATCATCCTGGCTGGAGAAGATGGTGTACAAAGGTTCATGCTCCAGTGCCAGTCACCTCTTGCGGGGGGAGGGCAGCAGAAGGAATCTAGACAGGACTGGTTTGATGAGGGTGTGGCCTCTTTCAAGAGCTTGTTAGCTCAAGGTCCATGCTGCTGTATGCATTCAACCCATTCCTTCACTGGTACTTGCAATAGTAACATAGTTTCATTTAAAGTATGAGATGGCAAGAGCTTAAGCTGCAAGCAGTGGTTAGAGGAATTTCTATTGCTCAAAAATCTTTCCCCAGATTCCTTGGCACCGAAGCCTGAAATCAGAAAAAAAATTTGACTACTTCTTTCATCCACTTTTGGAAGGACATGCCACAAGCAGCACTGTACATAGGCCTTCCTGCAGTGCAAAAACAGCAGGTCTCCAGAGCAGCTCTGGAGCGTGGTAGTGCCTTGGAGCTGATGGACTTGTGTAACAGGTTTAGCTGGCTCTTACACAACACTCTTGGAGTTGTCAGCATTTCCAGCACAGTAGCCATCACCTCCT
>VZTA01017799.1:498602-566197 GCA_013398855.1 Mohoua ochrocephala | reverse complement strand
CGCCCTTCCCCCACCGCTCCCCTCCCCCGGCCGCACAACCGGCTCCTCCGGCTGAAACCCGACACCGGGGCCTCCTGCCCCGCCGCCGCTCTGGAGCCGCGCGGGGCGCGGCGAGAAGCCAGGAGCGGATTGCGCCTGGAGGCGGCTCCAGCTCCCGACTGCGGCGTGGCCTGGCCGGGTCATTCCGCGGCTGCCGGCGGTGGGGCGGTGCCCCGCTCCTAAGAGCTCTGGCGATCCGTCCCGGAGAGTAGCGCCCGCCCGGCTGCAGGGGCGGCCTCAGCAGCTGCTGTGTCCTTGCAGCGCCCCAACCGGCCCAAACCGGCTCAAACCAGCCGAAGCCGGATCTGCTTCCCTCTTCCCCAGCATTCTCCCGCCTCCTCCTCCTCCTCTCCCCCCCTCTCCCTGGCCTCTCTCTCTGAGGCACCGCAAACTGGTGCTTCCCCACAGCCCAGCCCGGCCCCCTGCCACTGCTCTGTGCCTGTGGGGCTGCTGCTGCTGCTCCCGAGTCCATGTATATTCTCTTATCTGCCCTGGCTTCCTAACCTCATTTCCTTTTCCTCTACAATCAGGGAAATACTGTCTGTTTTGATCATTTGGGGTTTTTTCCACTTAGGGAAGAAATAAGCAGAACAAGCTTTGCTGTTTTTGATGAAAGCTGCCTGGCTCCAGGGACATGGCTGCACCTGGGGTGCTCCCTGTCCCTTGTTCCCTCACAGTTGCCTGCAGCTTTCCTTCCTACATGTCCCACGTGTGGATGCGGCTTTTTGCTTCCCTGGCAGAGGACTCCAGCTGCTCTGTTCCCTTTTGTCACAGTCCTACAAGCAGTGTGGCTCCACTGCCAGCCGCTACCACGGCAAAGAAAGGCCTCCTTGCGCCTGCCCATTTTCCTCAGTCGCCCCCCTTAGTACAGGAGACAAACCTGGGTGTTGCCCTCTCCCTTGTGCTCCACGCAGATACCAGGAAGATAAACACACTCTGTCAGCCCATCAGAAAACACTGCTTCTCCTTTTTCTCCTCACCCCCCAACACTTCCTCCATTTTTACAGATTAAAGGAAACTGGCCTACTCCATTTTGGAGAGAGTTTGTCTGGAGGTGTGACTTGCATTTCCTCCAGCAGCATTGGGAGCAGAAGGGAGACAGCACGCCCCACCCTGGAGGTGCTGCGGGATATTGCACCTGTTTGGAGGCAGTGGCTGGCACAGCTTCTCTGTGGCTGCGTGGTTTTCTCAGGCATGATTTTATGCCATGCTGGATTGGTATATGGGCCTGAGTTTTAGGCAGCTCTGCTGCACTTCTGGCAGTTTCAGTGCAAACTTTGTTTTCAGACCTCCATGCTTCTGAAGACATTGAGGTAGCAACCCTGTATAGCTTGGGGGAGGAATAGGTATATACATAGCCGCTCACTTCCCTGGCTTTGGTTTGATCTTCAGTTGAGTAGATCTAGCAGGCTGAAGATACTCCCCACTTTCACCTGTCCTAGGTCTGGCATTTGTCAGACACCTCATAAGCCAATTTAGTTCACTGACATTCTATATGCTGTTTCCATCCTTCAAGAGAAATGTTCTGCCAGATCCGTGAGTTTAGCTGGCTCACCAGAGTCCAGCAAAATGCTGCAGCTAACTGTAGAGTAGGTCTGCTACACAAGTAGGGTGTAGCAAAGGAGTAAACAATCCTGTTTGTGGCAGCAAGCTATGGAAAGCAAGGTTAATTTGTTTCACTGTCAAGCTCTTCCTGAACAATTCCTCCTTAATGAGGAGAGGCAACCATGTGTACCTGCAGCTGAATCTCTGGAAATCAAACATTCATGATCCTTAGGGGCATAAGGACTAAGTGTAAAGATTTCTCCCACAGCCCTTTCACAACTATGTCTGGATATAAATATATGTTTTAAGGGTGGCACAAAAAGCAAGAAAAAGTCATCATCTCGGTATGTTGTGACAAATGTCTGCAAAATGTAGAGATTCCTCAAGTAAAGTAGGAAGTAAAAGTTTTTACTATCATATTCTGACCCAACTGCTTCCATACTCCCCATCCACAGCAAGATGGTGGACAGTGTTGAGCAATACATTCAGTAGCTTGGTGTGTGGCTGCAATGCAGCTGCCGATTGAGCTCTGGGTAGCAGGAAATGGCTAGAGCCCCAGGCAAGAGGCCGTGAACTGGTGCCAACCATTTGCACAACACAGGGCACAGGGAACCTGTGGCCCCACCAGGTGACCAGACACTCAGAGACACAGCAGGAGCCAAGGTCTCATCTGGAAGACCCCAGACTATCATGCAGAGGGTGAGTGTGCAAAAACCCAGGTCTTCCTTTGTTTGTGGTTCCTCCTCACAGGACCAGTTCAAGCTGTTTTTGCATTACTGTGCCAGATAGAGGACTTTGCATTTTTTTTGGTGAACTTTATGAAGTTCCTGTTGACTTATTTTTCCAGTTTGTCGGGACTACTGTTGAGCGACGGTTCAGTCATCAAGCACGTTGACCTCTACTTTTCCAGTTTTCTAGCCACGGCGTGAGAGTTCCCTTCACCAGCTGCAGTGTTTTACAAAAGGCCGTTCACACATTATCCTCACTGCCTGCTGAAGGAAACACCACCACTCACAGCAATGAGAAATTAATGTGTGTGCAAACTTACACGTGTACATGCATTTGCGCGCGCGCACACACGTTACCGAGTTAAGCCTGAAAAAAGTAGAATTCATGGAATTCATTACACTGTGGTGGTTTGCAGTTACGCTGCATATTTCAAGGACTTCCTGCTCCAGGAGTAGAAGAATGCTGCTTTTCAAAACATGTGGTTCCTGCCTAGCTGTAAAACTGATGATTTAAGAGAAAAACGGAAAAGAAAGTCTTACTCTTATCTCATAGGGGGATGTGTGCAAACAACTGTCTCCGCTAAAAAGGACTAGCCCCTTCATAGAAAAGTACTGCTTCCCCTTTCCCCACCTCATTCTTTGCCTTCAGCCCTCATGCCAAAAGAAAATACTTGCATTTTCACATTTTTTCTTACAGTTGAAAGTATCCCCTCATTTTCACGCCTCATTTATAATTTTCAAATGTTGGCAGACCTGGCTGTGGCTCTGGAAGGCCACTCCAACAAAGGGAAAGTCACTTCTCTACCTCTCTGCCCTGTTCTCTTGTACTCCCTCCCTGGTTTCCTTAGAAAAGACAGGTCAAAGTGTCTCTGAAAGACTCTAGGGAAGGGGTTTGAGTTTTATCTGTAACTGCAAGAATAAGACTAGCAAACGAAGTAGAAACCTTCAGGAATTTAAGGAATCAGGAAACCATTTTGCATTACAGCTGAATATGGATTATTTTGTAACAGGTATGTACTGCTGGCCTTTTTTGAAACAGGACTTGAAAAAATTCTGTCTAATGCAACATGTCTCATTTAGGATCAGCACCAACAGTCCTGATTTTGGCTGTTCTCATCTGTCTCCCTCTCCTGGCCAATGGCAGTTGTTTTTTTAGTGAGGTTTTGGGTAGGGAAGTCTTTGTTTGGCTTTTGTCCATACACAAAGAACTCAAAGTGAGTATGTGGCTTCGCAAAAGATTTTATGTGTACATACTTGTTCCAGTGTATTGAACGGTTATATAGATATGTAGACATTTATATATTTAAAAATTCACCTTTGCAGTGTTGGAATGAAAACATAAATACCACCCTATCTCTGAAAATGAGCCAGAGGAAATCAGGCAAGGGGAGTGCTCACTTTCAGTCAAGCTCAGGATGCTGGAATGATGCCAAGAATAGTGGAGCTGAGAGGTGGATGCATTCCTGAAGAGGTGGTGACAGGGAAAAGAGCTGGAGTCAGTCAGTTTAAGGGAATTTGACAGTTTGGGTACAGTTAATTGATTTTTTTCTGGCTTTTAAAGGCTTAGTATTGACATAATACTCTGCAGACTGCCAATATTTACCTTTTGCTTTAATCAGTCATATAAATGAAATGTGTGTTAAAAAAAAGAATTAATTTATTGGTTTTTTTTTTGATGAAGAGCCTGGGAACAGTCTGAGGAGTACTCAGATAATAGGTAATCTTCGTGCTCTAGTTCTGACAGTGCCTGTTACTGAGCAGGGATATTCTTCTGAAACTAAGGCAAAAAAAGGAAATGTATGGCCATTGGAAGCAAGATGAGGTGACATGGGAGGACTACAGAGGTGCTGTTCGCTGAATTGGAGTTGAAGCTGGCTAGTACTGTGGGGGACAATAAAAAGGGCTTTTAAACCATTGTTAATAGCAGAAGGCAGACCAGAAATAACATTGCTCAGTTACTTGATGAGGACAGTCACTTCCCAAACAGAGACATAAACTAGGCAGAGATGTTTAATGATTTCTTTGCCTCAGACTTCCACACTGAAGATGGGCTCTGGGACCATCCTGAGCTGGAGGACCACAACTGCAAGCATGATTTTTGATTTTTTTTGGTTGTTGTTGTTGGGGTTTTGTTTTTGTCGTTGGTTTTGTTTGTTTTTGGTTTTAATGTTACCAATTAGTATTGATGCATTCAGGAAAGTAAAGGACAGAACCGTAAAAATGAGTAAGTGTGGTGGTTTAAAACCAGCTGGGAATTAAAGTTCACATAAGCCACTCCCCTTCTCCCTGACCCTCTCTGGTGAGAAAGGGACAAATGCAACCCCATGGGTTGAGGTAACGATCTACTGAAAAGAAACAGCGATGGGATGAAAATACGGACAGTAACAGCAACAATTAACACAAGTATACAAAAGAGAGGGTGATTTACACATACAAAGGTGCTCCTCACCATGGCTCAGTTCCACAGGGCCTCCTGAGACAAAGACAAGATGGTGGACAGCACCATCACCAGCACCACGTGGTCTCCTGAGACGAAGGGGAAAATGGCAGCCGTTACAGCAGCCTGGTGTTCGCCTCCCCTGAGCTCAAGAGAACAAAAAACAACTGTGGAAAAATCCCCCAAGCTGGACATGCTGTTGGACCACGCTGCTCCTGAACCACAGTGCCCTGCCCAGACCGACTGCTCCTGAACTGCACTGCTCCGTGGGCTCGGCTGCTTTACATAGTATTCGGCTAGGCTTGGCTGTGTTCACCACTTGGAGCTGCATTTCTCCTGAGAGAGGGGCAGAGTCCACAGTGCTGCTCGCTGGCAGCTTCCCTGAGGAAGGAATGGAACAAACTGGTGCACTTGCGGTGTAGGTTCATCTTTTTCTTCCCCCTAAACCCACGCCCCCCAGCGATGATTTTGGGATATAGAATAGCAACCTAGCCACGCCCACACAGCGTTAGGCTCTGCCCCCTTCTCAACACCCGCAAGTAAAACTAGGACAATAAGCAATGTCAGAGTCCTTGAGTTATAAGAAAGTAGCCAATTGGAACATTTTTTTATTTAGAAGGCAAGGAGAGAATCAAATCCACATAAAAGATCAGTGAAAAATCACTTCAGAGAATATAGAGTGAAGAAGAAATGTAATAAAAGCTCGAACAATTCTGTCTCAACATTTCCGTTTAAAAAGCAAAGCAAGCATTCAGCAATTGTATTTTTTAATGAAGAGTATGCCCATGTTTTTTCTGAGTAGAGAATATATATTCTCAGAAATTACAATGTGCTGGTAAATCGCAAAGAATTCTTTAGGAAAGCTCGATATCAAATAGTTTTTTAATTGTCCTGGATTGTCTTGTGATAACTCTTCAACATTTTCAGCTCATTAACCTCACTCAGATCTCCTACCCTGACATAACCACGGGATTTTTTAACATGTGTTGTTTTTTCCATACTTTTCCATAACTGAATACTTTCCCTTTAGCAACAAATGTTCTATTATTGAAATTTTAAAGGAAAGAAATGTTCCTGAAAGAATCTTCCCTCCTTTGTTCGAAATGGTTTTGACTGTCATTGCACTGCTATTTTAATCTGGCAGAAGTACGGGTTGCTGTTAAAAGCAGCAGGCTGGCTTTCCTTCTCCTGCTGTCTTCTGCCACTTCTTCCCACCACTTCCCGTGTGCCACTCATATGCCTGTGGCTATGTGATGTCTTGCTTGAGGGTACCACTCCAGTAGAAAGCTAATTTTTCTTTTGCTAGCCTAGTTTTCCTCACTGTAAGGAGTGCAAACAATAATGCCAGCCCAAGGGCAGCAACAGGAAATAGTGCCTAGAGACAGGTAGAGAGGTGAACAGGATTATTCTTTGGCATTTGTTTAATGGTCAGTTTAGGCTCAACAGGAATTAGAAAAGTCACTATTTGCTAATTTTACAAAGTATTGATAACTTGATTGAAAACTTGATTTTCAGTTGAATTAATAAATTCGTTTTTTGCACTCACACACCTTTGTT
Source organism: Mohoua ochrocephala (assembly GCA_013398855.1). NCBI lineage: Eukaryota > Metazoa > Chordata > Aves > Passeriformes > Acanthizidae > Mohoua > Mohoua ochrocephala. Next base: position 559,891 of record VZTA01017799.1, on the reverse strand, counting down.
TTTCAGTACAAGAAAAATTGCCTGAGAACCACACAATTTCAGTTTGGATAAACAAATAAATTGATACAAGGGTTGGGTATATAATCTTGGCAAGCCTCTAAGGATCTGTCGTCGTTTAGGTATGGAAACCGCAATCCAGCGCCCCCACCAAGACTTTCCAAACCACGCACCACTCTCTCGCTCCCTCGCTTTTCCCCTCCCCCTCCCTCCCGTGGCGCAATGGAGAGGAGAATTGGAGGCACAAAAGGCAAAGATCGTGGGTTGAAATAAGAACAATTTACTGGAAACAGCAATGAGATAAAAAACCAAACAGTAACAGCATCAATACTAATGACAGAGGATACAAGAAAAGAAACTGTTCCCACAGAAACCCCCTAACAGTAGAAAACACTGGATGGCTACCCCCACATTTTCTCAACTAGAAGGAACCCCTTCTCCCCATAAGCGAGTCCCTTTCCTCACCCCTGGCAGTGACATGAGGTGGTATAGAATAACCTCCATGTCCTAGCCATGCCCCCTCCTGGTTATTGTAAAAAAACCAAACCCTGTTCTGGCTGGAACCAGGACAGGATCTAATGGAGATCCAGGTAGGCTGTGCCTGCAGGCTTCAAAAGTGTCTTGGACTGTATTAGAGATCCATAGGACCTTAAGCTTTGCCAGGTGACTTAGAGAGTTGGCCACAGCTTTAGGTCAGAGTGGTTTCATACGAAGCTGCAGGAGATTCTCGCTGCCAAGATCTTTGCCTTTTGTGCCTCTGCCACTTTGGTTCTGTGTATTTGCCAAAGTTTTAGTTAATATGTGCATAACAGATGTGTAGTTAAATGAGTAAGAAACTATGAAATGTACTAGTATATTAAAAATAATAGATTTGAAACCGGTACTCAAATAGGAAAGACTGCAAGTTCAAAATTCACACGTGTAAAATGTATGTAAAAATTTTGTTTCATACTGATGTGTGAATTTGCCTTTGTTCTTCATCTCTATGCTTTATTTCATCTTGGTTTGATAATTCCTTAGCATCTGCCATGATTACAGAAATTAGCACAGGATTTAAAGTAGAACAGGTGTTTGAGTCCCTGTGTGAAAGTCTGATAATACTCCTGGAAACCTGGGTTTAGCGAGAAGTTGGCATGGGATCTTTCTGCATCATCTCTTTTTAGATTAGTGGTACTGTCATTCTGAAATGTCTTGAAAAATCCTCAAGATAGTCAGTGAAATGTTGGCTGAAAAACATACACAGAAGCAGACGTAGCGCCACTAAAGCATTTTCCCAGCACTATATTTCAAGTGAAAGAAACATAAAAATTTATTCACGAATCTAACTTCATCACAAAAATGTGGGTTAAAAATGGAGGAGTGAGTATTGGAAAAAGAGAAAGTCTAATTTACTGAGTTTTTTCTGATAGGCTTTCTTGGGGAAGTGTTCAGTTATATTCGGGAAGCTTGGAAGCAGAATAGGTTGATCAGGTGGTGCAAAATAATCTTCAGGAGAGCTGAGAATTGAAAGGGGATGGGAGTTGAGATGCAGGAGAGATGAGAAGGTGAATGAACAGGAGGTAGGGAATTGGAAAAATCGAGTTTGAAATTTTCTCTTGGCAAGCAATGAAGCCTGCAGATCTCTGACAAAGGATGCTTGCTGAGAGCTGAATACACTTGCTGGTTGCTGGCAGTACAAGAAAGCTTCCTGGCACCCTCCCGTACAGCTGCTTACATAGGAGTAGTAATATTGGTCCTATACTTTCTTACAGCATAGCTTGACTTTCATAAAAAGAGCAGAACAATTTCTAAATCTGGGGAGAATAGGAATTTTCTATTAAAAACGAAATAAGATCTTGAAAAGTAATTGTGCTTTCCTGTCCTAAAATTGACGTATTGCCTATCACTCCCTTTTCTCAAGCTTGATGAAAATAAATAAACCTTTTTGTTTGCATGTTGTTATACATTCGCAGTCAAACTCCTGTGAACTTGAGTTGTTTATGTTGAGTTGTTCAAATCAGAGTTTATGTTTCATTTGTTTTTCAGGCAGTTAGCTTAAGGGCTTTGCATTAGTCAGACGAATTCATGCTATTTGTTGACTTTTCATGCTCCATGACATTTCTTTCATGTTAATTTCAGAGATGGTTACAGAGACAAGATTGACATTCTAGAATGACAGCTAGGGAGTCAGTAGTATCCCAAAGTCTAACACTGGGTTAATCAAGAGAGAGAATCGTTACACGTGCAGTCCTAATGTAGCCAGTGCAGCCTGTAGTTGGCATGGGTGACAGTTGGCTTAAGTAACCCAGAACTGGCCCAGCAGAGTAAACCAGAGAGAAAAGCTGCTCTTGTGTGATTTCAAAACCTGTAAGCAGAATGGAAGGAGATAAAAGAAGCTGAAGAGAGTATCTTTGTAAGGATTTAGAAAAGAGGCAGGAAAAACAAGTGCTGAAGGAGGGGAAAGAACTAAGAAAAAATATAAGAATGTCAAGAAGAAAGGACTCGTAAACACTGAATATAAAAGAGCTGCATTTGCCTGGATCTCTGCATTCTACCATCTCTGGTTGCTCAAGGCTGCTGGGATATCTGATAGGATTAGTGAGGTCTTGTTAACAATAGATAATGGATAACATTAATGGATAATGGATAACAATGTTAATGGATATTGCTTTGTTTTGTATAGTTGTATCCTGTGTATCCAGTAAGGCTTGTCTGTTAGATGATGGAGCATCTGTCTCAACTGCTGTTTTACTGACCCTCCCCTGATTTACTGCTCTGGTAACCACAAGAAGACAGACTGTGCTCTCTGCCTCTTCCCAAGTGTCTTGGTGAGTAGGGGGAGGTGGGAAGACGTACAACAGAGTCTGCAGCCAGGCTCGCGACATCCAGTTGTTGACGTCTTCAGCGTGAGCGTCAAGGGAGCACCTTAAGGGCATATTATTGATGTTCTCATGTGCAAGGTTGTAAATCATTTGCCCACCAGACTGATTTATGTTGCTTAATGCGGGAAGCACTCATCATCTGCTATGTGGTGTTGGTGTTCCTCTTGCCTGTGTTGGACCTCAACTACCAAAACAGGAAATATTGATAATTTTCTTTGTTACTTGTGACCAATGAAGGTGACACGCTGACTGTGTGGTGATTCTCTGTGATTTTATTGGATGAATCATGTAATAATTTTTACCATTTGAATTCAGGCAACTGCTTTTCTTCTCTGTAAGCAGAAGACTTTGCTTTGTGCAGGGACTCCTTATACCGCCTTCTGTGAAGATGAGTGGGAGACCCACACACTGCGGGCTACTTGTTAGGCTGCCCTCTGTGACAGTGCTTTTATTCACTTAGATGTTCTTCATGAGTTTTATTCTTGTGATCTTGCTTCAGAAAAAGGAGAGCAAAAGTTGAGGTTAGAGATTACTGTGAGATGCTTGGAATAGCTCCTTGCCCTCACAACATCTTTTTAGCTCTTCTTGACTGTGGGAACCTGGGAATGCTTCCCAGCTCCTGTGTTCAGCTGTAAGTTAAAGTGGAAGAGAACGGGAGGATGGCAAGATGGAAGAGAGAAGCAAGCGGGAGTTGAAAAAAATAGAATGTAAAGCTCCATAATCCTTAGTATGGCAGAACAGTCATGGTTCTGTCTGGAGCAGCCAGTAGGAAGCCAATATTTTCATGTGTGAATTTAAGGTTTGGTATAAGGGTGCATTCCTTCCCTAAAGTTAGAAAAATAAAAGACTATACTGAAAAGGATGGGAGTTTGAAAATATTCTATGATTTTGAAGACAGCACTGTTGCTCTTGTGGGGAATGATGTGATACAAGAATTTCATATCCTGGTTTCTACATTATGAAAATGAAAATACTTAGATGGAAAAAGTAGTGAGTTCTTCATGAAAGATCTTTGACCAGGATTGGATTAACAACTACTGATTGCAGTAACAACTAAGAGGCAGTAGAAAAGTGGGAATAGGAAAAAAACCCAGCGAGATGTAGCGTAATAACATACTGGACTGGATATTACATTTAAAAAAAGCTTTATTTAACAATACAGAGTTCTCTCATGGCGAGCACCTGTAGTATCTAACAAGGCTAACAGGTCAAAGGAAGTAAATTTCCTTGTGGGATAGCTGGCTGTCACTTATAGCACAAATTGCTGAGACTTCAGGTGTTGCCCACGTCCTCACCACCCTTTTTGGAAGCATCACAACAGGTGTATTTTTCAGGCTCTGTCCTCTCCTGCTAATGCAGTTTTGGTTGGCCCAGATCACCTGAGATTAATTCTGCCCTTTTGAAAAGACTTGAGTTTAAACACTGCTTATTTGAATAATTGCAGAAATAATTGCTGGAGACTTGGGAGAAACCTTGTTCACCTGTGTGAAAAGGTGAGGGCCCATGTACTCCTGGGAATTTTGACCACCTCCATCTGCATTTATATTAACTTCACAATGTCCTCCTTTCCTGTATTACAAATGGAGAAGGGATACTATACAAGATTTGGATAATTTGGGGTATGTTTTCTTGTGTCTGTGTTAGTGGAACTGGGATGTTCTGAGGCAGGCATAAGCTTTTGGATGAGACTGCTTAATGGTGTTTTATATTTCTCTGCTTACAAGACAGCTGTAGAAACAACAATGAAAGGAAAGATGTGAAGCTCCCCACATAAGTGCTGGTGAAATGACTAAGAAAATAAAGTATGTCATCTTGAGAATTATGTTTATCGTAATATGTTTTAAGGATAGATATGAAAGGAGCATATCTCTGACCTCCAGTTTCGGCAGACTGTAGAACTACCCTCCATGCTTTTTTAAATCGAGCTCAATAGTTTCTATTTAAAATTTCAAAGCAATGCTCATTCTTGAATTAAAGATTTCAATGAGTGTCTCTAGAAACATTATTTCTATGAATAATTTACCTGTTAGATTATGTTTTGCACTGCTTCATGTTAATTTAAGATACGTTCAACTCCCAGCTTGCAGCATATCTGTAACTGCTTTTCTGTGAGACCAAAGGACACTTCACTAAGAAAAAAATCTCACCATGTAAACACATCTCAATTACTGTGAAACAGATTCTTATCTTGCATAGCTGCAAAATGTATACTTGTAAAGAAAGAAATGATCTTAGTAAAACATAGAGTTAAGAAAGAAAAAGTTACAATGTAATTTAAATTGAAGAAATTACTTGGTAGCTAGTATGTAGTGGGCTTTTAAAAAATTACCATAATTATATAGCATATTATATTTTAATGAGTATGTGACTAAGAAATATTTTAAGTTCGAATAGCAATAATAATGTCACTTTAAAGAAAAGGGTTACATGAACATGTTAGCAAAGGTCTGGCATTTTCTAATGTTTAAATAGTGAAAGCATTGAAGTGGGATTACCTAATTATTTTAAAGTGTTATTAAAATATCAGTGGGACACTAACCCTAGGGGGCATTATGTTTATCTTTTTAGTAAAAAATAAAATAAAAAGTCATTCTCTTTCCAGGAGTAGAGAGAAGACTTTTTTCTTTTTAATTAAGATTTTATTTTACTAAGTTTTTGAAAGACTACTTAGCTTTATGTGCCACACTAGCTTTCTTTCATTTCTGTTTGGGAAACACCAGTCTTGTGAAACCAATGAAGAACCTTTGTAAAGTGGCTAATCTTTAAATTTTTTTTTTTATTCAGCAGTTATGCTGTGCACAAGATGTACTTCTGTGTTGTAGAAGGAACAAATCGGTGTTTTCACCAGCATTATGGTAAAGTACACTTCCACGGTTTCTGTGCGAGAGGATATTTATGTAAAAGTTGTTACCTTTTTATTGCTATGTGAATAAATCTAGGTAGTTTTAGAGCAACTGATGGTTATTCAAACTGTTTTATCAAAAAACTTGGAGAGAAACCTGTTCTCTCTTAAAAGAAAGAAAAGTCATTTGACCGAGGTTCACAAACATTTGGGCTTTTCTGCAGAGTAGTTCAGTCATTAGCTTTAATGACTTAGAGCAGGAAAAATCAGGTCTGTATAGTGTGCATTCTTGGGATGTTTCTTTATAATTACAGCTAGAAGTACTCTCAGTGTTGAGAATACCATTATGAAATGTGCAGAGTGCCTTGGAATTAGAATGATGTCACAGCAGTCGGAAATCAACCCAGCACTGGCTGTTTTGTTATTAACAGTGTTTGTGTCTTACATGGAGAAATACAGTCACGCATCACGAGTGGTTAGGATTTCAGAATTTCAAGAAACAGTGCGGGAACCCAGCAATCTCTTTGCCAGAGATAACTGCATGTGATATTTTAAAAAAATTCCCCCCAGTTAGTTTATAATTCCAAACACAGCAGTTTGTTAAGTGCAGGGTTATTTTACAAAATTTATATGAGGGTGGGCTATCCTATGTAGAATATTTTTTCTGTATTATCTTTGCAATCCTTCTGCTCTCATTTGCAGTGATTTAGTGAGTTTTCATTTTGTGTGTCCTAATCTACATTGTAGATTCCTTTTGCAATGACTGCCTTTTAATTGATGCTTTTGCAGCAAGTCTACAGTTAGTTAGAGTTCTGACTGGAATATTGGGGGCCTACCATAAGGAATTACTATCTTTATTGTACATGTAACAGCAGTGTGACTGGCAGTTCTAGTCTTTGAAAGCTGGCCTGTGTTCTGGTAAGAAGAGTAGTAACTCTCTCTTTTCTAATACTTCCTTTTTTTACCACTCTACATTTGTACCACACATAAGCAAGATCTGCAAATCGACGGCAATTCAGGGAATGCCGAATCAGAACATTTTTGCGATTGGGGTTTTAGCAGCAATGAAACAATGAGTTGAAGGAGTCTGGCTCAACACCGAGGAGGGAGAGGCTGAGCCGTGAGATGCTTTACCAATGCTGCCATCTCTTGGCCTTCTTTGGTAGTGCCAACCCTAAAAATTCGTGGGACAAACGGTCAGATTCTTAAAGGCAAACCCAAGACCCCTCCCTCCAAACCCTGGAGTTAACAAATGACATCATCATAATTTTTTTCCCCTAAAGCTTCTCAATTTTTGTGTAAATAAACTCCTTAAACACAAAGCTTCATTTACCTCAAACAAGGCTACTTTCAGTCTTTTATATTTTTAAAAACTTCATTGACTGGCTTCCACTAACTTTGAGGTTGTTTCGAGTTGCTGTCATTCACATTAAAAATGAACACTGAGAAACAGAGAAATCAAAACCGACAGAAAAATCAGAACAACAGACCTATCCAGTAGTACTGTATGCTTCCTGAACTCCTAAAAGATCTCTTATTACTGGTGGGAGTAGAGACTACAAAGTCTTCTTCTGTGCTCACACAAGTTGAAACCCCACTTTCTTTTACTAAGCAACAGTTGCTTTGGTGTTTTTAGCTTAGTTTCCAGCGGGCCATCCAAAATGTTGATTCCAAATGATAATTCTATGTGATTTTAGTGGTTTTGTTTCTTTTTTCTTATTTTTTTCACCTTCTTTGGCCAGAAAAATACCAGTTTCCATACCTGAACAAATTAATGGGAAAGTGTGGATTCCAATAGTCTTGTATTTTTCCAAAGCTTAACAAAAAAATCAGTCTGATTTGGGTGTGGTTTTTTTTTCCTCTCCAGTTTATCAGTGTTTTAAAATATGCAAGTTTAAGATTTTAGGTTGTCTTTAAACTAGTATATATGAAACTCACTGAAATCTGAAGGTATAATTTTGAAATTATTGAGATGGAATAATTCTGTAGAAACCTTCTGAAATTATTTCTGAGTTTTAAAAAATAGCTTAGTTATGTTTTGATTTGTCATGAAAATTAATATTGCTAGATATTAATTTGAATGGAAGATAACATTTCTCAACAGATCCAAGCTCTGCTGCCAGATGAAAATGAACTTGTTTCTAAATATACTCCCTCCTGGACAGCTGGTGTGATTATAGTTCCTGTCTTGGCAAATGCATTTGGTAGGTAAAGATATGCCTGTCTAGCTGTTTCCACAAATGCTTGTTTAAATCCTTTTAAAACACCAAAATAAGTGGTAAGCAAATGCAAGTTTTAATTTGTATTTCTTCTGGTTTTCCCCTCATTTTTACAATATAAGGTGGTACATTTCCAGTGAGAACACTTTTTTTTTTTTGGAGAACTGGTCTGAGATTTCCAATACTGCTCAGAAGTTATGTGTTGCAGAATACTGGTCTGAACTGGAAGAGAACTGATGGTTCAGAAATACTTGGATTTGTAATACGATTTCGTATCAAACCCCTCAGAAAACCTCACTGTAATGTAATTCTGTAACTTCGCTACTCGGGCATTTTAGTGGTGGAGGAAGACACCTGGGTTTATTTTCACATTTGTTTTTTTGTTCAGTGTTTTTCTTTGACTCCTTCTGGTTGTGGTGCTCTTGGCTAGGTAATTTATGGCCTAATAACAAGCCCTAGACAACTGTCCTGGTTGCCAGAGGCATGACAGTCAGAGCTGAGAAGTGTTTTAAAGACGAGTTTAGTTTGAAATTGCTTTTCTGTTCTTCCCCAAATGAAACCCTGCTGCTACACACATTATTTTTGGATTGGGAGAAGCAGTGGAGGAGGGATGGTGTGTGTTTATAAAGACGCCTGAAAAACAAAGCTTTTTGGAAGCTGAAGCTTGCTGGGGAAATGAGAAGTGGGCCGCTTCCATTTGGAGAAAAGGTGGAGTTTTCAAAGACTGGGGTGGGTGTTAGGGTAATACTGCTGAGGTCATGCCTACCATTTGCATTTGTGCAGGCTGAAGTAGTGACCCATCGATGTCTCTCGATTCTCTGAATGCATATGCTGTAGCCCTGGGCATGCTGCTGTCCTGAGGTCTGCTGCACAGGAGCATCCTGTGTCCTTCTGTGATCCTATAGAGATGCCTGGCTCTATGCTGCTGCCCATGTTGTGCGTGGTAGAGCTCCTTACTCAGCAGGTCCCAGTGGCCGTGTGGCTGCTGCATCACCATGCTCTGGGAACAGGGTAATGGTGGCATTGATTGAGGGCTCTTTAGAAATGAAACACTTTCTTTGACTAGTTTGTTTGAAAGAGAGCAAGGAAAGTAAAAGAAACAGCAAGTAGAGTCAAGGCTCTGGTGGTTTCATGAAATCTTGTGGTTTAATAAAATGATAAGCTTTCTAGGGAGCTCTAGAGGGAATCCTGGTAGCTTTTTGTTCCTTTTCTGCTTGCTGCTGCTTTCAAACAGCAGCTCCTAGGTGCTCTCCCTTATTTTCTTTTTAGTTTAGTATGGTATTCATGGAAGCTCCCATCCAGCTCCTCAGCTGATCTTTGTCAGTATCTCTGCAGAATTTACTAACCAAACCCGTTTTGCCTTTCTCACCTGGTTGCACTATAGACTTCCAATCTCTCAGCTGCTTTTATACTGAGGAAGGGCATGATGTGTTTGCAACAAGCGATATGTGAACTGATGGTGACCTCTTTGTAGCAGCATTTTAGCTGTCTCCTCTTCCCATCAGCTATTCTCTTTGTGAAAAGCAACTGTATTTCAGCTCTGTGTCTTGTAATTGTCTTCCCTGTTCTAGGTCGGCCAGCTCACCTTCTTTGCTGACCACCAAACCTTGTCCCTTCATCTGCATCCGGTCTCCCCTGCCATTTTAGCAGTCACATGTATCACACAAATCCCATTTTTACTTTTTCAACATCTCATTATCCTTCCATTCTTTTTTTCGGAGTGCCTCATCCTTTCTCCACTTGGGAGAATATCTGGTCCCATCTGAAGAACACAGTGTGACTTCCTCTCCAGTGTTCAGAGCATGCCTTTTGCTGATTTTTTGATCTGGGCCCTCACCCCAGAAATTAGGATAAATTCTTCCATCACTTTTGGAGCCCTCCAGAAACTGAGGTTCAGAATCCCATAAAATAGGAATTTTTCTGAGGTTATGGTTGTGATGTCTTCAAACAGAATTATCTGCCCCCAGGCTGAATTTTCTCTTTGTAAACGTAACTGATGTCATCAAGATAACTTCTGCAATAGAAGTTGCTTAATGAAGAAAAGAACTTTGTGTTTCAAGCATTAAGTAAGATTGCATCACACAAAGGAAGGGGATGGCCGTAGCAGCAAATGGCTTTTTAAGATTGACCCTTTAATACCAAGTGTGTTCAGAACAAGCTACAGACAAGTTAGTTCTCAGCCCGTGCTGAGAGCTGGGCCAGGCCCTGCAGTAGCAAGCAAAGAGAGCGAAGCAAAGACCTCTTTCCTCAGGGAATCACTGCGTGTGTCTACACGGTGTATTATGGGCCAGTATGAGCTTGTGATACCAGAAATGTGTTGCATAATCATACCTGTAATAAGTTGGTCCCTGAACGCGTACGTATTTAGTATGGCAGAAAGTTTGCTTATTGGAAACAATGCTGCCAACCTAAATATACAGAAATCGTGTTCCAAGCCTCCCCTCCAAAATGCAATTGCCTTTAAAATTACAAGATTAAACCACCACCAATAACAACCGATAGCAATACATTTTTGATTCTTTTTATTTACTCTGCAGTTTTGGAACATTTGTTGTCTGCTTGCAAGTATGCAAGGTTGTATTAAATCTCAGATTCTAGGGTAGTTAGTCGATTACAGCCCCAGCAATACTTGCTAATACTCATCAAATACCACAAGAGTTGTGCTGAGTGGTATAACAGGATGGTGTAACTGGGGAGATTCACACCTGTGTGCTGTGAGGAACCTGAATTTGAATGCCAGGGTGAGACGTGCTGAGTAGAAGTGGGTTTAGAGCATGTGTGAGATGTCTGAGGATGTCCACGGGCTTTCTTTTTTGTGCCTAGGTAAGGTAGTTTAAGAAGTTCTCATCCCCAACTGCTCAGTTTCCATCAATGCTAGAGATTTCAGTCTCCCCAGCTGAGCTAGTGCAGTTGGAAGGATACTACAGTACATTGTCAGATCATCATCCCCAGCACCTTAAGCTCAGATAATGGGCTTTGAAGAACAGTAGGTGAGGAATGCTTGCACCTTTTGTCCTCCTGGCAGTAGGAGTGAGGAGATTGGGGGTGACATGCATCTGAGGAATGCTAATGTCTTAAATCACTTCCAGTTCTCTGTAGAATAAACATGTGTCTAACCCAAGGCAAGGCTGGAAAGGTGCTGGTAACGTGGCTTGATATTACAGATACTGAAACTTCCTGCCTCTGAGGGGCTTTCTGCTTGCTCAAGAGAGATTGCAGTAACGTGTAGTGTGGGAAGGAGTGTGCATGACAAGCAGAAGATCAGGTGTCCTCTCACTGAAATTTGTTTGCCCTCCAGACTGAGGCTGAGCTACTGAAACTGTTTTGGGTTTTATTTCAGCATTAGGAAGTGCTATGTCAACTGGATAGTGATATGTTATCTTCTGCTCTGTCACTGTTCTGCATCTATCCATGATTAAATCCACATGGAGCTGTCTCATCCCTGTCCGGCTGCTGCTATTGCTTTGATTTTGATGCCCTGCGTTTGGAATCAGATCCTAATCCACATCAGAAAGCAAACAAATGCCAGGAGCTGGAGTGCAGTTGATTTATTAAGATAGGCTGACTGGGTCTTTGCTCAATTTCTGACATTTATGCAAGGCTTGCTCTTGTCCTCGGGATATTATTGTCCAACAAAAGTATATAATGCAGATCTAAGGATCATCCATTTTATATACATTATAGTTTTAACTAATACTTGCCTGACCTCATGTATGGGGAATGATCACAGCTGTTCCTGAGCATGCGTGGGGTTATACACTCCTCCATCCTGGCTGTCCTGTCCCTGCCCTTCTGTCAGTGAACCAGCAAAATGGCTTTTGTGTTGGTCTCTCTGCCAGTCTCCAGGAGTTCTCAAACTAGGTCCCAGGCTGAGATGGAAAGAGGGAAAAAGTGCTTTCCTCCTGACCCTGTGTGGTAAAACTTGGGAAGCTGCAGGAGAGATACTGAGGAGTGAAGTCTAAAAGCTGTTGAAAACAGTTGGGTAGAAAATAAATTACCGTGGCAAGAAAAACATTGCTTTCAACATGATGAAGTTTCAGAAACTGAAGTTCTCTGTTCACATCCTTTACTATGTGACAGAAAACCATGTGCTGCATGAGGTTTGCATAAGTTTGTCATGTGAGAGGAAGACTATTCAAATCTTTTGTCCTTGCAAGGAAAGAGAACAAATTGTTCCTAGGGTATGTGTTTTTGCCATTCCTACCCAACTTTTCCTCGTCTTCACTGTTGGGAATGTGTGTCCTGGAAAAATTAATAATCTGAAATGAACATTTTTCCCTTTGACTTGTTATTTGCAGTCAGATAAGGATTTTGTTTCTAAATAATGTTCATGTTCAGCATTCAGGCATGTTCTCACGAGGAATTGGTAATGTTTTTGTGATACCTCAGATGTGACTGTGAGCGTTCCTTAATGTGCAGCAATGCAAAATTGCCTGTATGTGATGGGGAGGAGGGCTGATTTTTCAGGGTGGCGGATGAGGAGTGTTCTTCTGTTCCATCCCACCGGCACCGCTCTGATGAGCCCATCAGAGCACTGAAGATGTGTACAATGAATGCTAAGCACATCGTGCAAATAAGCACAATAATAATAATAATAATGTTGAAGATAGGAAATGAATAATTTCTCTAAATGAAGCTTGGGCAGGAATTCAGATAGAAAGTATGTAATTAAACCAAGCTGGAGCTTGATCAAAATACTGAAATGGTACTAGGGAAAAAAGAGGAAAGTTATTTAATGACGATTAGGAAGAACCTTGACTTTCTGCTTCATCCGGGAAGAAGACAACTGCCAGCTCCAGAAAAAACTGAATCCCCAAGAGAATGTCCCTCCTTCTCCCATGTGATTTTCCCATGGAGAATTTCTGTCTTGGGCTGCCAGGATAATACTCAGCAGTTCTGGAGGTGGGGCAGATATTTGTGCAGGAGAGAGACTTTTGGGCTTGGGCCTGGAAGGACAGTGGAATGGCTGGTGGCTGAGCTGAGCATGGCTGGTGCTGGTCCTGGCTGAGGCGGCAGGGAGTGGCAGGTTGTCATGGGTTGATGCTGGCTGAATGCCAGGCACCCACGAAAGCTGCTCACTCCCTCCCTTCTGCAGCTGGACAGAGGAGAGAAAATATAACAAAGAGTTCATGGGTTGAGATGAGGATCGGGAGAGCTTGCTCATCAAGTATCATCACGGGCAAAACAGGCTCAGCTTAGAGATAGGAAGTGAATTTATTACTAACAGAATCAGAGCAGGGTAGTGAGAAGTAAAATAAGCCCTTAAAAACACCTTCTTCTCCCCACCCCTCCCTCCTTCCCAGCTCTGCCTCCTACCCCAGCAGCCCAAAGAGGCAGGGAATGGGGGTTATGGTCAGTTCATCACCTGTGGCTTCTCCCACTGCTCAGGGAGAGGCGTCGATCCCCTGCTGCACTGTGGAGTCCCTCCCATGGAAGACAGTTCTCCATGAACTTCTCCAACGTGAGTCCCTCTCATGATCAACAGCTCCCTGCGAACTGCTGCAACGTGAGTCCATCTCAAAAGCAACAGTCCTCCTCAAACCACTGCAGCATGGGTCACTCTTCCGCGGGGTGCAGTCCTTCAAGGACAGGCTGCTCCAGCCTGAGAGCAGGGCCCCTCTCTCCACAAGTCTCTTATGGGCTCACAGCCTCCTCTCAGTCATCCACCTGCTCCAGCGTGGGGCTTCTCCACAGGCTGCAGGTGGATCTCTGCATTCCCTGTGGGTCTCCATGGGCTTTAGGGGGACAGCGGCTTCGTCATGGTCTTCACCATGGCCTGCAGAGGGATCCCGGCTCTGGCGCCTGAAGCACCTCCTCCCCCTCCTTCACTGACTTTGGTGTCTCCATAGTTGTTCTTCTCATATGTTCTCACTCCAGTTAAAACTGCAACCACTTTTTGTTTATCTTTCTTCTTAAATGTCTTATCACAGAAATGTTACCACCATAATTGACCCAGCCTTGACCAGCACATCCATCTTTGGAGCCACCAGGGATTGGCTCTGCTGGACACAGAAGAAGCTTCTAGCAGCTTCTCACAGAAGCCACCCCTGTAGCCCCCTGCTACCAAAAACCAGGCCATGCAAAACCAATATACAGGTTTAAATAGCTGGTCCTACTGAAGTGGATGAAAGGACTGGTTACACGGTTCTGTGCCCATCTGAACTCTGACCAGACCAACCTCTTCTTAACTTGGATTCTCCAGTACAAACAGTCCTATGACAATCTGTGGAAGAAGGATGAGCAACAAGGATCTTTATCCTATCACAAACCACAAAGGCCCATCTGCTACTGTGTGATAAAAACACAGAGCTGCTGCTGGCTTTACTGGGTAGTGATTGCTCTCTCTTCTGCTCCCGTGGCTAGAGGACATCATAAATTACCAAGGGAGCATTCCTCTTAGCTGGGCAAGGGCTGAACTTTGGTTGTGTATTTGTGGAGCTCAGTGCACAATTAACCTGGCACAATTCACTGAAGCACAGTTCACTGTAAATCCTTACGCAGTAAATGAATTGTAATCACTACATTTCAGTGACGACTGAAAGGCACTTTGAAGACTAAATAAAGCAGGATGTTGAGATTTCAGAGTAGGTATTTTGAAAGGATTTGAGGCAAAAGGAGAATACCTGCAGTTCTTTGCAATGCTTGTGATGTGGCTGTGTGTGCTAATGGGGTGGTCAAGCAGTACATGGCTGCATGGGCTCATGGGGAGAAGGAAGGATTGAGCCTTCATTCCTGCACTGGAGACAAAGGAAGTGGAAATGCCTTGCCAGTCATGTCATGGACCTGTGCTCAGTAGTGTTCCAGCCCCCTTTTTTTTTTTCCCCCAATTTTCATAAAAGGGATGCATTACTTAAAGCAGGGGTTTGTTCCACAGCTGTCTCGCTGCTCATTTGACCCTACTAAAGTCAGAGTGTCACTTAGCTGTGCTCTGGCTATGAGGGACGGTTTTACAGCCCCAGGCATGCTGGTGTCTGTGTGAGACTCAAGGGGCAAGGAAGAGTTTGCAGAGAAAGGCATCACTGAATGTCACAAAGCTTTAGCAGTGTTAAGGTCAGTAACCTTACAGGAGCTTCTAGCAGCTGGCACTCTGCCCTTGGCTCCCAGGTGATGGTGGTCCGAGGCTGTGGGACTCCCTGTGTCTGAGCTAAGCCTCAGCGAAATTAAAGCAGCAGGAGCAGAACTGCTCAGGCTGAGACAACTGAGGAAATGGCAGCTTAGTACATGCCAGTTACTTAGGAATCTCAGGATGGGAGGAGAGGGAATTTACTGTGATGGCTTTCATGAGCTGATCTATGATTTAGGCCTGGTTGAACATGTGATCGTTGGGCTGTAACCTTCTCCTGAGTTACCGAGAGGAGATCTACAATCCGAGCTGTGCTTGGCTCCCTGCCGTGAGTGCGTGATGCGGGCTGCACTGGGGACTTGCTGTGCTTAAGGTGCTATGAATTGGATCCAAGCATGTTTTAAGGCAATTTTCTTCTAATTCACAGTCAAGCAATGGAATAGATCTGTCTTCTGAGAATCAAAAGTATTAATAACTCCCTTAGACACAATTTGGAAGCAAATGAATACCTACATTTTTTGCTGAATTTGAGAGCGTTATTTTACTGTACGGAGATGAGCTCCATTAGCAGAACACATGAATTAAAACAAAGCAGCTTTATTTGCATTTTGGTTAACTGTTCTTGAGACAAGAAAGCTCATCCAGTTGTGAATACGTGGCAACGAAGATTATAAATGGTGCAATGGGGCTTAATCTTTAGGTTTTATATTTCTACAAAATGGCTTTCGTACAGAAATATTTCCTTCTTACCTACAGCTGAAATTTGTCACCATGGTAACCTTCTGAGTTTGGAGGGGTGGGATGCTCTAGGCAAATATGTGGCTACAACCTCAGAAATTGTTACCCAAACTGAGTTTCATTTCTCCTCTCTTTCTGTAACATCTATGAGGTTCTTACACCCTGGACACTGCTCATGTAACCAGATCTGAGAGAGGCTGTATGGATTTAAACTGTGTTTCCTTTTTTTGAAAAGAGCAGTGTTTGGGGTATTTTCCTTCTGTGGCTCCATCAAGTGGCTCCATCGTTCCCTGGCTGCCGGTCTAAACCAGTTTGGCTCTCCAGGAGTTGCTGGACCACGTTCTGCTCTGATACCTGCAGCGTCACCTACTGTTGCTGCGGAAAAGCAGAAATCCTGAACTGGGGCCCCAGCAGCTCAGCAGTGGGGAGCATACTGTTAATTTACTGGCCTCAATATACACATGGCTCTATTTTGTTTTGTTTGACGTACATGGCTGAGAGCAACTTCAGGCCTTAAACTTTTTTTTTTTTTAAATTTTAATTTTATTTATTCTGAAGAGAAAAAAACCCCTCACACAAATGTGATTAAGATTTCTGAAATTAAAATTATTAAAGCTGTGGAGAACCCTTGCCCACAATATTGTGTCAGTGCAATAATATTTGAAGGACATGTCAACATCTCGATCATTTAACTTCTGATTTTTATTTCCCATTTATATGTCAAACTCCTTCGCACTGCTTGCCCACGTTCTATTTTTGGGTTGTAGGAAAATGGAGGAGTTTATGATTAAAGCTCTGGACAAAGGCTGTGCAGACTGAAGTTGCTATTAGTGAACTACTGACTCTGCCACTAACTCTTGACATAACCGTGGCTGAATCATTCCACGTCTTTCTGCCTTAGGTCCCCGTCTGTAGACAGCACCCTTTTCCTTTTTCTCCTTTTGCTTGTTGTGTGGGCATACAGCATGGCAAGCGCTGGTGTCAGGGATGTTCCTAATCTGTGCAGTAGGGCCTTGATTTTATCTGAGGCTTCTTGGTATAGCTAATAAACAAACAGTGAATAAAAATGATTCGAGGGAGTGCAACAACAAGTAAAGTGGCGACCCTACCTGTTTATTTGCTTTTTGAGAAGCTCCTGGCCTGCCACAGGAGCCACCAGTAAAAAAAGGCCCTGTCATCTGAGTACACTCACGCCTTTCTTCTCCCTGTGACTGACGTTTACATCTTCTCTTCTTTCCCCTCTAGGGTGGAGCAATCAAAAACATTCCTTCATGTTAAGGCAGGATGTGTTTGAAAGTGTTGTCTGGCCTGGGCTAGCTCTGGCTCCTGTGCCTATCTTTGCTCCTTTGAGGCCACCTGCTAATGTGAAGTATGTCACCTTTAACTAGGAAGATCAAGTTTAACAGCCTCGGACCCACTGGCAGGCAGAAGGAAGAATCCTTCAGGGCAGTTTGAGCACTAGGTCCACTTCCTGGCATCTAGCACATGAGGCTGAGCTGACTATAAATATGCAGCCACCCACCACACTGCTGTCCCACTAGGAACTGGGGGCAGAAAGCATCGTTTTGGGGATTTTAGAAGGCAAAAGAATATGGAGCACAAAAAATAGCTGTGTTCACGGTTACCATCCATCATCTCGCTTCCCTTACACTATCTTCTCCTCTCTTTGTCAAAAGCAACACAGAATGAAAGGGGAAAAAGACACATGCTGAGGCTGCAGCAAGCTCTTGGTGTCTCCTACCTTCTTTCCCCTCTTCCGCTGTACACATTCCTCCTTTCATCTTGTTTAGGGTGGAGTGGTGGATTCACGAACATACTGTCATTAGGAGAAGGACCTTGCCATTCAGGTGCTTGTAGACTCATCTCTCAGATTACTGATATCCCTTGCATCTGCAGAACTGGGTAGGGAAATTTGTAAGAACGTGTTTTTCATAGAGAGATTTTTGGAGACATCTTCCTGTCAGGTGCATTGCACAAAATGGGTCCCTCCAAAGGAAGGAGGATCTCCGAGTCAACTTCCCCAAAATTTAAGGCAGGGAGGAAGGTGAAAAGCAATGATTTCCAAAATTATCTGAGCATTTTTTTCAAGTAACTAAAATTGTTTGCAGGCTCAGACTGGCATGGGGGATGAATGGAAGTTGTGCTGGGTGCCTGTTGCATTCAAATAAATTGCTCCTCTCCCCAGAGCCCCATCTCCTCTGTGCAGCCAAATCATGTATGTTTGCAGGAGACGGTATGCTTGTGTTTCTCCCACGACCCTGCTGGCTCATTAGTGTTATTTCTGGAGGTCTTGTTTCCACAGTAACAAGCAATTACCATTGTTCCTTGGACTGCCAAAGTTACCACCAGCAACGCAGAGGAAGATGCGTTATTCTCTATATTGGGATAAAATGCCTTTATATGTCTTGCTATTCACTGAATGCCAATCCTGACGCAGGTCCTGTGCAAATAGCACACTCCACCCCCTGCCAATGCTGCTTTTGCTGGTATTAAGACATGCCAAATTCTGAAAAGATCCAAAATGATCTCCTCTGGTCTGTGGCTACACTGGCAACGACAGGGTCAGGATTTCAGCAGCAGAATGACTGTACCAATGGTAGCTCTGGTAGGAATATAAATAGAATAGCTTGGAGGCAGTTCTTTTTGCAATTGTGCTTAGCCCTGTTCTAAGTAATGCTGGCTAGTGACGTCAATGAAATATACTCTCCATATTCACCCTATAGCTCCTACCAGTGCTGTGGTGGAGCTCCCACACAGGAGTCTGGTGGTCTTGTGCTAGCAGGATGCTGTGTCTGTATTGCACAACCCTTCATCCTCCCCAAGGGGCAATGTGTATGCATCAGCTCCAACCATTTCTTCCGTCAGTGGCTTCTCCTTTCCTGTTTACGTTTGCACACAGACCGATTCAGCTAAAATGGTCTTTGAACCCCATAGAACATATCCTGAATTTCATGCACATTATCAAAACAGTAGGCAGCTGGGAAGCTGAAGGAATATGGGCTTTTGTAGGTGAGAGCAGCGGGATACCGGAACGCTGAGGCAGCTGGATCAGGTTTCATGGCTTGGTGAATTTTTATGACTTTCAGTGACTCCAGTTTCCAAGTGTGACTACATATTCTAAAAAGCTCTGGGGCCCTGTTGTAAGCGCTGAGCTCCTCTTAACAGAGTTTTCTTGTGAATGGGTGTATGTATGGATCTATATATACACACCCACTTGCCCAAATGACTAATAGCAGGTGTTGGAGGGAGAACACAGCCTCTAGCTTCCATGAACCAAAGCACAGGGAATCTTGCTCCAAGGAAGCTGAAGCAGAGCGATCAAGAGAAGCATTTTAAAACCGATGAACTGCCTTTTGTGAAAGGTCTTGGAAACGCCTGCACTAGAGATTTTTAAAACCTGGACTTACCAGAGAAGGTAGAAGACAGTTTCCTATCAGGTCACTGTGTGAATGTGTGAGGGTGACAACAAACAAAAAAGGTGCTGCTTTGACAGCTACCAAGATTGTACTGCTTTAGATGCCCTTAAGGAAATAAAAATTCAGCAGCAAACACACTGTCTTTTCATAGGATAGAGGAAGGGATAGGCAGAAACGATTGTTGATAAGGTCCTTCATTCTTTGTTTTGACTGAAGTCCCACCAAGTCTGCAAAGGTTGTCTGGGAAGTGATAAAAAAAAAGGATCATAGGGAATGAGTTACTCATGATGCAGAATAGCCATCACCTTGATGTGAAATGAAGGTGGAGGAAGGAGTTGAACAAAAGTGGAAGGAAAGCGCCCGTATGTCACACATCCTTTCTAAAGGCTGTGCCTAATTTTTAAGTATCTCTTAATTAGTAGGACTAAAGTGTTAGAAAGTCATTCAGTTTTCTTGTGGGCTTACCATGGCAAGTCAGCTCCAGAGAAAGGTTAAGAAAATATCCTTGGGCATATGAGAGTGGTCCTACCCAATTCAACAAGCTTCTCTTCTCCTCTTTTCCGCTGCATCCTCCTAAAGCCTTGGATTTTAGCACTGTCTGTATGATGGGGGAAAAAATAAGTTATAATAATCTTATTTTCCACATGTAAACCAGAAGCTGGTTAGTTCTAGGTGACAGCTTGGGTGGTTCAGCCGAGGCTTGGTGTTTGTATTGTAAGGAAAATATTCCCACCTCAAAAATAAGCCAAGGCTTTGCTCTTGGTGCGGGCTCCAGGGCACCCCCGGCGCCCCAGCCTTGCAGCGGGGTGTTGTGCCGAGGTGGCCGACACTAGGTGGAAGCCTTGGGTTGCGGTTCCACTGCAGCTGCTGACGGCAGGAAGAAGAGGACTTGTGCTTTCAGAAGGGAAATCTTTTTCTTTTCTTCTTGCCTTCACATGCTAGAAAGGGAAGTCCAAGCTCTTCTGGTGCGCAGTGGGGTGAGCAGAGGAATGGAGGAGAAGTGTCAGTCCCATCCCGGGTCCGCCCTGCAACAGGATCTTGTGAGCAGGGCTGTGGTGGGAGCTTTGAAACCCTCTGTGTTCTTGGGTGTGGTTGGGTGGCAAGATTGATTTAATTTATCCTGATTTATTTTATCCTCATTTATGTATTCTGATGGGGATAATTTTGAGATCCCTGTGAATGCATAAAAAAGAATTAATATTGGGATGAAAGTGAGTACCGATTAGCTGCTTTATCTTGCAACAAATGCTGGTAGAACCAGCTACGATAAAATGCATGCTGAATTTATGATGATTGCTTTCGACAAGGCCTCCAATCTGAAAACTATTCCAAATAGGGAGATTTAGAGTTAGTACAAAGAATGAATCACAGGTTAAGTGAGATCCAGATGAAACTCGAAATGTTCATTTGAGAGAAATGTCAAAGTTTATGATTTCAAGGCGTCTTGTTACTTTTCATGATAAAAATACTGTTTTCAGTGTATTCCTAGGAACTAAAAATGATGAACATTTCCATTAGATACTTTTAGAAAAATAACTGATATTTTATTTTGAAAATTAGTAAAGTTGTGGTACCGTTTCACATATCAGTTGAAATGCAGTTAGGTTATGCCAAATCAAATCTCATATGAGGCTACGTTATGCAATCCTGCCAGTAACATAACATACCATGCATATAATAATTAAATATTGTTATATAATTTAGTACAGGTGATATTTTATATTCAAAACAAGTGTTTTTTCTACAAAGTAATGAGTTTTCTATCAAAAGCAATAGCAGCTTTATTAGTCTGTGCTGAATGAAACAATTTAAATTTTTGCACTCTGAAATAGAAATGTTCTGGGTACTAGTTAGGGACCAATTGTTTTTAATATCCTAGAAACCTGATTCCAGGCTAATGGCAGGATATTGAACACATCAGTGTCTGTCATTATTAACTGAAGAACGTAAAAACAGTACAAGCAGAAAAATATGTTAAGAAAATAAAAGTTGCTTTCAAAAATAGTATTTTAATTTGAAAGAAAATCCGTCTTTTTTTTCCTTAAGGCAAACTTTTCAATACTGAAATTTTTGTTTCAGCCTCCTTTTACATAGGGATTTTTCATTTGTACTTCGAATTTTTTGAAAAATGTTGATTTTATTGAAGTGGTATTTTCTGGTTGAAGACTGTTCGATTAAAATTTTCTCACTAGTGTGAGCTGTTATGACACACTCCTCCTCCACCCTCTGAGCTGTGGTAAAAGGGTGAGTGAAGTTATTGATTTACCTTTTCCTCATTTTTTTTTTTTTTTAGTGCAATGACTTCAAGAGCTTCATGGCTGTTCTGCAGACAGATGCACAATTGTGAAACATCAATATGGACTGCAAATCTCTACTGTCAGTCAGCTCCTCTTCCCCTCTGCATAACGTAATCCCTATCTCCACAATGCCTGCACAGATACACATTTGCAAAGATGTTTTTCTGGAGATAGCGTGCATAGCAAACACTCCCTTACTTGTTCTCATCTCTAGCAACATTATACGGAGTTTCAGTTCACAGTTCCCTGTGTTCCCCCTCCTACCACTGAAATGCAGCCAACTCTGAGCTGCGGCTATTAAACATCACACAAGCAACACCACAAAACAGATTGTGGAAAGCGCAGGAATTCAGGGAAAAGCAACAAATTGAGAGAGGTCTGGGAAGTGATAACAAAGGATCATAGGGAATGAGTTACTCATGATGCAGAATAGCCGTCCCCTTGGTGTTCAGGTGATACCAGCATGCAAGGGCAAGTTTTTGAGGGTGGCACAAAGAGATGTCACTAGGAGCAGTCAGGTTTCAGCCAGGGAAATGAGCAAGTCAGCTTCCTTAACCACTGAGTTTTGTCAGTCTGTCAGAGCCCCAAGGAAAGGGCTGGAGGCGTCATTGCTTGAGGGTTTTAAAACTGGTTAGTTTCAAGACAGGTCAAGGCACTTTCAGGACAGATGAATAAAACAAGATAGAGCAAGTACTGTATCTATTCCCACTTTGTATGAGTCTGAGGAAACAGCTGAGAGAAAGATGGAAAGGTCTGAAGGAATTACATGTACAGAGTTAGAAAACAATGTGAACTGGTGTGATAATAGGTGTGACATGGCCAGGGAAAAGCTTCCAAAGACAGTGCTCTTCTTTGACAACATGATGACCTTAAGGTGAGAAAGGAGGAAAAAGAGGAAGATGTGCAGTGAATCAGAGGAAAGAGAAATGTGCGTGAATGTATGTAGCTGTTTGTGTGTGTGTAGCACAACACGAATCTCATTTATATCAGAAAAAGCATTGTAAGCGTCTGCATCTCAGTTTGCTTACACTAGTGGCTTGAAGAGGGCACCTTGGCACAAAACCTGCACATGAATTCCTTCTGCTTTAGGTAAAGTGATGAGTGGGGAAGGTTGCCAGACACTGTCACTGAGCATTCAATGGACAACTAAGAAGCAACTGCAAAAGTCTGTTCCCAACTCAAGTTGCATAGCAACACTAAATCGTCAGATTGCTGTTATGTCAGTCCCTTACATTATCCCCATTATTACAGCCGGTTTTAGGAATCACGCAGTACGATGTTACTAGCCCACTTCCCAGCTGGATGTGTGACCTTTGTCTCTTGCTGAATGATGCCATGTAATTTGCTGCAAAAGTGTCTCAAAGTAGTACACCAGAGAGAAAAATTTTTGAGGATCCATCAACACAGCCCATAAGGAGCAAAGGATGGGCCTGTGCAGGATGGGGTAGGAGGGACAGTTCAGGGTGCATCAATATCCTTAAAGAAGTCTAGGGTCTGCCAAACTTGTCAGGATGTGTGTTGCCCCATCACTTCTCTGAAGTGAGTCATTGATCCAGTTGAAAGCCGATATTAAGGGGTGAGCCACAGTTGCTCATAAGATGTGTTTCGAATGCTTCCAGTGCACATTTGTGCTTGGTGTTTGGATCTCTCCTGTGCACCATTGCTGCCGTGCAATCCTAACTTCCAGCCAGCTGTTTACTGCTTTTCAGTGAAAGCACCTTGTGAGCTGTTTCCTGGTGGAGATGCTGAAATACAAAAGTAGTCACATCATCATCATCATCCTGTGATGTTTCAGACACTTCCAGTCTCTGAAATAATACCTAGAAGTCTGCTTCTCCTGCAGGATGTTTCTAGTAACCTGCATAATGTCTTTCCTGGATGTCTTGTGTAGCACAGCATCCTCCTCCCTTTTTCATTCTATTGCTGCTTCTTTTGCTGGCAAAAGATCTTGAAATGCCCCTTCCATCTCTTTGCAGCCAAGGCAACCAGGCTCGCTGGATACCAAGGTGGGGCTGGAGTTTTAAGGATGCAAATAAACTGAATGAACTCCTTCACTGTGAACATCAGAGTGACGTGGACTTAGGACACTAGGTAGAATGAAAATTACCTTACAGGCCTTTTGCACTGGATGATGGGGAGAGCGACCTGCTTAAGCAAGTAATTCTCAGTGATGTATCTCTTTTCTGAAGAGTGCCTGGTTGTACCAGCTTTTTCAAGATCACCACTGCAAATGATGAACCAGCAAACAGACCTCAGAAGGACGAGACAGACTGCCTGTTCCCTCTGTATAGAGTAATGGAATTATTCTGCTTCATTAAAACAACTGATGAGAAAACAAAGAGCCTCAAGATTCAGTTCCTCTGTATCTGTGCCCAGAATGCAAAGCACACAAATGGCACAACACCTGGACTAGGACCTACAAGTCACTCTTGCTTGGTATCAAGAAGACTGAGCTCAGACAAAGTCTAACCCAGCAGATAATAAACATCCACGTATGATATTGCTAAAAGAGATCTGATGGCTGTGGAGCTACCCTTAACAAAGGAACATCTCTTTAATGCAAAATAGCTTAGCTGTTATTATGAAAAAGGAACAAAAGCTGTTTGTCTGATTATCACCTTTCTTCCCTTTAGTATTCCCCTGAACTGCTGGATGGGACACTCCAAAAAGCTTATTTCCCTCTCCAGGAGAGAGTCTTCTCTCTCTGTATTTTTGATGTATCCTGCTTCCCACTGAGGATGAGGGATTTGAGATCATTAATGAGACAGCAGGTGTTGGAGTGGTCACTGGCACCCACCAGCTTTGTAGCTCAGTCATCCTAAAGCCAGTCACAGGAGGGATTTATCCAAGGGCTCTGCAGAGCAAATAAGACTTCCATGACTTGTAGCTGCTCTACATGCGTTTGTTGACAGCCCTGTAGTTCAGTGAAGGAGTCAGTACTGAGTCTGAGGCTGTGTCAGCCAGACTGAAGAGTTTTGTGTAACCTTGCTGCCATGGACTCTCTGGAAGGACAGATATGAGAGGCTGTTCCACAGGGCCAATTCATGGTTGATAATTAATATGGCTTTTCCTTTTTAACTTGGTCTTCTAGTTTATGGTGGATAGGGCTGAGGGTCCCCACTGGTGAGTGGAGGATTCTTTTGTCAGACTTTACACTATGGTCAGACCTCTGTAAGACTTCTCTACATATATCTCTATCAGTTTCAGTCCGTATGTGTTACCAAGTACCATCTTTGCAGTGCCTCAGCTTTATTTGACAATCTGAGTTTCCTATGACCTTTGAGGATAACATTTGCAGGTTAAAATGTGCTGAATAAGGACAAATGAGAAATGCTAAAGAAGTGAAAATAGTCAGGTTTTAAAGAAAATCATCTTCTGTCAGCATTGTTTGCATGTGTGCTCATTTCTTATAAACATTCAAAGGCTTGAGTTTCCTGTTGCTAGTATATATGGAAAACAAATGTCAAGACTGCACATGAATACTTTCCATAAATTAATATTAAATGTGCAGACACATTTCATCTCAGAGTGCTTGTACACTCCTCTTGTCAGAAAGCAGAATAAATGATGATCAGAATCACCACCTAGGGCTGGCTATTTCCATCTGTAGTTATGAAAATGCTCTACAAGGAAGGTCAGGATCATAGCCTCCAATTTTGCAAATGGGACACTGTTCCTCAGTAAAGCCGCTTGTCTGGCAGCCACAGAGCTTCCACCTCTCTACTGAACCTGCAGAGGCAAGCGCAGATGCACATCTGATTATTTTCTCTTCTGTCCTTGACTCCCCCTTTTAAAAGGAGTCACTCACCCTTTCATTTATTGCCCAGGACGTGAGGCTGTCCATCACCATCCAGCACAGGCTGCCGTCCGTCCTGTGAGTGCATGTGTGTTTACTGGCATGCATTTTCCCTCTGTCTCCCTTCCAAGGGGGAACTGAAGGCCTTGCAAGCATGCCTTGCTGTTTTCCTTCAGGTCACCTCTGCTTCTGCCTTCAGTGCCTCTCATTGCAAAGGATCTTTTCTCCCCCACATCTCTTTTGGGCTGGCCAGAAGCCGCCTTCAGCAAATGTCCTGGCAGAAGAGTCCTGATTGTGCGCTTGAGTATTCTGTGCCTTTCCTACTGTCCTTGTCTTGTTCATAGCAGTCTTTCATTTTCCAGGGCTGTCAGAGGAAGATTTGTAGTCTTGAGTCCTCTCTGCTTTCCTATGTGGGTTTTCATCCTGACAGTTCCCCAGACTGTGCAGAGGTGCAGGAGGGTTATAGGGTGAGTGTGTTGTTTCCTGCCAGAGCAGATTTTGCTAATGCATTTTACAAGGTTCCCTGGGAGGATGAGCTTGGTAGTGGCTTCAAGAAATGAAATTCAGTCAGAAGGGACTTCATCAAAATGTTTGAAGTAACATGTATCAGAAGAGGTCTTGTTGGGAACACCTTTTCTTTGTGTCTTTCCAGAAAATAGCAAAGGGCAATTCTGAGAAAAATTGGCAAATGCAGTACCTGGCTACTTCACACAGTGGTGATTAATCCATGAGGCGCATTGCCACTGTATGTTCTGGAGGCCACAAATGGAAGTAAAAAATCCCAGTAGTTTTAGCTGGAGTAAGCCAGCTTCCAAATTCCTAGGAATTAAAATATTTCTTGAGCTGCCTTGTACAACTTCTTCTCAAGGGCTCTGAGGACATCAACAGCCCTGATTGTCCTTGCCTGGCATTTCTTGGGGCTTCTTCCACCCTGCCCAGGTCCCCAGGCCCTCAGGCCCCCAGAGCCATCAGCCTCTGCCCCAGTGATGCTGCAGCAGGGCTGCTCTCCGGCTCCCCACAGCTCTGCCCTGCCTGGCCATGGCCCCGCTGCTCCAGAGAGGTACCTGATGCCACAGGATGGGGTTGCCCCTGGTGACTCCCAGATGCTCTGTTTCTCAGCTGGGCTGTAGGGATGTCCCTGTGGAGCCCCCGGCCTTCCTAGGGCCCTGGCACTCACGCAGTTTTGTAAGGCCGCAACCCACTCCATTTATATAAAGTATATGCCATCACATGTCATAGCCAGTAACATCTCTAAAGTGGATGATTCTCTCCCAATATACTTCTTTTATCAAAAGCAAAAGAGTTAATGCCTGCCAGGATATAGAACTGATTGCAGAGACTGAAAATGCGATACTTGGACTAGTAAGTCATTTTACCAATGCTCTTCCTCTTAAAAGTGATCATTGTTAGAAATCATTGATCTTTTCCTTGTCCTCTTAGTCCGACAATATCACAGCTCCAAAATGGAAAGCCTCGCTGTGTGAGCAGAGATACACAGATCAATATCCCTTCTTGTGGCAGCAAGTGAAAATGTGTGGTGCAAAGGCAGACTTCCACGGTCCTGTTAGCAGGAACAGCTTGGATACAAGCATCAAATGTCATGGCGGTTGAAATAAAAAAGTGAATATAGACGTTTATGGCATCACTCTGCCTTCTTTGGAATTTAAGCATTTTTTTATTTGGAGGATAGTTGCAACATTTTGCTATAAAACTTTTGGAATTTCTAGGGAGAAGGAGGGGAATGAAGGTAGAAATATATGTCAAAATAGTTGTATCTCACAGTGTTTGGGCACATTCATTTCAGAAGGGCAGGTGGTGACCAGTGGCAGGACCCGAGGGAATGGCCTGAAGTTTTGTCAGGGGAGGTTTAGGTTGGATATCAAGAAAAGGGTCTTTCACCCAGAGGGTGTTTGGGCACTGGAACAGGCTCCCCAGGGCAGTGGTCACAGCACCAAGCCTGACGGAGCTCAAGAAGTGTTTGGACAATGCTCTCAGGCACATGAGGTGACTCTTGGGAATGGTGCTGTGCAGGGCCAGGAGTTGGACTCGATGACCCTTGATGGTCCCTTCCAAGTCAGCTTATTCTGTGATTTGGTGATTCTGTAGTTAGTCAGAAGAGGCCAAGGGATCCATGCTTTTGTTAATGCACACTCCTATGCTTACTGAAACTGCAGGCTACAATGTCTTCTAGATTTACCAGCAGATATATTGAAGCTCAACAACCAAAGTCTCCAACACCAAAATCCACAAACTAAAGTTTAGCCTTGGTACAGCCCAGGTAAATTTGGTTCTGGCTCCTCCCTTAATGAGAGATTTGAGCAAAATGTGTTGCATTCATTGTGAGGATTTTCTTGCACCATGCAGGACAGGGGGATCATGGACAGATTCAACATTTAAAAAAAACCCAACCAAATGAGCTATTAAAATACTGGTGTCCTGACTTCCATCACTTCATTGTGTTGGGTTGTGGGAGGGGAGTTTTTTCCCCAGTAGAAGATCCTTCTTGCGCTTTTCGGTGTCAATGCCTAGGTCAAATTCACGGCCTAGCTGCTTCTCGTGCTTAGGAGGGGATGGCTGGGCTGCCTTCCTTGCATGCTGCTTCGTGGTGGTGGCAAATGTGGGACCTGACTGTGCATCAGGTCTGAGGAATCCCGTAGGAAGCCTTCACATAGAGGATTTAACTTGTGATTAAAAGCAAGACAAGGCTGCATCCGTATTAACCTTCTCTCTGCAAACCCCAAGAAGGTCTCCCAACTCTCTCCTCCCCAAACCTCCACCACTTTTCCTCTTTCTTTGATTTCTCAGCTAAAAATAGGGTGACAGAGGGACTGTGGGGTAAGCAGCTGGAGTAGAGCGGAGCCAGTTGCCATAGAAACCAATGAGCCACTTAGCAGCACTTGCCTTCCTCCTTTGCCTGTGGATTTATTTTTCCCTCTTGTTCATGGAGGGCCAGTGTGGGGTGGCAGGAGAAGTCCTACACCAGCTGAGACGCAGCTCCCTGCCCCTGTGGTCACTTGGGATGCCAGCGTTCCCTCAAGATCTGCCTCCCAAGTGAGGAAGGGGAGAGGGAGGATGGACTTTGGATGGAAGAAGGGTCTGAGCTTCAAGGCTTGTGCATACGCTGGGGTTTCACCCCTCACCCTGGCATCTTGTTTTCCTGTTATGCTAAATAGCACTTGGATGCTGCTGCAAATATTGAAAGAGGACTCTCCAGGCCACTTGTGCCCTGCCCTGTCTCTAAAGATGGCAAATAGCAGCAGTTGGGTTTTATGCATATAACCATGTGCTGTATTACACCCCAAGCTTGAGTAGCAAAGGCAGTAGTTTGGAGGTGAACATATGGGTTAGAAGAAGAGAATATTCCTTTCTTCCCAGGTCTTCCTTCCATCATGAAAAATTAACATTTGGGTGATTATTTAAAATAGATGCCCAACCTACTTTTGGTTCACATGGGGCTAAAGTTGCTTTAATTTCACTGCATATACATTTCTCAGTGGGGAAAACCTATTTCCTTGAAAGATCAGAAGCTCTAAATGGAATACCTGAAACATATTAAGCTATAATTTGGTTATACCTGATTCTGGCTTGCAGTGCTTGATATTCCGTAGTTTTTTTCTTTTTTTTTTTTTCTTTTTTTTTTCTTTTTCCCTGAGTCTGAAGAGACATACATTGTTAGGTAGCACATACTTCACTAAGTTTAAAAATAGACTTAGGAAATATTATCACTAGCAGAAAAGTACTAGATTGGCAGCTCTTGGAGAATGAAATCTTCTCTTCAGCCCTGAAGTGACAGAGCCAGTTTTGGTAAGACCTTCCCACACTGCTCCTCATCCGTATGCTCCAAACGTTGCTTCCTCATAACCGGAGTCATGTGAAAGAGCCTCAGCTGCTCACACCTGGATGCAAACCCCAGGTGTCTGCTGGCAGGTGCTGCTTTCTTTCTCACTCTGTGCTATGTGGAAATGGTAATGGGAAAGACAGTCATGCATTAATGGGTGCTGCAAGCACAGTAAAGCTGAAAGGAATTTGCCAGCAGAACCATGCCCGGTAAAGCTCGCTGATGCAGTGCTGCTCCTTCAGGTTGCATGTTACTGGCATTTCTGAAACTTAGGAGAAAAAGTCTATTATCTAAAAATCATGGTAGATAAAATGGAAAGCAGTTTCTAGAAATTTGGGCTGGATAGCATTCCTCTGAGTAGTCTGAAATTGGGTTTTTGTGTATGATTCCTCCTCTGAACATGAATGGAGGACTGAAAGATAAATGGCATCACGCAGCAGTACATACAGGGAAGTGTCAATGTTAAATAATGAATCCTTATGACATACCTGCAAAGTGAAATGTAATATTTAACTTCTGCTTATCAGAGGAGGTCATGCAAGACGTGTGACAGAGTTAGAACTGGATCAAAGGTGTACCTGGGAAGACCTGAAGACCTCCTTCACTGAGAAGTGGCCTGGCTATCCGAAAGATGCATTCTGCAGCTGCGTAGAAGAGGTCAGCTTTGACTCTTGATGCTGAGTCTTAGTATTACTCGTCTGTACCACATCACTGACACCAGCAGGACCTACCTATGCTCTAAAGAGCTGTGTGAGCACTTGTGCTGCTGGGTGAGTCCGCTTCAGATCTGTGCAGACCCATAATAGGGAGCATGGCAGAAATATGGGCAGGGTCATGCTGTGCTGTGGTGGTGTCCTGGTTGGCACAGCAGTCTTTTTGCAGCCCTTGCTGTCAAAATAATGCAAAACAACCTTGGGGTTTTGTTAATGTGTCACATCAGGGTCATTTATTTAGTCACCCATGCATTCTTCTCTCTCCTCATTTTCGCCCAGGGTCCTGTGCAGCAGCTCACGTGCGATTAACTGCTTTCCAGCATTAACTGAGACTGCAGTGCAAAAATTTGATCTGAATTAAAATATATCCCCAGATTTAGGCAGCTTGATCCAGGTTTGGTGGTGGCCTATTTCTCAGTGAAATGTGTAACAGCAGCCAAGTGTCTTCTCTTGTATATTATTATGTTTCTTAATTTCATGGTGTGTTTTCTTTGTTTGTTGTAGTAGCCTGAAGTCATGCATCAAAACTCTCACTGTATTCATGAAAACATACCAAAGGCGAGCTTCACTGGCTAATTAAATCTTCTCTGTTGCACATTGGCATGGTAAATATAGATTTAAAATAAACAAAATTTTCTACAATAAAACTTCTCCTATTCTGTTCACCTGATGTTATCAGAAGGGTCTGTCCCAGGAGGCGGGATGCGCTGAATGCTACACAGGAAGTAGGAGGAGCAAGAATCTGGGGCAACTGGGTACAAAAATAAAGGGGTGTTTGTACACAGAGAAGTTCCCGTATGCTAGAAGAAAAAAGGTAAAGGTTACAAAGCAAATTCTTCCATCAGCAAGATCAGAAGCTGCATGTCTTCTGTTCTGTTTAGGAGTCATTCAGAGCTGCAGCTTGTTGGCTGCAGAAAGCAAATGAGATTTGGGAGGCGAAGAACTGAACCCCACAGCAACAGCTTGTGGTGGAGGGGAATAGAGAACTGTCGAGCACACTGAGCATCAACAACAGATGGGCTTTTGTGCAAAACATGGTGTCACGGTTAGACTGGGAACGGAAAATGATGGCTTTCCATCCCTACATCAAAGCATTCAGGAAGAATAGGTGTGTTCTTGATGGTTTGGTTCTGTTTAGGGGGATTGGCTCGTTTTTCCTTCCTCTTCTTCCTCCTTCCTAAGGAAACCCTTTCACTTTTTCTCTGTTTCCTCAGGACCTTCGTCCATGCAGAAAATCCTGTCTTCAGCCTCTAAGGGACTGAGATTTTGGCAATCTCCAGTCCCTAATACCACTCATTACTGCCTGTTTAGCTGAGCTGAGTTTGATGCCCTTGCCTTCAAGTCCACAAGCTGATGTCCACAGACTACTGTATAGAAGCATTGCTGGGAAACATATGGCAGTAGATGGAATGTACTGGGTAAGCAGAAGAGATAAGAAGTGACTGGGCAAGAACCACCCAGGCTGGATTATTTGCAGGAACCAGGTCTGAGATGGCCTTGCCATCCAGCTGCTAGAAACAAAACTCAAGACCCAATGACTGGGTTTTAATGCTGCTGGAAAACTCCTTATTTTGCAGAGCATGTGCAATTTGTAAAATAATTCTTTTAAAAAAAAAGTATTTACATATAAAATTATGAGGTTTCGGTTAACGTTGTGTTCTTTTCACTAATAATATTGAGGTTACATTTAATTTGTTTTGCACAGCATCTCTCTTTTCAACGTGAAATGAGTTTTTGTACTGGTTGCTGTTCACTACTGAACCAGTCGATGGGAAAAGCAATGAGAGGAGCAATGGTAACTTGGGGTTTGGGAAATCAGCCACTGTCCGTACTGGGTCTAAGGAACCCCTGGTTTGTTCATCTGTTTTCTTCATTAAAGGGAACCTAATAGAGATAATAATTTTGTTTTAATTAGCATTAGATGCCAGTAAGGAAAAGGGAAGATTTTATGCCTTTCTCACATGTACTGAAGAGCCACAGAGCTGGCTCAGGCATAAAACCTCCCTGGAGGAGAATGGAAAAGGGTGCTTCCATGCTGACTGTGGATTCAGGAGGGCAGCATGGCATCAGATTACATCTGTTTGGTATTTTAAGGTTTCTTTACAATCTTAGAGTAGAATGTCATTATCTGAAGAATGCAGTCCTGCAGTTTAAGAGGAAATAAAATGTATTCCATAGAAAATCCTGCTGCTGTGGAAAATGTGGGGCCTTGTCAGAAACCCTCTCACCAAGGAGTGAAACTGCACTCCAGACTCCGTGATATTAAACACGAGGGGAATGGGTTCAACTCTTTTGCCCTTTTCGGTGAGATTGCAGCTGACAGTTCAGGCAGGAGGATCTGTGCAGTGAGTAGCGTGAAGTGGGATAATGCATACTGAACACTGCGTGCTGGGAGACGTACATACGGCTCTTGTTCTAAACAGTGCCTTCAGAGATAGCCTGTGGAGTATGTGCATAATGGCCCTTTGCTGGCATTTTTGCAATGTATAATCTTTGATGGGAAGCAGTTGCTTCTGTGTAAAACTGCATCTGCCATTGCAGACTGCTAGGCATGTTCTGTGCGTAATGTTGTGGTGTTACCGCATGTGTACATTGCTAATGCCTAGACACACTTCTGAAGTGATGAATATTTTTTTCTTCATTATGATCTGGTGTAATGACGATTCCTCACCGAAGTGTCATCTCAACTACTCGCACTTCATTAGTGCAAAAAGATCTGATTAATTATTTGTTTAAAGGCTGTAAATATTCTTTCTTCCATCTCTCCCCCTTTCATTCTCAGATAACTCAGGCATAATGTCTTTGAAAATTTTTCCTGAGGCTTGCCAAAACACTTCATCACTAGGATGAGGCCCAGGTATGTGCAGTCGTGCTTCAGAACCAAAGGAACTGTTTGAGATTTGTTTATTTTGCAAACAAAACAAAGCCTGGCTGCTTTCTGTTGTTCTCCTTTCTAGGCTGTTAACTCTGGGTATTGTTCACTGTCAATGCTAGCAGAAAATTAATAAATTTAAAATATGGCTCCTTTGAGCAACTGAACAGAGAAGTTTAAAATGAGAGTCCCTTCTCAAAATTACTTACTGCAAACCATTCAGAGCTTGCTAGACTGCTCTGTTTTCTATGGTGCTTTGGATCGTGACAGAAAGAAACTGTGTAAAAGTAAGGTATTATTATTAGCTCCATTCCGTGTTCAAGCTGACTGATAACAGCAACTGTCCTCTCCTTTCATTGATGTACTTGTGAGATCCGTCAATCAAGGCTGTGTCAGCAGCACACGAGGGGGAGGGTGCAAGTGTGTTTATTTTTACTGTCAATTGTATTTGCTAATGAGACTGGAGTCCATTACTAGAGAGGGAGCCTATGTGAGTTAGTGACTGAGTCAATTTGTTATCAAGTGCTGGCTCTCGTGCCAAGCATTGCTGGGGAGAACTGAAAATCATCATTCCTCCACCCCCAGTTCCCCTCTGTCTAACCTTTCACATTCACTCCTGATATTAACTGGAGATCGCAGCTGTTGGGAAACTGGCAGATACAATTTTACAAATGGATGTTGTCTGATGTCAACCTTTCCTCCTCCCCTCCCTGAGCATCTGACATTTCTCAACCAGACAGACAGATGATAGAGCAAAAGTGGGATTATTTCTTTATGTTTGTAATAATAATAATGACTTATTTTCAAAGTGCTTTTGCTCAGTAAGGAGGGGAGATAGAATAGCGTTCATCCAGCTTGCATTTTCCATCTCATCTGCTGGTTTTTTCTGCCCCTCAACATCCATCTATTTCCACTTGATCTTCTCCTCTTTCTTCTTCCTTTTTATCACTTCTGGTCCCTTGCACATCATACTGCTTTGGTGGTGTCCTCCTCCCCTGAGATCAGATGTGGTCCTAGACCACTCTGGCTTTACAAACCACTGCTTCCTAGTCTTTTCCCGAGCTGACCATTTTCCTGACCCAGCCTGCCTCTCCACAGGGCATATTTCTTATGAGCTGGGGACACATGCTTCATCCCCACTTGAAATAAAAGTGTTTGGTAGCTGCCCTTGGTGTGAGCAGCGTTACCTGCGAATGCCGGATAGGAACATCGGTCTCCCATGCTGAGAGCTCTCTCTCGGAGGAGACACTGCCTCACCACTGCTTAAAGCAGGCAAAGCCTCATTTTGCATGAGGCAGGGTTTCATAGTCCTAAAAAAGGATGAAATCACGACAAACTCTAAAGCCTTGGGAAGAATTTGGGGCCATCTGGCAGACAGCATCCTCAGATACAGTCTTTCAGGGACGTGCTCATCCAGAGCTGTCTCTGGTGACAGAGCGCTGTCTGCAGAGCCACCAACACAGCTCCTGCTTTGTTTCCTCATGCTGCTCATCCACTGCCGGCCAAATCCAGGCTGGGCTATTTCTGTGGTGTCATTACATAGGTGTAGGATAAGGTGTGTGACCTGCACATACCAATTGTCTCAATTGTACTTCCAGGAAAACCCTTGCTTTTTAAATTCAGATCCTCTTTGTCCATTGCAACATCTTTCTCCAGGTTTGCTCTCCTCTCCAATGGAGCAATTCCTGTGTGATTCAGGAGGTGATTTTTGCACTGTTTCATTATTTCACACCCTTTTCTGGCCTTGCCTAGCCTGCCCACCTGCCTGGTCTGGTTGAAAAAGGTCCCCTTATCACCTCACATTATTTCTCTGTGGTCTGCATCTGTGCTGCCTTACATCTCTGGACAGTTCATAGCTCTCAACCATGACCCTACTAGTTTCATTGAGGAGGTGGCTACTGTTTTTTGGTGGATTCTGAAAAAGACTGGAAAACCCTTTTTAAACAGGGAGGAAGGACAGTGGACCTCCTGTGGGCAGACAGTGGAGGGAACAGATATTCTGTGCTGTGCTCCTGCCTTGTCACCTTTGGGTAAAATGGGTTGACTTCCTTTAACTCCACTCGCTTTTAGCATTGTGGGTGTGGAAAAGGGAAAAAGTGAGATTCCAAACCCTTCTCTCCCCTCGGCAAGAAATAATCAGGAAGTCTTGAATGCTGCTGAGGTTGTGTAGTTTCACCCCACCCTATTCCACCTTGATTCACTGCAACCTATGTGATAGGCTGTGGTAGGGGTCGTAGAGCAAAGAGGAATCTCAGCAGAAGCAGGCCAAGGAGTAAGGGGGAGAAGTAGGAAGTTACTCCTGTGAGCTGGGACATCAGGAGAGGTGGGGCTGAGAAGTTAATAATTCACTGCTGGTCTTGCAGATGGGGAGGTGCATGGAGTAGAGGGAATTACTGACACTTGTGGGGAGGAGCTGGATTTTCTGCATCTCTGAGTGGCCAGAGTCACTCCAGAGGTGATCCAAAGTCACCATCTGCTTTTGGGAATGCTGGTGACTCTGTGAATGTTACATGCTGGGGAGCTGGGAATCGAGCGCTCCAAAGACTGCTCAAACATAGCAGCCTTTCCAGAGGGAAAAATATGAAGACCTTGTAGTGACTTTTCTGGAGTCCAGCTCCTGGGTTTTTTCACTGGTTGTACTGCACTTACATTCCTAAACCTCTTCACACTATTAATCCTTACAATACCCTATTTGTAAGTTCTACCCCCACACTACAAATGCAAAAGCTGTTCAACGGAGGAATTTAAAGGACTTGCCTCTAGACTCAGCATGAGGCAACGATGGTTCAGGTTACTTGCTCTTGTCTGTTATATCTTTGAGCCCATAACCCACTTCCCTCCCCTCCCCTCATGTACCACCTTGCTTTCTTCCACTTATCTACCACAGTTAGTGTGAAACCCTCCTCTAGTGTCGATTTAGCCATATAAGAACAGTTTTCCTGCTTTTCTGCCTCAACTAATTGCTTTTTAAAAAATTTCAGCTGAAAGTGCATCTTCATAGCCTACGCTCTTGAATTTTTCTCTTCCTCTGCAATTATTTACCCCTCAAAAGTGGTTTTATTTAGCTACAGTATGTACATTAAATATGAAAACGTGGTTGACTTATTTAGAATAGTTATTATTGGATGATTTCAGATTGCATGATGAACATGAAGTAAATAAGCCTTGCTAAGTAGGTAGACAGTAATAGTCAAGGGTCACTTCAATATCTCAAAAGCATCTGACTTTAGTTGCCACAACCTTTGAGGGTATAGGCTAGAAAGCAAAGTTCCGTTATAATTTCCCAGTGGACATTTTCAAGTTTTTGGCTTTCTTTTGTAGTTTCTTTAGCTCCTATATGTTGTGCACTTGGCTCTCAGCATGATTTATGGCACAGCCCAGAAGGTTGGTTGGTGAGGCAACTTTTGTCCTGCAGAGGGGATTAAAAAGCAATATTTTGTACTTACCTGGGTATATGAGTACAGAAAAAACCCCAAACTTCAGACCTGGAGAATACGCCTCCAAAATTCAAGGTAGTTTAAAAACTTTCTCAGTTAAGCTTGATCTAAAATTTGCTGGAGCTGTAATTTAGATCAGATTTCAGGCAACCAGAGCCACTTTTGCTGAGTGGGTTCCAGCCTTATGTGTAACAGGCTTGGTAATTGGCTGGATAGAAATATAGCAGATATCTGATGTCTGTGGCAGCACAGCTGATTCTGGGATCAGTTTATCTGAGCTGAAACTGATTTGAATTATGAAAAAATGTTTGCTTTTACTGCTCTGATGTAACAACATCCTTCCATAGTGGACAAGCATGATTTGTCCCAAGCAGTGTTCTCCCCAAGGTTGATTGTTTGCCATTCTGTCCAGTCTTCATCAAGAGCCTGCAATGGACTGCATGTGCTAATCTCATTAATATGTTTGTATAATGTATATCTACTTCATACTATATATAATTTTCTACACTTCTGCATGCTTTACAGTATCTCAGTTCATAAGGCAGCAAGATTCGAACCCTCCCTTTTATTTGGTAGGGTGTTAGGACTTTCAGCCTGGAAAAGAGATGTCTGAGTAGGGCATGACAGGGATCTAGGAGGATCACAGAGATCGGTAGGAAATTACTGTTTTCTCTTAACATGAGGAGTAGGAATCCCCAGTAAATTTATCAGTCAAAATCAAAAAGAGGCACTTTTTTTTCATCTGGTGCCTGCATAAATTGTGGAATTCACCGGATGGTGTGAAGGACAAAATTATAAATAGTTCTAAAAGCATCTTGACACATTTATGGAAAAAAAAAGGAAGGCCATTAAGATCTACTAAACTCATTGACGCAGATGTGATCTTTGGCTCAGGAAACTCTCAGCCACAGATATCTGGCTGCTGGGAGAATACGGTGGGAGAAGGATCTCTGTATATTTGCGCTGTCTTTTCCTCAGCCTTTGCTGGTTCTTGCTGTATTCAGAGCACTGGGCTGGGTGGTCCTTTGGGTCTGGTACCAGACATCTGCTTTGACGGTCTTAGCAATATTTCTTTGGGAAGATTAAAATGGCTTGTTTAGGGTCAAGTTAAACATTGGTGTTTAACTTCACCAGCAAAGAGGTTTTTTAACTATCTTGTCAGGAGTTGTTCCTAGATATGATCAAGGGACAACAACAGCATCTCTAAAGTTAGGACAGTCAATAATCATTTGGAAGAAATGTTAACATAGCTTGATTAAATATTAATGTTATGAGTCATAGGGAGTTCTTGGAGATTGAGGAGTATGGAAAGAAGCCTTAACTCTCGGTGGAACTCTGTGAGGGAGCTGTGTATTTAAGGTAAGTAACAGATCCAGTATGTGTCTGAGAAAAACCCAGGACAAGGATCTTGCCTGAGATTTGGATCTCTAGTACAAGGACTGTGTTCTGGCATCTTTTAAGCTGGATGATGCAGAGAGTGAACTTCTGGCAGCTTAGCTATAGCAAAAGCCTGGTTTTCTGTCTCTAAGCTTAGCAATTCTATTTTTAATATATGGATAGTGGCAAATACACTATATCTTTCATTTTGTCTTAACCTCTTTGTCTGCTATTAGAAGTGCCTTCAGGGAAGGTTGAACTCCAGAATCTCTATTCCGAAGGGAATGTTGAACCATAAACCACTCTCAGGGTGTCCTGGGATGAATTCAAGCTCCCTCATTAAGCTTTCTGGGCTTGTATGCAATCTGGCAACAAAAGATGTCAATCTGAGAAAGACTTTTTTCCATCAAAAAATTTGCACAGACTACCATTAGCATGAAATGAAACAGTCAGATGAATTTCTGAACCTTAAGGCTCCTCCATGAGTTTACAAAATCAGGCCAAGCAAATTTTGAAATGGTTGGGAGCTGCAGTGGAGGCAAATCTTGGAGAAAATTAATGCAGTTGGAAGGGAAAAAAGCACTTTTTTTCTGCTTTTGATTACTGTGGTGCTTTTTTGTTCTGACCAGCCAAACCTCCTCCTTCCTTACAGTTAGCAAAGACATTTGTTTTGAAGAAAGGGTACCAGTACTGGTGTGGATGAAGGTAGAGGTCTGGTGTAAGTAAAGGCAAATTTTGTATCCACTTACGATGTTCCTAATGTCTGTTTAACTCGAGACGTGGAATACGTCATGAAAGTAATGAACATTTCACAACTTCCAGTGACCAGAGCTTTGATTCCTACTCACAGATGTCCCATGGGAATCCCAAGAACCACACATACCACGTGCGCCAGCTTATTTTCCTCCCTGTCTGAATTCCTTTCAGCTCTGATCTCTTTTGCCTTTCTCTGTTTCCCACCAAAAGGGCTAACCCACCCGACAAGTGGTTGTGTCTGACATGATACCCATCTGCCCTCTCCCTTCCCTTCCTCATGCAACATACACTGAGCAGATTCTCATTATTGTTCTCTGGTAACTAGGCAACCATGAAATGTCAGCTTGGCCTAAATAAATAAGGCATACATATCTTTGTGATATATTTGAATCTACATACATGTCGTTATTGATATATGAGGTCATTTGAGCGTGTCTGTACATGTGTGAAATCTGACTGAATGTAACAGTACTTCGCAGTTTCACCCATGATCTTGAAGCTTTTTGCTGAAGTATACCCATGCTCTTGTGACTGAAATATTATCACTACCTCTAAATGACAGGTAAGTAAGTGAAGGTATAAAGAAATAAAGTGACATTTCAAGGTTGCAGAAATACCCAGCTGAAAATGCAGGAACAGCTTCTTAAAAAACGTGTGCCTGAATATCCTACAGCAGGTCCAAATCCTTCACCCCATCACTATTTCCAGAATTGCAAACAGCAGACTGGCGTCTCCCTGTCATTTCTCCGTGCATCTGCTCCTCTTTTCCTCTCTCATTTTGCTCACTCATTGTGTTGCTGCTGTTGTTCCCCAGATTTTTCCTATTGTTCCCCAGTGACTGTTCCCCTTCATCAGACATCCTTTTACTTCATACAGAGACCCTTTCCTTAGACCCTCTCTGGCTTATTGTTCTTCTTTCTTCACCGCCACATCTCCTTTCTGCTTTCCATCTCTACTCCAGCCTGCTCTTCTTCTACCCTTCACCCACATATACAGAACTTGGCAAGATGCAGAAAATAGTCATTCCCAGAGAAACTGGTGGCATGTCCTTGGAGCTGGGAGTGGCCATAGGCTGCAAAGAAAAGCACTCCCAAGCTGGAGGTGGAGAATTTCTTTCAATGAGAATGAGAGGCACGAGGATTACCTGGGGAGGAAGAAAGAAAAACCACCGAATTTTGTAGCTCCTCTCCTTTCCAGAAAAGGATGATTTCAGGAAGTTTGTCCCATGTGAAATGCATCTATGCAAATATTTGTTGTAAGCCAGACATGAGTCCTTGCTCTGGCAGTGCAGGACTAGTACCTTGTTATTTCAGCACCCACCAAGGAATTTCATGATGTTAAAAAAGCCCTTTAAATAGTTGTGGGCTGTTCTCAACACCCTGCCTACAGGTTAAGGCCGGAGCATCTTTGCGCGCTGACAGTCCTTTGTTGCCAACACAGCCCTTTCCCAGTATCAGTTCCAAAATAAAGCTCACCTCCCCTGTGAGCGCCTGGGAATTCCCCGGGATCTGTCTGTGTCCTGCTAGTGTGTGTTTCCTAGAGGCTTAACCCAAATATGGTTTGGATGCTGTTCAAGACCCAGGGCAGAAACTGAGTCAGGCAAACATAAGGTCTCAGTGGATCTCTCGAGCTCTTCCTTGATTATCTAGAGAAGAATTTGGGTTTCTCAGGCTAAGGATCACTGCACTAAGTTGTTCAGCACTGAGAGAAACCAGATCCCTAGTTAAAACTAGGGATCGAGGGTTGGAAAGTGAGGTTTTTTGTCCATGTTATGTGTGCCTGACAAACAACAGCAAGGGGGTATATGTACGGTTGTATGCTGGGGGTCCTGAATTTTGGTTAGGGATGTTTTTATGCAGGCAAGAGGTTTGCTCTAACATAACTGCAGCTTACCCTGTGTAAATTGAGTGGGCTTAAAAGATGAGTGGGAGGAAAAGAACTGCAGCAGAGCTGGAGGCAAAAAGGGCAGGAACAGCTACCTTAAAGCATGACTACTTAAAATTTCCTGACCCATGTGGGTACGACTCCTCTCCCTGAGCTGAAAACACACATTCAAGGCTGTGCATCTGCACAGATCTTCCATCACCCACATTCAGCCATGACAATCTTCAGCAGGCCCATTGTAAGCCAGGATATAAACCAGGACAGATCCTCAGCTGGCTGCAGACACCGAAGTTGCCGCGGTCCTTTCAGGGCTGCAGCCAGAGTCCATTGCTGACGGCAGGCCAGCAGCAGGCAGATGGGACTCTGTGGGTGAACATGTAACAGATGCAGTCTTTCCAGGAAGGCAAAACCCCACTGCCTCCAGCTCCCTGCTTCCTCTGAGGTGTGGTGGCTTCTTGTCAGTGCACAGTGAATGCTGAGGGAACGACCTGCCCTCCCATCCCACCCGTAGCTGGTGAACAGCAGCAAAAGCTGATCTTGGGAGTGTCTATGAGAACACCGGGCAGAGTCAGGGCACTGGATGTCCTGCGATGATCCCGACCATCACACTGTTAGTTCAGCCCCCAAAACATACTTAGGCTGTGCCAACTTGCAAGCCAAGCCTGGCGTCAGCTCATGGATGGCTTTGTCCGGAGAGGTGGTTCCAGGAAATGTGAAGGGGTAGAAGAGGAGCGTAGCTCTAGGGACATGAGCCACACTGTGCCACTTGCCTTGAAAATGGGCCCTGGCCCATTTTAGCTGTTAGGATTGACTGAGCCCCCTAACTGCTAGTGACAGAGGGCTAGGATATGTGTAGAAATATCTGTAGAAAGATCACAAGGGAAGGCAAATGAGCCTCATCCCTGACTGGGCCAGCCAGGCTAGGTCACCCAATGACATGAAATTGCTCAAAAAGAGAAGTAATGGCTTTTAAACTGTGCTTCCTACAGTAATTCCTCCTTTGCCTTCTACAGGGAAATATTCAGGGCAGCTGGTGGTGTAGCTCCATCTACCAGGAAGCAACAAGTCAGGCTCCACTGTCAGTCACAGATGGTGTAATTAATTCTTCTAGGTAGTGTAATTAGTCCGTCCTATCAGCTACGTATTTTCTCAGTCAAAATTATGCTAAAGCTAATAATACATAAAACACAGAAAACAAAAAGAAACCCAAAAAAAGGGGAAGCGATAATGGGAGGAGAAGGGATTAGCACAAAATTTACCAGTGTATAATTTTTTCTTGTTGTACATTTCCTCTTCCCTTCAGCTTCAAACACAATTCAGAACAACTGGTGAATGTAGCGAGCAGAATGAATACAAATTGGCTTACTTTAAATAGCAGCATGTAGGACTTAGCCAAAGTCTGCTTTCAGATGCTGAGGCGAGATAAGGCACAGATCCTGCAACGAACTCTGGGCGGGCATTGTGTCAGGGCTGGGCTCCTGCACCCTGCTCTGCCCCAAAGTTTGGGGGGGGGTGGGAAGGCAGTGTGTCCTCTGCCCATGTGTGCTCCTCTTTGACTGGGGTCCCAGCAGGGCACTCCTGATGGCAGGGCTGTGTGGAAACCTGGGTATAACTCTCCTGCAACACAGTGTGGGGTGCATTGGCTGTCTCTGCTTCTAAGCAAAGAAGCAGTGGTCACACATTTGGAAATTGGTCCCCAAAGCAGGGAAGGGTGGCTTACCTGGGACAGTACCCACAAGAAAGGTATCATGTCCATGCATGGGTGGGGGGACTGGAGCTCAGAAGACCCTTGTGGACTTGTTTCCTTTCTAGCTCAGATGCTAGTGCAGAACAGTTCTCTCAGATCCCCAAAATGTAGCTGCTGGGGTAATTTCCTTGGGTCTCAGATTTGAGGGTTGATCCTAGAGAGAGGGAAAACAAAAACTGCTAGGTGAAACCTTCCTCTACCATGACATGAATTGTTTGCCCAGAGGTTGGGCAGGCATGGGGAGGAGGTGATAATTGGCCTGAGCTAACTGGAAAAGGGGCCTGTGGGGCTCTGCAATGAGCTCTGCTGTTGTCATGTCACCCTGACTGCCTCTGAGCTGTTTTGGCTCCCCAGCTTGCCCAAAGCATCCCATGGGCTTGCAGTAGCCAGAAGGGGAGAGGATGGAGGGTGATTGTGAGGGGGGACAGGGACGGTGTAGCGCAGCTGGGGAGGACTTTTCAGTGAGCAGGACATGTCTGGCTCTCTGCGGTGGGAAGGAGGGCAGTGAGTGATTTTGCAAAGAAAACTGGTGCTGAGAACATGAAGCTATTTTGGGCAAATAAGAAGATTCAAAGCAAACTGCACGAGTCAGTCTCAGTAATGAGAGACTTCTGAGTATGGTCAATCTCTGTAATCACTTCTGTGTCAGCTCTCCAGAGCTGGGCAAGCTCACGAAGGTCCTGTGTGGCTCCAGCACAGACACCAGCACATGTTGCCTTGGAGCATCCTGTGCTCCAGACCTGGGGTGGCCCTACGAGCCCGATGCCCCGTGGTGCCTGGGTGCCTCAGCCTCGCTGCTGAGTGACCCCATAGCAAAAGGAGAGGGGGAGCTGGCTGAGTCCCTGCGAGCGCAGAGAGCCTGTTTCCCTGGAGATAGAGCTATCTCTTTCTAAGAGTGGATTTAGCCCAGATGGGAAAAAATTGCTGAGCGGGAACAAAGTCCTTTTTTTAGAGCTTGAGGAGGCACAGCCTTCCCTAGTGCTGACCCTCAAGTCTCTGAGAGCACCCTCTCCTCTGGGAAGAGGTGATGAAGCAGCCTGGCTATTCTCCCTGATCCTAAGCCTGCCAACAGCAGGAAAGGCTGCAGCATGGTGTGTCCTAGGGGAGGGTACAGGGCTCTGGCCCTGGATGGGGCCAGTCCCCTGGGCAGCTCTTGGCATCATGCCTTCCAACCCTCCCAGTGGCTTCAGTTCAACCAGCTGAAAATCAGCTGTGGTAGTGCTCACTTGTCATTCCTCAGTGGGCATGGCGAGAACTGCCCCGTGGCTACCCCTTGACAGAGCACTTTGTGCTGCCTGGTGAGAAGCAGATTCAGGGTAAGCTCGTGCACTGCAAAGGACAAAGCCTTTGGTCATAGATGAGCTGGTGCAGAGCTTTTGAAGTGCAAATCAAAGCACAGGAGCCCATGGACCTGCAGCGTGGCTCAAGAGAGAGCTGCACGTGTCCCTCACCCCATGAGAGGTGTTCATGCTTTCTCAGGAAGGCTGAAGTGCAGAAGGGACTCTGCTACCCACGAACTTTGTCCTTTAGAAGCTCAAGCAGCTTCAGGCACCGCATCTTTCTCTTAATCTCCCTGACAATTTAGTTTCTGTCTTTCTCATCTCATTTTGCTTCAGCATCTCTCCTAACACCCCCCCATCCATCCGTCTGTCTTGTTGCTAGGTGAAAAACTTGGAGCAGCAGCCATGGAAGCTGACTCATGGCCCATACATGGGAAACTGAGTATTGCGAGCTTCTGCCGAGCCCCACTGCTCTGGTGGGCTGCAACTGCCCTGAGCACCTCACCTGGAACCCCCACCCATGCACCCTCACTGCTCCTTGGCCTGGGGGTGCCCTCTAGCCTCAGCCTTGCTCTGAGCCTGAGCTGTGCAGTGAGCAGCACAGCTTTGATGAATCTTGCTGTTTCCTGGACTGACCTTGGACTTGATTTGTGGTCGTAAGGTGACTGCTGTACTGGCTTTGCTCAGGTGCTGTGCCTGCGTCGGTGATGGTGTGGTCCTGCAGTGCCCAGCTTTTCTCACTTTTCCTTGTGGAGCAGCCTGCCCCTTCTGCTCCCTGAGAACCTAAAGGGTCTTGCATCAGGGACCTCCCCCAAATGTGGCACTTTCCTCTTCTCCGTCACGAATACTTTTCAAGGCATTATTGAAAAGACCACTGGTATTTTTGGCTTTCCTGACGCCACTGCAAGAGCGTTCAAAGTGTGGCTATAAGGAAATGGCTGCTGAGCTTCTTCCTAGACGCCAAAAACTCAGTATAGCGATGAGCCTCGTACTAATTTTCTGGCAATCTTGATGTTCTTGCTAATTCTGGGTTGCTGTTCTCTGCTAGTGACCTGGAAACCTTCCGCAGCAACAAGGATGATGTTTCACCTTGGACCATGTTTCTCGTACAACATGATGGTGCAAGGCAGTGAATACAAGGGACCAGGAAGAGATGGGGCTTGGGCACTGTGATGCTGAATGTTTCCCAGGAGAAATATACAAGGTGGAGTGTGGGGGGGATCATAGCCAATAAAAATGGTATTTAAAAGTCTCTTCAGGTTTTCCTTCAGAGTTGAAATTATGCAGCTATTTATAGTGTCCATGATGATCTTTGTTCACATTGTTAAAGAAGACCTGATCATCTATTAGCTTAGCATGGCAATGTTTCTTTTTGGTACATGATGACAGGCATTTAGGGTGCTGTATCTGTTCAGGTTTCACATATCTCTAGAAGGCTGGTGTGACAACTAACCACCAGCTCTGGAGCTGTCAGCCTGGCTTACACGGGCTATTGGAGGGGATGCAGGGGCATACAGCTCTCCATTACAGCTTTCCACTCCTGCTTCTGATCTCATCTGAGTACTAAGGGTGCTTCAAATTCATACTCTTAAATCTTCCTAGAGTGCAGGACCAAAGGCTTGATTTAGAGGCATGTTAATTTGGCAGAATAATTACTGTTCTC
Organism: Mohoua ochrocephala; assembly: GCA_013398855.1. Lineage (NCBI taxonomy): Eukaryota > Metazoa > Chordata > Aves > Passeriformes > Acanthizidae > Mohoua > Mohoua ochrocephala. The sequence goes on along the minus strand of VZTA01017799.1, from coordinate 515,095 downwards.
GGTATCATGAGAGGAGACAATGATTTATCTGTGTAATTTTGGGGTTTTGTCGTGACTACTCATTGCACAGGACAGGAGCTCATTACATGCTGTTGAAGCAGCCTGGGCAGAACTTGGGGAGATTTGCATGAAGATCAAAGAATTGACTGTTTTAGGGTTTTGCCCCACTCTGGGAAGAGCAGTGCTAAAGTTACGAGAGTGTATTGGCTCCCACTGCATAGTGACTGGGATAGAGCACCGAGAGTAAGACCAAAGAGGAGGTTGATTGAGGGAGGAAGGGCAGTCCACTGTCAGCATAGCTAGAGATTTCCGCGTGGGTGTGTTGCACTGTGTGCTCTCTTCCTTCCCATGTGCAGTTCTCCTGTTGGGGTCTGTGGTGTGTCCTCATACATTGACCGTGGCTTTGAAAATGGACCAGACCTTAACTGTTGGTCAGCTCTGTAGATGAGAACAGGATCTGTTCCTTGCTCTGAAAAAGGACTTTAATTTGGCTCTTCCATGAGATGCAGGATCAGGCTGTATTACATTTTACATAATAAAATGAAGTCTGTTTCTTCTCTTATGTGTATAGTATGCTGTTTGAAATAGTAGATATTTTTAATGTTTCAATAGCTTTTTATTAAAGGAAAATGGAAATGGAAACCACATTTCTTAAATGAATTTTATCTCTATAGCAGTTCCAGCGATCCAGCGATTCAGATCTGTGTCAGTGCCAGTTTATTGCAGTCTATTTTCTCCTCAGTGAGCATCTGCTTAACAGTTCAGTGCAGATACAGACAGATAGGAACATTCTAGCACGCACCTAACTCCACCCTGGGGCATGGTAGAAGTTACTCAGAGTACTAATTCGTCTTTTTAAAGCAAAAATATTTTGGTCAAGCGAGATGTTGTGTCCACTGAACAGGTTAAAATTGTCTTGGAATAACAGAAAATGAGGATTGTGTGCTCTACCTCCCACTGTTTCCTTAACTTGTTTTTCCCTAGAAGCAGTATTTAAGCAAGTTGTTGCATAAAATTTATATTAATCTTTGTATGCTTTACCCTGATCTACATATCATTCATTGGTCTTGTGTTGTAATGTAACCTAACTGCTAGGACCTATTATGACAAGTGGCAGAGCAGAAGGCCATGAAGCTCCCCCAACTCATGTTTTTGCCCTTCCTCCTTCTCTCCATTGACTACAGGATTAAGGTTTTTTTTTTAAGGTTTATTCACTCTCAGGTCAAGAAATGGATCTTATTATCAGGTGGAAAATAAGTACAAGATTGAAAGCAAAGTGCTCTTGTCTGTGTTTATGGAATTGTTTGAGAAATACCATTTTGGTTAAGCAGAGCATGGAAACAGATATAATTATCCATGCTATCTAGACTGGAAAGAGTGCTGCGAGGGAGGAGGAGGAGGAGGAGGATGGCTTCCTGCTCCAGTAAAGGCAGGGCGGTTTCCCACAGTGGAAGAACTGTCCTTGCTGCTTAGCAGTGCCCAGTCAGCCACAGACTCGTGGAGCAAAACGAGGGCAAGGTTTTTTAAACAATAAAGCATGAAACAAGAGTCTACTGTTCTTACCTTTATGCTCCTTAAAGAAATAAACTTCTTTTTGAAATGTTCCTCTATCAACAGGCTTTGTTGGAGCAGTGATCCTGGAAGGAAGGATCTGGTTGTAAGGGTCCTGCTGCAGGGTTGGGACATTACCGAAGGGCCCTCCTCGGTCACTGGGCTCAGTCCCACCACTCTGAGGGGCCCTCCTTCATACAGGCACACAGGAAGGTACTTGCTGATGGTGATGCTGTTTCTGGCATGCCCGTGCATGACTACACTACCTACAGGGGTGCTTGCAGAGCTGGAGCCTGCGTACTTGGTGGGGGAACAGGGATGTGTCCAGAGCAAACGCTACCAAACAAACAAGAATTGTTTTGCCAAATAAATAGTTCCGACTTTCAACTGGAAAAATGCATGATGAATTATATGGGCTTCAGATAGAAGATTTCAAAGTAATTTTCAGGATTCCTACTGCTTTGTCACAATCTCATCTCGATGAAGGGAGCTGGCTGTTGTCTCTCATGAGAGGCCATTGCAGGGACACAGCATTATTTCTGCCAGCAGGAGGTCTGGCTATGGGAGCAGCATGATGAGGCAGGGGAAAACCACATGGGTGGCTTTGGGGCAGTGCTTGGCGGCCCTAAGAGCAGCCAGACCAAGGTTTTCTGCTGTGCCTTGGTTTTGGTTTTTTCCCCCCTAAGCCTTATCTTACTTTGTAATTTTTGCTCCTTATACTTGTCACAGCAGGGGGAAGCAACAGGGACTTTATTCAGCCGTGTCTCTTCCTGTCAGACAAGTGAGATACCTATGCCGCTGCAGCCCTGACCTTGTGGGGGTCCTTTGAAGTCACCATTCTCTGGCTTCTGATGGAGTATTGCCTTAGCATCGCTGACACTGCTGGCTGCGGCTTCAGGCACACAAGAGACCTGGAAAGGCTGCCACCCGCTTCTCTGCCAGAGGTGTGGTACAACTGTCTGCAAGAGCAATTAGGCTAGAAATCCCTCTGGACAGGAGAAGCACCGGTGGAGATAGAGTAGGGTCCCCATAGATGAGGAGGGACCCTTAGGGCATATGTTTTGGGCACAGTGATCCCTCTGGGAGCTGGTGGCTGGTTCTCCTCAGTGTGCTCCAAAAAGCTTTGAGGAGGAAAAGTAATTTCATCTGCAGAGCCTTTAGATAGCACTCACCCCACACTGACTTGTAGTGGGAGACTGATGTAGGGAGGGGCTCCCATGGGAGGTGTGTGGAAACTCAGCCTCCAAGCATCTCCGGCTGAAACTCCCACAGCAAGAAGAGTCTCTTAGCTCCTCGTGTCCCTGTGACCTTGGTTTGGCACGGAGTGAATATAAAGCGAGGAGCAGCTTAGTGCTCAGAAGTGTAGCTAGCTAACTACAGCTGTCTTAGATCACCCTTCCACGAGATCTACAGATTGCCAGGCAGGAATGGGGGTGGGGGGAGAGGATTTAGTCAGCCGATGAGCCTGGCTTCTATGTCTCTTTTAAGAAAGCGGATTTATTGGTATTAAACATGTCTCTCTTAATGTGGGTGATTTAAAATGGAAATTGCCTTTGAAAGGGGATTTCCTATTAACTAGCTGAGAAAGAAAAATAGGATAATACCATCATCCCTATACTGGGTCCATAGATGAGATGCTGGAACAGAATTATTTGGTTAACTGCTGCTTCTTCAGAAATGATAGCTTCTCTGTAAGAGCGAGACTTGCTCAAATTCCTCTGTGAGGAATGGTTGTACAGATGCTTCCATAAAGTTATTTTTATGGAAAAAGCAGCAATTTTACTGAGTCCTTTGGGCTTCAGGTAAGAAAACAATAAATACTAATTCTGAGGGCAGGTTCTGGAGTGTGTGCAGCTCTTCCAAGTGTTATATTTGAGGCCAGATGGAGACAGAGACACTAGAAGACTGGACTGAGTATTCACTTTTGTTACCATGCAGTTAATGCCAATCAAAGCTTGGATTAGTTAATGATTTTAGTAAGAAAAATAAAGCCTTGTCTATACCCAAATTTGCACTAGTTTAGTTCAGGTTGGCCCAGTTATCAATTTAATTAAGTCTATGCAGCCTCTCTATGTGGAAGGATTGATTTACTTAATCTGAACCCTTTCAGTTAGCTTTGGTTAAAATACATCTGTGCAAGGGCATGACTGTAGAGCCAATGGAGATGGAGGTGGATATATGTAACCTAGGTCCGGACAGACCAAATCCACAGTTCCTATCAGCAAACTAGTGCACATGGGCTGATTAAGGGCAGAGCAATGCCACATTGGCATCATTATATGCCACAATTAGGATTTTCTAATGTCAGTGTACTATATCATGGAGCAGTGTAGACATGCCCTGCCAAACCCAGCAATCAATTTGGAAACCAACATCCTTCCCCGAGTCCCTCAGTCAGGACAAAAGGCAATGTGCATTGGAAAGAAGCAGCCTACAAGTCTTCTGTCCCTAGATGGTCAACTTGGAACAAACCATGGAAGTGATCCCAGCCCCTAATGGCGATGCACCTGGTAAAAACAGTGTGCCCTTTAGCTATCGGGGCTGCCCTCGTACGGCCACACAGCCCAGGCTGATGGTGCCAGCATGCAAGTCCCTGAGCTCAGCCTTCTCCTGGGGTGGTCTCTGAGATTGCCCAAGGCAGCCTGGGGGAGTCTCTTTCTCAGCTGTGCTGAGTGAAGACAGCAGTTGGCTCATCCTGAAATCTCCACCCCCTCTAAACTCAGCTGATTGCAGGCAGCAAGGCCAAGCCTTCAATTTCTCCTGAGTGCCATGAATGCCTTCCAAGAGTTTACTGCCTCTCATTTGCTCACAGTATCTGCTTAAAAACTCCAGGAGAGTGAAGCACAGACATGACCTTCTGACTCCAGCTCCCTTGTACAGGAAGTTATGTGATTGTGAGACAAGGAATTTGGTGTTTGGGAGCCACTAGTGCTGGTCCCAGGAGGTGCTGTGACTGGCACCTGAAGAAAAGCAGAAGAGACAGAATAAAGAGCAGCAAATAGTCACTTGTGGATCTTGCTGCTGTGTGTTTGTTTCCTGCCATGGTGGTTTACAGCCTCTGAGGAGCTTGTTCCAAAAGTGCTCAACTGGGGTCTGCCTGCCCTGTGGCTCTGGTGGCTGGCCTGTCCTCCCCAGGATGATCATGTCATTGCATCTGCTGAAAGGTTTTCAAGGACGAGGTGTGTTTCCAAAGGCAGATAAAAACATTTTGCTTCATTTGAAAGACTGGGGTGAGGCTGGAGGAAATACTCTGTGTGTTGCAACAATCCTGTTGAGCGAAAGGAGGACTTAAGGCAGGTAGTGGGCACTCGAATCGTTTGTCTTGGTCTGATGAGAGGGAGCTGACCTTTAGTACGTTCCATAGACTTATAGGTTAGGTTGGAAATGGCAGGAGTGCCTGGGATGGTGCTCTTGGTTGACGAGGGAAGAAAAGAGGATGGATCTGAGTGGAGCTGAGCTATGGCTGGATGGAAGCGATGCTAAGAGACAAAATGGTGTCAGGCCCATAAGCTTTGGAGTGGGTTTGCAATGGGTTGCTGCGATCTGCCATGGTTGGTTGCTTGGAGGATTCACGTTGCTTGGCAACCCCGTTGTCACCATTCAGATGCAATATCCAAGGAGGGGACAATTTGGTGAATGCTCACTGGGAGGAGAAGGGGGAGCTGGGGGACGAGGGTGGGTACAGTAACCACGGTGGGGATAGGGAGCTGGTGAGCATCTTGATGCTGTGCAGGGATGTGGGCAGAGCAGGTGATGAGGAGGATGGGCACCCTGTCTTGGTACTGACCAGGGTTTTGAAGAGATATATAGGATGTGAGGGTGTGGGGATTCTGGAGCAGGCCTCCTCGTGACCTTGTGAAGGCATGCTGGTAAACAAGGGGGCTGTCCATGCAGCCAGCATGGTCTTTCTCAGAATTTTGGGCTCAAAGACCCTGTGGAGCATACTTCCATGCTTCTGCAGGAATTGACTGAGGACAGGAGGGCAGTGGGACAGATTGCCCAGAGAGGCTGTGCAGTCTTCATCCTTGGATATTTTCAACACTCGATCAGGTTAAAAACCTAAGCAACCTGTTCTGATCTCACAACTGACCTTGTTTTGAGCAGGAGATCGGACTGGAGCCTCCTGAGGTCCCTCCCAGCCTGAATTATCCTGTGATCTCATGACTGCTGGGTGGCGAGGAGGGGCTGCTGTTACTCTGTCACTGTGCTGTAGGATGCCCACAGACTTCAGGTCAACACAGCACCTCTGCAGTTCCCTTTGAAGCCATCAAGAGAAGCTTGGAAACAAAAATGCCACAGATGCAATGACAGGCAGATATGTGGTTAATATCAAAACCAATTGTTCCTATTCACCCCCTCGAAGGGGATTGTACTTCTTTGATTGCTGCACACAGAGGCACCAAGCAGTTCTGAACTCTGTCAGACTTCAAAAGAAAGAGCAGATTTTAAAGGAGACAGTCCTTTCTGATGAAAACTCTGAAAGTGGTCTTTTGAGCCGTAACTCCGGGGGACATTTATCATCTGTACATATGCAAGATGCTTGCTATCATACAGCTTGAGGCCTATCATATGACCTGAGACTGTGATTAGTTATCTCAGTTCTATGCAGTAGAGCTACTGGTGGAGAAGAATAATGCCGATCCTGGTGACAGTTTGGGGGGATGGGGCTGTCACAGCCTGGTATTGCTCTTCTGTGTCCCAGGAAGTTACCCAGTATCAGTGGTCTCATCGTGCTGTTTCCATTAAGCAAAGAAACCGTACAACTCGGTGTATTTTTCTGTGAGCTGGTTTATTTATAGCTAGTGTGCCTAAGGACTTGTTTCCTGGATCACTGTAGAGGCAGATGATCATAACCAGTTTCCCTGCTCGCTGCCTTACCAGTCAGGAGATACCTAAGTCTGCTCCTTGTCAGCACCGTGTTCAAGTGCACCGGTGCCTCTCAGGTAAGCTGTCCTTTCAGATCACTGGGTTTTGAAGCAGTGGTATCCTGTCTAGTGGAGATCTACTCAATACTAGCCTGCCTCCAGCATCTGATGACCAGAATGGTCCACTTGTGTCTAGTGCCCTCTACCAAGTATGGCCATTTCAGATGGGGGTTCCTGCAGCCACTTGCACAGTCCCCCTCACGTCTTCCTTGAAGATTTACATGTTTAGAATAATGACAGTTGAAGTCAGACTTTCTCTGCAGCTGCTATGGTCTCCTAGTCTTTCTTTAGTATGCTGAGAAAGGAAAAATACTCAGTTTGCATTTTTGAGGGATAAAGGTTGAGGGAGACAGTGGGAATTGCCTGAGGAACAGAGAATAGGTTGAACTCAGCGGTTAACTTTATGTTACCTGGATGCCTGCACCCAGCCCCCTTCATCTTATCCTATTGCATGTTTTTTGTCAGGTATCCTGTGATGGGGGCTGCTGGCTTTTCTTATGGTCTTTTCCAGGCCTTTTCCAGAATTCTATATATTCTCAACTCTGGGACCCAGTATATCCGGACAGAGAGAAAAAGCAATTCTGGCCCCATTGTTTTTGAGGAGCTATTTAGATTTTTTTTCCCCCAGCTGCAAGTGACTAACAGATTCCTGCCTTCCTGCTGTAGACTGTCAGTTCTGGGAGACAGGGACTAACACTCCATGGGTCTGTGCTGTTGTCTGCATCTGGGAAGGCCAGCAGCAGCAGTTACTGGTGCTTGCATACATGCGAAGATATTCTGAGTTGCTGTGCCATGAATTCGCACACGTCCAGGGCTGTCAGCATGCAGCCTTTAAGGCCAAGGGTGCAGAGGGACAGCTATCAGCTTCTGTCAATGGGTAGCAGCCACAGTTCATCACTGAGGCTGTCCTAGGAGGGGGGTAGGCACTGTCATGGTGTTCACTTTTTATCCCATCATGATATGCCCCATGTCACTGCACACCTTGTAGTGTCCCAGAGGGAGCACTAACAGTTTTACTCAAATGAATTCTCCAGCTGCTGGGCCCATGGCTCTACAAATTGTCAACCTGAAGTGACAGCTCACCAAATGAAGAAAAAGGGGTTCTATGCCATTATAATGGATGGTTGAATAGGATGTTTGACCTACTCTGTGGGCATTAATGCAGGCAATGTTGGGTGCGTGCTGGATGCCTGCATATTCAGAGGTTCTCTTTGTCATCATGGCCAGGTCAGGCTTTTTTCTGCCTGTGGACAATAACTTTTTTAGCACACTGCCACCAACCTGCATTCCAAATGATGCAGCTTATCCTAATTCTTGCATTTCTTTCTTGCCATGTCTGGTCATTGTGGACATTGCGCTAGGCCTTCAGGTCCTGTTGACTTGTCATAATGTGCATGTTCAGTGACTACCTGTAACAGCATCCCAGGGTTTGCTGACATTTCTGTAGCCTGTTCTGGGCACCACAACACAGGCCAACAAGGAGCCATTTCATCAACACCGGATTTGCTGAAGTCAAATCTATCTTTGCTCAGCCCAATCACGTCACCAGCATTGGGTGACTCCTGGTAGGTAAAGGTGTCTCGTGTTGTCCAAACGCTTCTGAAACTCTGTCAGGCTTGGTGCTGTGACCACTGTTCCAGTGCCCAAACACCCTCTGGATGAAAAACCTTTTCCTAATATGACACCTGAACGACTCCTGACATAAAGTCATAGCTTTGCCAAATAGTGATCTCTTCAGTACCCTCTTCCAACATCTCTCTTCTATCTGCATTCCCTGAGCTGCCACAAGGAACAATATAACTGAGACACAGACCCTCTCTAATGTTCCTGAAGACAAAAATATCTGGGAAAAGTGGCATTAGTGATACCTCTCTTCCCTGTGCTTTTACTTCATCAGGTTGTGGACTGTCCCTTGTGTTGTCTGTGCCACTGAGACAAGTGTCCTCTGCAGAGGCTGTGCTACAACAACAAAGCTGTTAGGCAGAAGATAGGGGCCTAAGAAGGTTGAGTCATGCAAGAGACACCAGTCAGTTTATGAGAAAAAAGGTACAATTCCTTCAGGTAGCATGAAAACACATGGCTGTCCTTGGCCTAGGGTAAGAACATGATCAACAAGGGCACAACAGCCTGCAGGTTCCCTTGTTGTCAGCACGAGAAAGCCTGGTGGCCCATCGAGCCCAGGGTGCTGACTCCTGACTGACATAGGGGCTGAGCAGAGATGTCCAGCTGCTCTTCTGCCGGGGAACAAGCCATAGCTCCACAGGAGTTTTATGTACTTGCACTTAAAGGGCACAACAAACGACAAATGTCCTTGTTGTAAACCCACAGAATACAGTCACAGATTTCCCTCTGCTCAGGCAAACCTATCTACAAGACCCAGAGGAAGCCAAGATTTTCACTGTGAGCTGCTTTAAGCTGTCCTTCCAATAAATATTGCCTCGCTGTAATGCCCAGCCTCTGTCCTTGTGCTGGGAAAGTTGCCAAGAGTGTGGCCAAAGCTCTAGGTAGACATTTTCTCAAGACGATGAGGAAAGAGGGACAGAACAGCGTGTGCTTTTCTGAATTTGGCGCTTAGTAAGGAGTGAGGAAAAGCCCTACCCCATGCACAGGAAGGATTCATATTTTACATTTTCCCACTGCCAGGGCATAGAAACACAATCAACACTTGAATCTTGGAAGTAACATGGCAGGGGGAGGACATGCTTACAGACTTGCTGGAGGATGGAGGCTGGTCAGCTGAAGATAGCCCTGGCTCTGAGTTTATAATCACTGTGAAGGTGAAAGAGAACTCGTATTTGAGTAAGGCCTGGTCTTGGGATCAGGTTTACGGCTGATGTATGGAAAAAAACCCAAACCAAAAAAACATCAGAGCATGAAACGTTTTGTGGGTAGTGCATGCCTTCAAGATGCTGAGGTTTGAGTTTGGGTCAGACCTAACATGAGAGCAAAAATGGGCTGCTGGGCTTCAAAGCAGTTGAGACAAATGCCTCCATTTCATTTTGATGGTAGATAAAAAGATGCAGCTGAAGTGTACCAGAGGTGTTTTGCTTATTGCCTCTTCCTAGATGTCTAAGTAAAGGAGAAAAGAAGGTGGCAGTTTTCTTTAGAATATAGAGTAATCTGACAGAAATCTTAATGTTTCTTCCAGCCAGAGGGCTGAATTATTGAGTCAGCTGGCTCACTTGGAAACAGCTCAAGCAAAAGAAATCTATCTCCATTTGCATAAAGTAATTTGCCAAGGGTAGGTCTCTTTTTCTCAGGAGGTGTGGTGGTGATGGAGCAGCAGGATGACCTCAGTTGCTGTAGGTAGATATTCTCTCCCAGGACTGTGAACGTTCAGGCTTAGCACATGCTTTTCCACCTTTTCAATTAATGAGACTACTAAATAAATGGGCAGCAGAGCAGGTGACCCTGATGCTGCCGGCTCTCAGCTGACCATGGACACAGTGATTTTCAGAGCTACTTTTAAGCTCGTTAACATCTCTCTTCTGTTTGCCCCCGGGCAAAGAGCTATCTTGGGGGACCACAGCTGCATGCTAACAGAGCTAATTTTTCACTTAAAAATGTGTCCAAAGAAAACATTTGTCTTAAATTAGATGGTCAATGCAAATGTACAATAAATGCTGTAGTGAGCACCTAACTCAAATCCAGTGAGAACATCTCCAGCTCACAGGCTCTTGGCTTGCTGGTGAAATCATTCTTACTTCTGTTTCAAGGAATGCTTTCAGGCCCATATTTCTGTGTTAGAAAAGTGATCCGCTTTTCTAACGTCATGCTGCTCCTTTCTCAGAATCCTTGTCAGTACGAATAATATTTTCCTTCTCTACCATTTCTTCCCCTGCACCCGCTTGGTGAGTTATTTGTAATACCATCTGCTTCACCTGAAGGAGAGATGAGATGAACAGAGAGAGACTCGGTGCTGTTATCAACCCTGAACTTTTCTGAACAAAAGCAGGAGCTGTTAGGATGTCGTGAACGACGGGATTTTCAGAACTGTGCCGACAGGGAGCCCAGCTGGTGACACTAACCAGTGCCTCCTCTTTGCCACATCGACATTAAAGTGAATCGCTTCGCTGCATATACCCCCTCCGTATGTACCTGTGTGCAATAAATGGTGTCATGAGTTCTCACAGAGCTTGCAGGTGAAGGAGGGCATAGGAGGTGGGTGGGATTTTGTCTTTGCTTTGCGTACATTGTTTCCCCGTGTTAAGGATGGAAAAGAATCCATGGAGAAAAGATAGGAACCGTGCGTTTGGGAGGAAAAAAGAAGTGATGCTCTGGTGACAGTATTTTTATGTCATAAGGTGTTTAAACAAAAAATGCATTCTTTAGGAGAAAACCAAATATTTGTGTACACTGCTGCTGTTAGATTTGGCCTCAGTGGTGACACGTATATTTTTAAGAGTGAAGGATTTATTTTTTACCCGCAGTAACTTAATGTTCCAAGTGAGTTTATAATAGCACTGATTAACTGGTAGCATTTAGTTTGAGTGAAATATCAGCTCTGATGTCTCTCTGTACTCTTCTTTGCTCCAGACACTTTTATCAGTCTTGGAGCTATTTAACTTTACTTATTCTTTACATAGGAGGTGGTTCGTGTTGTAACAATGTCCCATTGAACAAGCATTAAGGATTTGAAGCTGCATGAGTGAAGTTGAGGTATTCTGGGTAGCCTTAAGAAATCTGTGGGATAGCAAGTAAAAAGCTGGAAATGTCCCACTGTTTTGTCTAGAAGCCATTGAAATGGAGTAGGGCTTACCTGCCACTTCACTAGCATGTAGGCCTTCTGTGTAAGAAAAATAAATGTGCTTATTCATGATAGCACCAATACTGCAGAACTTTGACCCAACTGTAGGCACACGGAGCAAAGAAGTGGCATGTTATTAACTATTCTCTTACCTACAACAAAGCAAGTTAAAGGGTGAAAACCAGGGAACTTAAGTGACTGAAACTTACTGCCCCGTATACTTGTAGTGGACAGTTTCCCTTTTAATACTGGGAGCTGGGAAGCTAAGTTTCTTGGCATGTGACTAGTTGAGCTTTTGCCTTTATATGGATATTGTGTTAAAGATGAGACCATCTAGGTAGAGAGGATCCCTGAGGGTGTTTGCAGCAGCTCTCAGTAGCATGAGCAGTAAACTAGATAATTGGTGTGTTGGTTCTCATCCAATAATAATTTATTTCCTGGGAGCAACTTCAAAGCTTAATCCTAGAATTAAATCCCCTATTCCTCCTTGGGATTTTAATTTAGTTTTGAATGCTCTGATGGATTGTCTGCTAGAACATTAAAGACAGCTTTCAGACATAAGGGTGATTTTTGAGGCTGCTGTATGCCCTGTATGGAGAATAGGTGAATGCAGGTACTTTCCTGAAGAAACTCTCCTTTAGCTTTTCATCACGATAAGCTGGCAAAAGCCGCACTTTATCTCTTACTGAAAGCGGTTTTTCAGTTTCCTTTAAACCATGAAGGCAATCTGCCTAATCCATTTTGCAGCTCTTCCAGTGAAGAGAGTCATCACTTGAATCTGGAGAGAACCAATAAGATTTTCATCAACCAGAAAGTTGATTTTAGGAAAAAAGCCTCAGATAATCTGTTTGACTTGTTAGAGTTGGAACAGGATGGAGATGACTGCCGGGAGGGTTGTGGTTTCCCATTCATTCAAGTGTGTCAGGAAACTATCTTGTTAAGACCAGTGAGATGGGACAAAATCTCCAGCTGCTGGAATGATCTTTGCACCCCAGAGGTGAAGGAGAAAGGCATCTTCCTCAGAGTGATGCAAGGCAGCGAGTGCTTCAGCCTTCCCTTTCTGCTTCTGAATGGCAGGGTAAAAGGCATGGCGTCTATAGCTAATGTTTGTGCCATGCTTTGATGAAACACAGTACAGCATCTGATGATAATTACTATTTATTATTAGATGGATGTGGTGCCTGTTGACAGATAGGTTCTTCAGTCTGGGTGTGCTATAGGTAGAAGAGCCATATATCATCTTAGAAAAGTGACAATGTCAGTTTGAAATCCTGTCTATACTTCTGCAGTTCAAAAATAACACATTTCCATTTGAAAGAACAAACTCCACAGTTTCTTAGTTTAATGTGCCTGTATTTCATACATAAATGACCATCCAGGAAAACCAATTTCAGTGAGCCTGACGTTCCATACTCAAAAGAATAAAACAAGTCTATAAAGACACAGAGAAAGCTATTTCTCCTTTAATCTACTTCACATTGTTTTTGATTCTGCATGACAAAAAACCAGTCTGCTAGTTGTTAGGATTTCTGGGGGCAGACTGACCACGGCAGAGACAGTAGGGGATGCTGCAATTATTGCAATGTAAAATGATGAGAGCTCAGCTAAAGTGTCCTGGTATGACAGCTGAGAGAACATGTGTAACACTTCAAAGCAACCGCAACAGCGTTCACAATTCCCTTCTGCTGGGCTGCTGGCAGGATGAGTGTCCTCCAAGCAGCAAACAAAGTGATCGGTCTCCTTGTGCCCAGGTGTCTTTGCAAAAGACTGATGAGATCTCCCCACCCAGTGGCTTCTGGCTCAATCCTGCTCTAGCATCTCTTGGTCCTGAACCGTGTGCAAAAGAAAGGAAAAAAGGTTTCATGCCAAAATTTAGCTGAGTCCTTCAGCCACGTGGTTGTGCCACTGTCAGGTTTGTATGCTTGTTTCTCCATTTGCTTTCCCTTTAATTAGCTGATAAAATTTCTTCACGCTGTTCTTTACACATCATGACGTGGCATCCTTGTGTGTGGACCTGTGTGGCCAATGTTAGGGGGATCTTCCGAAACTGACCCAGGCCTGGTATCTGAACACCAGGACATGGGCATAGACGTATTTGGCCGCTTTATAATCAGACTGGCTGAGTGGAGCAGGGCACAGAGCACTGTATAAAACCAGCTGGAGTCTTGGTTGCCATGCTCTGCAGCCCATGTGCAAACACCCAAAGGAACGCTACTATGAAAAACCTTTTTATGGTGTGAATTATCCAGAACAATTGATCCATTTCATTGATTATAAGAAATTGCTTTTCATAGACATGGCTTTTCTTCTACTAATGCAAGTGTGTCTGTGTTTGAACAGAGGACCTCTGAAGTGGCAGTCTTTTCCCTTAGCTGCAGACCCCATATATCTAGGGCCCTGGAAATAGGCTCTGATTTTTTGAAGTCAGTGGGGCATTTACTAAGGGTTAAAGCTACTGTAGCTTTAAAGCTGCTGTGCCTTTGGTCCCTGTCAGTGCTGGCAGAGGCTGTTCTGTGGTGGCAGAATGGCTCTGCTGTATTGCATCCTCACCAACATCCTCACTGCCACATCCAGCCCTGGTTGCTTTTGATATAAGAACTTTCATCCACATTCTTTTATCTTAGGCAGGACAAGAATAATATAGCCCTTAATTTATAGTAAACATGGACCCATTTAAAATAAATCCCTCAATTTGTCTTACAAATAACATTTAAGTGTTTTTGAATTGAAGAGATGTTTGAAAAACCATTTCCTATCAGAGATACTATTTGTTTCATTTTATGCAGTTCATTCATCTTAGTTGATTGGAGAAAAAATAAAAGCCTACCCCTGCTAGTGAGAGCAAACCCTGCCACAGTACTGTGCTGCTGCAGATTTTGCAACATTTTTTATCTGGAGCTAACCTTCACACACATTATTTACAATAACTATTACATCTTAATACACAAATAATTTGGGGGTTAGATGCTGTGCAAAATCTTGAGAAGATAATTCTGAAGCAATTGGCATTTTTATGTGCCTGATTTCAAACTTGTAATTGAGCCCGATTTCTTTGGTCAAGGGGAACGCAACAATTTTGTCTGAAAAAAGTGCTGAATTGGACACTCAGGCCCCTAATCACTATAGGGAACTTAGCCCTTATGATTTATTTAAGAGAGAATTATAAATATACATGCGTATTATGTTTATGTAAGATGTACATAGACATCTATCAAGTAGAAAGGTGACTAGTCTCATCCTCAACAGTGAACAAGGCTTTCATGTACCATGTAACTGCGGAGTTGTGTAGTTTTATAAAGAAAAATAGTTGATGAATTCCTTCATCTTAAGATCACAGAGAATTATAACCTTAAATATTGCTGACTTGCTTGAAATGACTGAAGCCCCTTGTCAGAAATTGTTCCTAAGATATTTCTTAATCCTCCATTTTGTGTTTCTAAGTAAAATGCTGGATGAAAACCACTCCCTCTCTTTTTGTCAAGCTCCTTGTCCGCTTGTTTCATCCAGAAGAATGCAGGAGGACTTGCACAGTCATAGTTTATCCCTTCTTGCCATACAGAAAGGAAAAAACATCCCTTGGCCAAATCATATCTGCTATTCCTGTATCACTATTATCAGTGAAAGGAATGGCAAAGTCAAATGACTAATCTCTTCAGCTATTAGCAGCTTCTGTATGTAAGTATCACTCTACAGTTCTTTCCTCCAACTGTTCTGAGATAATTTCAGATTACTTTAGGCTTTGGCTAATATGTCTTCCATTTTTACTGAAATTAGAATGAAAAATATCATAGTCACTTTTTTTAAGCATGCCTAAAAATGTTAGGAAAATCTTTCTAACAGGAGAACAGCCCTTACCAGCACCCTCTGGAAGATCCTGGCTGTCAAAATGAAAATATTGGTGTCTGCTTTTGTCAAAGAGCTCAAGCACAGATTGGTATTGCTTGTGGTCACTGCAACTACATGAAAAATTTCCCTGTACACACACTACACATGGAAACAGAAATTCATTCAAGCTCCAGATGGCATATTGATATATGTGCACGCAGTGCTACAGCCACATTGCTGTCCATAACCTTCCCTACAGACCAGCAAACTCTATTTGGACCGTGTGGATCAATTCTGAGGTACAAGCTGAGGCAGGACCTGGGGGTTAAGAGGGAATCCAAAGCTGCTGTGGTTCTTTTAGGAGGCTTTCCTCTCTTAGAAACCTTGGCCATATGCATGTTTTGCCCTGCAAATGCATACCTGCAACAAAGGCCCAGCACTGAGTGCTCATCTGCTTGCTGGAACACGGTTCTTTGGCATGTGGGATCCAGCCCTCCTTGCCTGTCTTTTGAGCAGTGTGTTCCTCACTGCTCCTGGACATAGAGCATGCTAGGTAGGTCCAAGCAACTGTGTTTTCCTTAGAGGGTGCTTTCAGTGAGAGGGATGCAAAGGCTGGACAATGCAGTCTGCATCAGCACTGAAGCAGAGCATGTGATGTTCTGCCTGGGGTCTGATTTCCTGCAGGCCAAGTGTAGCTGGCAGGGAAGCATGGGGAGGGCTTTCCTCAGAGCTCATTTCTAGGGGGTCACCAAGGGCCATCTGAGCTCTTCCAAATCTCCTACCAAGACTCAGACATTGGCAGGGTGGGCGTTTGCAACCCTAGGGTGACTACACGTCCTGAAGGCTGCACTTAACACTTCCACCTGGAAGGGGTGTGCTTTGTTACCCACTCTGGCTTTTCATGGTAGGGGGCAAGACTTACCCTGGGGCCGTTCTCCGGTGCTGAGGAGGGTAAGGGGGCGTGCTCTGCTCAGGCCACCCATGGCACAGGAGGGGACAGGGACGGATCTGTGACCACAGAGTGGATCGCCCTGCCAGGGTGAGACTGAGAGCACCATGGGCAGCAAGGGTGCAGGCATCCATGGGCAGGGCAGGATGAGGATGAAGACACGTGCTCCTTTCTGTTCAGGCTGATTTCACGTTGCTTAGCTTCCAAGGGGCTCTGAGAATAGCAATTAAAGCACCGGGCTTAATTGTGGAGTATCCAATTTGGATATTAGCGTTATCTCTGCTCTCACTGCTTTCTTTTCGTTCAGATCCAATTCTGCTGCCTGCCTGCTGGCTGGGTGCCTGTTCCTTTCTTCTCGTTATTACTATTTTATGGTTATTGTTAATATTTTTTTTTTTAAGCATTCCTTCACTCGGTTGCTTCCGAACACGCGGGTCGCCGTCCGAGAGGGCGCCGGACCCAGGGAGCCCCGGGTGGTCCCCGCGGGGCTGCGGCG
>VZTA01017799.1:420232-496352 GCA_013398855.1 Mohoua ochrocephala | reverse complement strand
GGGGGGGTGGGCAGGTGGGGTCGGGGGAGACACGGGAGGAGGAACACAGCTTTGGAAAAGGGGAAAAACGAAAATAATTTTCATCCATGCACCCGCAAACTGCCTCCTCCTTTTCACTGGTCCAGCGGCTNCCGGCCTCTCGATCGTGAGCGGCCTAACGCGGGGGCCGGGGCCGGGGCCCGGGGGGTGGCCGGGGCCGCCCCTGGCACCGCGGCAGGAGCCCGCCCAGCGCCGGGGCGAGTGCGCCTGCTTGCGTGGAGGTGGAGGGCTATTTTAAGTCCAAGCACGTCAAGCCACTTAGCCTGAACCTACGAGGCGCTGTATTCAGGCAACTTCACGTGTTTTAATTTATCCCCGTCCCCCTGGTGCTATCAGCGGGCATCGTGGCCCCTCTCCGCCGCGCCCCATCCTTCCCCCCGCCATCCACCGCGTCTTGCACCCCGTGTCCCCGCGCAGGCAGCCCCTTCCCCAGCCCACTCGGGAGGGATGCAAAATGGCTATCGTGCCGCTCGGCTGTAGATACGCGAGAGATACCGGTGCATCCCGACCGTAACGTGACATGAGAGTCTTTCCGTAAGATGGTGGCAAGACAAAGGGAGCGGAGCCACCGGGGGGTGCGGGAGCGCCGGGCACAAGGTGTTGAACGTCTCGGGGTTATTTTAAGCTTCAGCCCGTGCCCGCCGCGCCGCTTCGCCCGTCACGCGTGGGTCTGCGCGCCCCCACGCCGGGAGAGGCGGGGGCAGGGGTGAGCTGCTGCACAGCCCCCCCTGGGGGCGGACCCCCACCACCCTTACCCGCATCGCCAGCCCCCCGCCCAGGCTCCCCCCGAGCCGCCTCTCCCTTCCAGACCGGAAGCCTGGCAGTGGGCGGGGGGCGGCAAGAGGAGCGAGAGGCGCACCCCACAGCAGAGGGAGGAGAAAGGGGGGGTCACCCTCCAGCCCTGCTGCGGGGTGAGGCAGCCTTGAGGCGCCCTCAGCCCTTGAGGCATCCGGAGCATGCTGAGGCGGGGGCACGCCTTTCCCACCGCCTCCTTTGCCTGCATCCTTCCAGTAGCTCCTTGCCACATTTCTGAGGGGGTTTTGTCGGCCTATTGTTAAAAACCGGGAGCGGTTCCGCGTGAAGGGGTTGAGAGCCACCTTTCCTGACATATTCTGGCTGTGCTTCTATAAATATCTAAGGCTTCCCAGGGTTTATCCGCGCCTGGATCCTCCCTGCCTGATCTCTCCCTCCCTCGCCGCAAGTGGGAGTAGAAAGTTTACCTGTGCGGGGAGGAGGGCGTGTGGGAGCCTTTCCCCCGTTTTCCGAAGGAATTTCTCAGGCCTCGCAGCTCCCGGATCTACCGAGGACCCCAGCACCGAACGGTTGGGGGATCGTAGCCCCCTTCATCGGCCATCATTTACCCCCGATAGCCCGTAAAAGCGCAAGCCCCGGGAGGGATGCACGGAAAGGGGAGGGTGGGCTCAGTCCCTGCCCCTCTGCCCGCTGCTCTGGGTTTTGCAGGCACAGCGGACGGGGAGAAGGTTTTTTTGCAGGCACAGAGGGGAATGTTTCCGCGGGTGCCTGGCCGGGGTGGCAGCCCTTGGCAGCGGGGCCAGGCTGCCTGCTCCCCGGGAGAGCGGCGCCCAGCCCTGCCTGCCCGCTGCTTGCCACAGCCGCCAGCCCTGCCAGCAGGGCACCCGGCCCGAGCGGGTGCCGCATCCCTGCCACAGCCTTTCCTTAGCCATGACCGGGGCCAGGTTTGTGCAGAGGTGGAGCAGGGCAGGTGGGACTTGGGGAGGGGTCTTAAAGCTTCGATGCTCAGCCGTGGGGGCCGGGAGCACCCGCCCACATCCTCACTCCTCTTTACTGCCCAGGCTCTCTTGCTGCTACCTTTACCTGTGATTTTTCCTCATCTTTTCTGCAAGCTCCAGTATGGGCAAAAGGAGGTGCCCACTAACATTGCTTTCCCCACCATCAAGCACAGGTACCTCAGGCTTTGCAAGGAGTGTGTGGAGGCAGCTGATCCCTCCTGAGCTGCCCCTTGGGCAGGCGGGGAGGGCTGGGTGTGCAACACCCCCTGCTCATGGGGTGCTAGTGCTGCCCCACTCCCCAAGGCCTTGGGGAGCAGAGCAGGGACACAGCACCCTGCTGTGTCGGCTGACCTGGTGTGCCCCAGCTGCAGCTCTGTAGAGAGCAGCATTTTGTGCGTGGGTGCAGGGTGCTCTGCAAGAGGGGAGGTGTGGGTATGGGCGATTTTCAAGTGCTCACCCACACCGCCCCAAAGCAGCAGCTCTTGTCGCCTCCGTATATCCTGCTTTGCTTTGGTACCTCACCACACCAGCTTGTCTCCCAGTCCTGGCTGGAGGTCTCAGAGGCTTGGGACACGATGGAACAGGTTGAGGGCAGAGTCAGGAGTCAGCCTGGGGGTGGTGAGATCTGCTTCAGCTTCCTCTTGGCTCAGCCATTGCTACACAGGGGCAGATCTCAGCAGGGAAAAGGAAAGAAGCATGGTCAAAGCCACAACTCTTCTTCCCAGGGGCTCTGGTCTGTTGGCACACACCTGCTGCACCAGCCAGTTCAGCCTGTGTCAGTCCTGGTGCCCCTTGCGATCCCTGTGCCAGCGAGACCATTACTGAACAAAGGAAGGTGTCAGCAGTGGCACCCAGCCGTCCTGTTCTGGGCAAAGGTCTCAGGATACCAGCATTGTTGGCTGAGTTCTACGTTGCACCTGTGCATGCCAGAACATCATGCAAGAGATCATGGAGAGGTGGAAAATACAGAACAGGGGCAAAAATCCCAACCTGCCATCCCCCAGCGCTTTGACTGACGCTTTGGCTTGTTTTATCCTCATTTTGGATTACCAACTGTCCCTGTATAAAAAGTCTGTCGACCTATGAACCAGCACCTGATCCCCAAACCCTAACCTACAGGGGGAAAAGGTGATGGAATTAATTTATATTTCATCATCTGCTGGAGCTCAGCTGGGGCTGTTTCTTGTGCTTGGTTTGGAAGAGGGCAGGTGGACCTCGCTTCCGGTGCCAGAGCTATGGAGCTGCGCTTGGATTCCCACACTGGACTCACATTGCCTGGGTTGGCACCAGGAATCGGTGTCTCTGCAGTACCATGTGGGAGGTCTGGATTTGATTCCCAGTGCTGTTTTTTCATTCCCTCAAGCTGGCAGAGGGTGGGAACGCTGTACAGATAGCACTGCTTGTATCTGCAATGGGCTCCATTCCACGTTCCCATCCTTAGGATGCACAAAAGCTGCCTATGAGATAGTCCAGACTGAGGACTGGTCCCTAGAGGTTTAATCTTCTTGGCCTTTAGGGGGGCCACGGCTCTACTCTGCCTGCACTCTACTTAGCAGCATGGTTTGGTGGGCAGTGGCGAAAGACAGCTACCTTGCAGCTGGAGAGCATGCAGAGGGTTTTTTTAATTTTTAAAATTTTCTTTGTGTAAGCTGCAATTTATCACAAGGGAATGGATTAGTTAATAGGAAAGATGGGCTAGATGATCTTTCTGAGCAAGATGGCTCAGTGTATTGTGATTGCCTAATCCACCATGGAATGCTCGTAGTATCTGCTCTGCCTGACATCAGGGCTCTAGGCCTGCCTCACTCTTCTGCAATTCTGTCATTTGCTTTCTTTGATATTTATTTGTACTTGAGAGGAAAGGACAAAGTGCTTGAGAGAAGCACGGCCGATCAGTTATCTGCTATTACCCCGATCTGTCCTCTGTCCACCCGTCCACAAGAACTCTTTACACCAAAATGAGTCAACTTATTAATTGTCGCTTTGCTGCAGTCAGACAGACTCGCTGCTGCCTTGGGTACCTCCCTGCGTAAGATGAAATGGCAGTTTGAAGATCACGGCACTGAAATATGTGGAAGGGGAATCAGAGGAAAATAAGATATTTGAAGCTAAGCGTGGCCCACCTGCCACAACTGCCTTGCCCCTTCTTACGAGTTTTGTGTTTCTGCTTCCGCGAAGTGCCTCGTAACGGGAGCTAAAAACACCATTTCTCCAACCACAAAGGGGGCTCCGCCATCCCTCTGACCTACCTTTATTGCTTGTCTGTTTCTCTAAAGACAGGAAAGAACGTTCCTGGCAGGTGTGGACTGGTGCTTGCCCTGGCAAAATTAGTGCCACGGTGCTAAGTGCCCGGGAGCTAGGAGATTGACCCGGCTGGGTTAAATGTTAAAGCTACCTTTCATGTTGGGAAAAAAAAAATCCAAACAAACCCACCCTTTATTGTTCAGGAGCTCATTGCTTCCTCAAGCTGCAAACCGCAAGCTCCCAGCTAGAATTGTACATCGGGGTGGGAACTGGTGTGTGTAAAAGTTGACCAAGTGCAGGGTGGTGATCTGTGCAAACCGAGCAGCGTATCTCCATGTGCCTGAGGTCACTGCAGAGAAAAAAATTCCCTCTCTGTGCACTCAGAAACAAATGTGTGGCACAAGGCAGTGTGCAAACTGTGCAAATTCAAATTCAATTCAAACCGTGGCTAATTTGGACCTCTGGAGGCAAGGCTGCCTTTTATTCAGTGTTTTCCTGGAAACAGAAGAGAACACCGACTCTGGACAGGAGAAGGGATAGACGTCTCTTTTTAAAATTTTACATAGACATTGAATATGCTTCACATGAGAAGAATAAAAATACTTCGGGTCTGTGTTCTGATACTCACTGCCAGCTCATTCTTCCTAATACAGCTGGTATTTGTAGACTGCAATGTGTGCTGGGTGGCTCTCTTCCCTTTCTAACACAAGCAATCGAAGACCATGTTCTATATCAATGTATATAATCTATATATATCAATATAGATGAACCGATTAAACATCTGGGGAAAAAGAGAAATTTTGAATGAGAGCGTGGTTATTGGCTCAAAGTGAAAGGGATGCTAGGCTGAGATCTCTGCAGCATTCACTCCCTATACCTCATCCCCATCCCCAAGGAAGGTTCAGAACTGAAAAGAGTCGCTGAAAGTGACTCAGGTAAAAGGTTAGGTTGCCAGCTCTGAACACTGAAGATGTTTCTGTATTCCCAAAGCACGTACAGTATCACTAACATCGGTGTGCATGGCTGTGCTGAAACATTTATGGGAAAGAAACACTCTAAGGGGAAAAATGTGAATTTGATCTTCATGTTTGGTGGTTTATCTCTGCTGATTGCTCCTCTGCTAAAACAGGTGCAGGGCCACCAGGTTATCTGGCCTGAATAATCCATGGGATATTATTCTGTCCCTCCTGAACACCCCTGGCATGGGGGGCGTGTAGGAGCTCACCTCCAATTAACTGTCCCTGTGACAAACTCTTAAGTTACTTCTCAAGGTAGCAGTCAGCCTACACTACTTTGTCTGCGTGTAGCTATTTAGTTATGGGAACAGCTCTTGCTCACTATACTTTCAGTCTGGATTTTCAACCAGGCATTAAGAAATGAAGCAGTGTAGCTTCCACCATCTTCCTCCAAATCCACTGTGTAGCCTATGTAGTTCTGTATACAATCCTCGTTTGTTCCAAATAGTGAAATGATCTGTCTAGAACCTATTTACAGATGGGGTTTAGCTCTGCTTAGGTAACTATGTTCTGTTTGAGGGCAGCACTTCTAAGAGAGGGGAGGACTGGGGGGACTGTGCGGAACTAAGACAATGATCACAGAGCAGAGAAAACAAGACCTGTAAAGAAAGGGTGAGAGAGCCAGGGAAGCTCAATCTGGAGATAAGACATCTGTGGGTGGATCCCTAGCTGTCTGCAAGTACATAAAAGACTGTTACAGAAAGAGGACAGGGGCCAATTATTCTCATTATTCACAGAGGACAGATCAGGAAATAAATGACTTTAAGATGAAGCAGAGAGAATTCACATTAAACATCAAATTAAATGTTTACTGCGCTAATGTTTTAGTGACAGTAGAAGAGCTGATAAATTTGGCAGATTAGCTGCTACTGACAATATTTAAAGCTAGATGTAGGTGCTTAACTATCAGGATTTTGTATCTAATAAAGTCTGTCTCCAGTGAACCACAGATCATGATATTTGCATGCCGAACCAAACAAGTTTGGAAGAAAGATAATGAGGTTGATTTGTCCTGTGTGCAGGAGGGAGGGACTGTCCCATTGGAGGAAGCTGGTTGTGTTTGGCTCTGTGCAACAAATCTCATCTGGTACCTGTAGGAGTCAAAATGATGGTGTCGACCGGTGGCACAGCTTGCGCGTATCAGGAGCTCCCCAAAGATTCCCGGTTTACAAAGCCTCTGGTACGTTGTGACAGCTCATACTGTCCAGGAGGCTGGCAAGAGCTGCAGCATAGAAATCAGGCAGAAGAGGAGGCTTAGAAACATGTCCTGTGTGAATGATGCTTTAGCATTTGCAAGCACAGTTCTCGAATCCTGGGGTAAGTTGGGCTGCTTAGATTGAGACCGTGTGTCTTTCATTCAGAAGCTTCACCTGCCTGTAGCCATTGCTTTCAAGGCTTTACACTGTCACAGCATCTGAATAGCTAGTGTGCCAAAACCTGATACTGCAAGGGGAGGGGAGGTTTACCTCACGTACTGAACGATGTGAAAATTCACACCTTGCTATTTCATGATGTCATTCTTTTGTCTTGCAAGATGAGATACGGTTTAAAAATGCCTTCTGTTTACTCCTCTTTGCTGCTTCCAGAAGATAAAATGGGATATGGGCAGCCATGAGCATCGTGGTTTCTGAGGATCATCGCTTCACTAGCCAGCCTTCACAGTCACATCTCTTTGTGCTCTGAGTTGGAGGAGCTTCCTGTGCCTGCTTGGGGTTTGCATGAGCGGCTCTGGCAGTGGGTTCTGTGAGGGATCTTCCTGCCTTGGGTCAGTAGAAATTCCCCTGCCAGTAGCTGAGATGGCCGAAAGGGCTGTTTTGAAATTGTGAGTTTGGCCAGTATCGGGAACGTGCTCTGCGGCCTAAGGCCTATGCCAGTGTGTATCCTCCTGTGCATCAGCAGAAGTGGTGGCTGTGGTGCATCCCTGCTGCTGGATTACACTGTTTTAAAAAAGAGTAACAAGCATGTAATCCTGACCTCTGGTGTTTTTTTGTAGGAATCAGGAGTTTTCTATACAGGTGTCCAGGACACACTCAGACTCAAATGGAGGAAATGACACAGTACGCTCCCTATTTTATTATATTTGAATTTAACATTTTTATTTCACTTCTTCACCTAATCTCTTAGTTAGGGTTGCCATGCACTGTTGGGAGGTAATATATACAACTCTCTCACACGGATGTAGTTTCTTGCATGTATGACTTCTGAAGAATTTGGAGTATTTTTCAAAAGGAAACAAATGTAAAACTCATTAAATTCACTACTTCAAAACAGGCTAGGAGGTGAGATGGCTACTTGGAGCCAGCTGAGGCAGATAAGATCTGGTGTCACAAACCTGATGATAATTCACTAGTGCAAATGCCATGTCCTACATCACAGCTGATTGCCCAATGAGCAGAAAACTGTTTTCAGGTGATAGGCATAATAGCCTCATGATAGTTTAAGGTTGCAGTGGTCCCATGTTGTTACCTTTGGCTGTGGGCCGTGAGCAGGACACAGTAGGGCACAGGTAGGTTGGAGATTGAAGTCTGCTGTAACAAGGGACTGTGGTTTCCCTGCGTCACGTGAGACTTCTGCTACTCCAGCGTTCACATCTGGAAATGAGGTACTGGAGATACACAGTGGCCGTTTGGAATGTGAAAGGTGAAGGTCCTAAATCACTACCACCTGGAAATGAATTGCAGAAGAGCTGCTAGGATCCTAAAGCCAAGGGCAATCCCAGCTCTTCACAGCATCTGGGGGCAGGTGGTTTTGAAGCCCGTGCAGTGAGAAGAACGGCTCCACTGCTACATGGAAAAGTGTCAGGATGCTACCAGCTGCTCCAGGAGGAGGATGGAGAAAGGGCTGCTGCTGTAAATCTCTTTGTACCAGGTAAAGCGGGCTGTTGTTTAATTGTACACAGCTGGATTGCTGGGGAATTTCTGTCACAAGGCTTTGCTTAGAAATGCATTTGAAGTGCATTGTGGCAGAGGAAATGCACTAGAATGCACTAACTTGCGGCTACTTGCACGTAGGCATACGCTTGTATGGAAAGCATGTGGGAAGGATCTGCATATCCCTGCGCCCCTCTCTCTCTTCCTCTATAATTCTCTATTATTGCTGGCTGCTGTAGTCAGTGGCCTAAGTATCTCAGGGGAGATTCCCTCCTGTCAGACGTGTGTTTCGGCAGAGGCAAGCTGAAACATCAGAGGCTGACAATCCCCAAGGGAGAGTCTAATGAAAGCGACAGAATGACATAATCTGTTCTCATAGTCTCTCCCTTTCAGCTCTCCATGTTTTCGGTGCAACTTGAAATTACCCTCTAATTTATTACTGAAAAGGTGACTATCATATATAATTGAAATTATATAGATAGTGTCCTGAAATGTTGAAAGTCAAAGTATGAAATCAGCGTGGATGCGGTCTGCAGTACTGTCTTTCTGGGAGGGAGCTTTCAAGACTCAATCTGAAAGTAACAGTGGTAAATGCCATGAAAGTATTAACAGAGCCTCGGAAAAGACATCGCAATCGTTTCATTAAGTGATGGGGCACCGGTACCCTAAACAGGAGGAGAGGAAAATAAAGTTGCTTAGAAAAATAGGGAAGCTGTGGGATGGCTGCCTTGAAAGATGGCTGCTCTTGCAGAAAGCTCTTTGAATCCCAGGTTTGAAAGTTTGTGAACTTTCAAACCGGGAATTCAGAGAGAGTCACCAGGGTGATGCGTTAACCATTTTTAATTTGTGCGATTTCTACGTAGAGTAAATGAACTTCAGGACTCGGAGAGCTTTGCAGGAGCTGAGTGCCTGTACCTTGGCGGTCTCTGAAGCAGGAGCTGGATTTTCACAGCGGGTATCTTACATGAGCAACCCTTTCTGTGCAATGGCCTTTTTCCTTACTGGAGGGAGTAATAACTTTCAGAAACCAGCAGATAGTAGGAGATGAGTGTTGGTTAATGACATGCCTCACCTTAATATTCTTGTATTATTTTTTTTTTTTTGGTTAGGGCAAATTGATTCCTGACTTCAGCTTTTGACATTAGAGATGATGATTAAGGTTTTTGACAGAAGAGGTTTGGAAATGGGTTAACTGCCCACAAAAAAAATAAAAATTTAGAGGTTTTGCTAGTTCTGTGCTTAGATTAACTAGAGTGTTTGGTGTGTTTTCATGAAAAAGAGAAAAGAATAGCTAGCAGCCTGGTGGACAGAAAACTAACTGGGTATTGTGTGACGCATCATTGTTCTGCATGCTTCGAAGTGGGGACTTGTCCCTGAGGTTGTCCTAGCCAAGATGAGGGCTCAGGCTACTGGGTCCTCTGCAGTAATGCTTTCTCAGTTGGAACTTTTCCAGTTGGAACTGTTCTGCTTTATATAAATGCCTATTCATTGTGCTGGAGAGGGAGTGCTCTAACGACTGGGCTGTGGAGGTAGTTTGTTTCTTTGGCCCGATAGAAAGTAATTACTTATAAAAAGAGAAATGATTCCAGCATGAAAGAAATGGAGGCACAGGCTCTGTAGCCCAGAGGCAGTGGAGTCCTCTGAGACATGGGAGACATGGGAGCTAATTCTTCCTCCAAATTAGTCACTGCAGGTTTGTTCTTGTTCTGCTTTGGTTGCATTTGTTTTTTCCCAGTGACATGACAACAAAGTGTTTCATTTAGCATTGAGCTCCTGTGCTGATTCCAGGTGGGAAATAGAGCGACAGGAGGGGGTGAATTCCCAGGGAACAAAGACCTGATCCTCAAGCAAGTGCTCTTAAACGGAGGATGAGGGATGAGAGCTACGGACTCTGTGACAGGAAACCAGAGTTACTGCTCCAATGAAAATTTTTATCGTTTCCTATAATGTGCAGGTAGCTCTTTAAAATTGTCTCCAGATCTTTAAAATCACTTGGGATTTTCATTCCTGCAGTTCATATCCCTTGGTGTATCCCCTCTCATCATTCATTATACATTTGCTTTTAAAAGCTTGGTGAGATATTTGATTTCTATATGGAAAGGGGAGTTTTCCCACAAGTGAACACTAGCTGTTGGAGACTTGTTTCCAGAAGAGCTCCAGGAAGTCTGTGGAGAAAGATCAGGTTCTTTGAAGGGCAGTGTAGAGCAGGAGCTCCATGGATCTGCTCCAGCTTGCCCTCTAGAAAAGGTAATCCCTATTGACTACAAAAGTAGCCTGCATAGACGAGCTTTGTAAAAGCTTTTAATTATCTCTTTTGTTCTGCGTGTATGCATTTTAAGGATGTTCAGGGTTGGGAGCTAGAAAAGACAAGGGGTGTATTAAATTATTGCTCTTTCACCACTCAGTTTGGAAAACAGTCACGTTCCATGAGGAATCCAAAATCTCCTAATGTCTGGTCCTCTGTCTTGTGTTTTTCCACCGTAAGAAAACTGGGTACCTGATAGTCCATGTCTTTTTGAACGCGAAGGCCTGGAGATTCCTCGATCTGTGTCTGATGTAAACGGTTCTCAAACGTGATTTGAATTTGCAAGAAGCACCAGTGTCCCGTTAGGTGAGCTGAGCCACGATCCGTGGATTTCTCAGACCTTGATTTCAAACCAGACAGTGGCAAGTTGGCGCATGAGGTCTGTTGACATGAGCAGGTAAAGGGCTGGGCTGTGGCACCCCTCAGAGACCTGTTTCTCTGGATGGTACAGGCTAAGGAGAGATGGCCAGGGCTTGCTGCTTCTATCACCACTGTGTCCCAGGAGGGAGCTAGCTTAAGAATGACATTTTATTATATGTCTTTGTACATTTTTTCCTGCATGCATTTAGAAGCCTTGCCCATCTCCATCAAGGCATATCTTTCCTAAGAAAATATTGCTTGCATGATGAAGCATAAAAATCAAACAAAACAGAAAATTAGAAGGTTTGCCCTGAGAGTCTGTGTCCTTTTAAGTTGCACAGGGTACTACAGAAATCCATGTGTCTTCTCTGACATGACAGTCTTGTGTGATACCGCAGTTTGGCAACTGTGGCAGGACAAATTGCAATGTGTACCTGTACAAGGGTGCAGCTGCAGCCCAGAGACTGGCTCCACTGTCCCTTTGAAATGGGGAATCTTGATGTTGGTTGTGGATTCAGCATCAGATTGGATTGAATTTGGATGTCCGCTCTGGGGTACGAGATGCAAGGGCTTCCAATTTTTATTTGAATCGGCTTCATTTTGAAGTATTTTTTGTTTATAAACTTGTTCACTTTTGTCACTGGAGGAACATCATAAAGAGCTGTTGAGGTACTGTCTAGGCTGCTCTTTCGGTGCCTGCAATGAATGCTGCATTAATGCTTCATGTTAATACAAAAGGGTGCTGGTTTTTTGTCATTGTGTTTGATGATTTCCTTGTTTCTCGAACATTAAATGCCATGATTATAAGGGTAGCAACAGATTCTTAAACACTTCTTTTCCATGTAAGTTTTCAGGTGTTTTCTTGATCATGTAATGTATTGCTTTTCCTGCAGTATGAAACAGGAGTAGGTATAGAACCTGGTTGACATTCAGTTTTGGGATCAGATTAAGTTGTGTCGTGTTTCCTCCCCCAAATCCTGATGGACTGTGCCTGGGGGAGAAAAATCAATGCTCTCTGGTAGAACTGCTTAAAAGTACTTATTTGACATAGTTGAAATTTCCACTTGAACAGAATTTGAGACGTTTAAAGCAAATTAATTGTGTTTTCTCATAATCTGAACTACTTTGAAAGAGTGATATAAAATGGTTTAAAAGTTACAGGACAAAACTTGATGGAACAATCATAGAACTTGATTTTACTGTCAGAGATCCAGAGGGAGAGGAAAAAAAAGCATTCGAGACTTAAATTCCCTGTAAAATTTCTGATTTCCTTATAGGATGTCTAAATATTTAGTGGCAAAAAGACAATATTTGGTCCAATGCTTCTCCTGGATAGGACAAATCTATGTGTGTGCTTTAGTTGAAGCCTTGGGGTTTAAAGAGTTTGTATGCAAAAGACTCAGCTTGAACCTTGGCTTTGCTGAAATGCCACATTTATTACACCAGCTAAAGAAATACAGAACTTGGATAAAATCATCTGGAGATAGATAGCATGTTCCATGAAAGATCGGAGTAGCAATGTAAAGAGAAGGCAAGCTTCACTCGGGAGGAGGAGGTCAAGCTGTGCCTCTTATAACTGGAAATGAGACGTGAAACATTCATACCAGTAAATAGAAGAACGTACTGGGGAATAGCTGTAGAACCTTGAGCAGAACTTGTGGTGTGCTGAATCGATGGAGTTCCTCCGTGCAAAACTGAAGGGCTTGGAGAAGATGTAATTGGGAATCATCTTGTCGTGTGCTAGACCGACACGGTAAGAGCCACACTGAGCTTTCTCTTGGCTGTAGTCGGATCCCAGTTGGGTGAAGCCAAGCTGACCACCTCCATCCTGGTTGATCTGGTCTAGTATATGCTGATCAGCATTTAGCAGAAAGTGGCCGTCCTTGGTCTGTGCCAGGAGATACGTTCAGGTGGTTTGGATGGAGCTCCTCTGCTTTAGATATATGCATAGGTCTGGTCTTTCTTTTCAACTAGAAGCACATTGGTCTCCTGCAGGAGGACCCATGGGCTTCAAGTAAGTGCAAAGTGTGGGAAAGGTGTTTGTGTGCATCTGTGCCATCTCACGTTTTCTGAACATGCAAAGGATGGAGACAGTTTTGTATTTTTATGCAACCCACTTTGTTTTCTTTCTCTGCTCAGACAGATTCTGTTACAAACATCTTTGTGATGGTGCTAATGACTGTCATGAATCCAGCCAATTCACACATGTTGTGGCTTTTCAAGTGACTTGAGTTGTGCTAAGCTTCTTTTGTCCCCTCTGAGTCTGGAAAATTAATCAGAAAACTTTCTCTTGATGCTGGTGAGGAGGAAGTGGGCTGACATGGGTTATGAGAATAGGTTGTGGCCAGAAGACAGATTTATATACCTTGTTGGACTTTCACTGGCAGTAAATTGCATTCTGGTCCTGCTAAAACCTGTACCATGAAGGACTGAGAGAGCTGACACATTTACCCACACTGACAGTACACATTCATGGGGAGAGGGTGGGAGGGAGTAGCCATTGCTTTATTTTGGACTTCTTTTTTGGGAAGAGGGAAGCAGATGCTACAACCCCCTCTGTGTGGTAGATGTGCTCTCTTCATCTGGGTCCCAGAGCAGAAGGGGAGCAGGCACAGTCAGAGATATAGTGTCAAGGACCCCTCTCTCCCTTCATTTAGACACTGCTGAGCCACAGCTGCCTTGTGGCTATCAGAAGCTGGACTGGGCTGAGCAGCATCTCCTCCATGGAGCTGAGCAGCTGTGGAGGCAGTGAATCAATGCAGCCCAGGGCAGGCTCCCCACCCATCCCCACCTCTCCCTTGTTCTTCCATCTTCTTTCCTCTTCCTCCAGTCTGGACAAGCTCAACTGGACTTCATTCTATCAGCCCCAGTTCAGGGTCAGGGCAGTCCTGCAGGTGGAGAGGCAAAGCCGCTGTGTCTCAGTGCCTTGAACTACTTTGGGAGCTATTGGAGGCTCTGGTGTCTGGGAGCTGGAGGGGCAGGGGAAGAGTTTTGAAGGAGATTTCAGAAGGACAAGTTTTGGAGGAGGGAAAGGGTTTTTCCCTTTTGCATCCTAAAAAGTACTCTTTGCACCCAGGTCCTGCTTCTATGACTACTTGAAGCTCAGGCAGCATCTGGTGTGCTTTGCACAAATGCGATGTCTCACGAAAAGGCTTTGAAATAGCCTTCCGCCTCCCCCTTCTTTGGGATGGAGGAGGAGGGAAGGCTTAGGCACCACTGTTTGGAGGAAGCTGATGTTCAGACTACTGGGAAGGTGCTGTGCCCACTTTGAGGGTGTGCACAGGGAAAGGCAGTGTGCAGAAATGTACCACAGCAGTGGTACCTTGGAGTGATGGTTAAGCAGCACCTGCTCAGTGCTCCCAGTTGTTGTCACAGGACCTTGCCTGGGTCTCCAGGGCCCACTGCTTTTTCTGAGAGCAGCAAAGCTGTCACACAGCGGCCCAACATTGGTCACCACCAAAGCAAACTGAAGCCCTCGAGAACCTTTTGGCAGTTTTTGGTGAGGGATTGATGATGGGGACGTGTCTGTGAAGAATCCATACTGTCTTGTGAATTTAGGGATGTGCCTTGGCTTTACTCTGATGACAAACCCCATGCTTTTGCTTTGTGAGAGTATTTCCACTGGAAATCAAAGAGATTTGAGATACATAGCTAGCTAAGCAGTCATACCTCAGAATAGGATTTGGGGATTAACAGAGTGGATAGTAAATTGAATAGTAGGAGTTAAAATCAGACTGTGCTCGGAAAGAAAGAAGAGATGAGAGGTACACCCCTGGAAAGCAGTAATGCTAGAAATGACACTGGGGTTACACCGGTTAGCAAATGAGATATGCACTCACAGTACAATGCGGCAGCAAAGAGGCTGATGTGATTTCTGGATTGCATAAACAGAACTGTTGTGTCTTGAAGCAAGGAAATGTTTTCTACGTGTTTCTAGTCATGTTTTCTTCATGTGCCTGATCTGAGTGTACCTAGGCTAATTTCTGGACAACTTAGTGCCCCAAAGATGGCAGCAAATTAGAACAAATTCAGTGGAGCAACAAAAATGATTAAGATGCTGGAGGGATTGATCTAAGAGGGAAGATTAAAGTAACTAATTACATTTAGCTTGGCCAAATGACAATTAAAAGAGAGATGTGATGACTGCCTTAAAGTGTGTGCTTAAGAATGTAAACAGAGAGCAGAGAGAAGTAGAATGAGGGATTGTTTGGAGCGGCTGTTGGTCAGATGCCTGCTCTGCACTGCTACCGGAGTTGTGTAGGAGCCTACCCGGAGACTGAGAAGTAGCTGTAGCCAAACAATAGCAGCAAATGAACAAAAGAAAGCGCTGAATAGACAGCACAGTTCCTGCTGTGAAATGTGGCAGAGGCTAAAGTACTGTTCCCAGGGAAGTGCTGGTAGGCTCTTGGAGCTTTGCTACAAGTAGTGTCCAGAATTCTCCTGGGGAGGAGGGAAAGGATGTTCCCACAGAAGTCCTCCCCCTCCGATTTGCCGGACCCATAGATAGCGTCTCCCCTGTCCTTTTGTCTGTGAATGTGTAGTGTTGCATTCATGTCAGGGCGTACTGGTTTTAAAAAGATATTTTTCAGGCTGGAGGGGGAGCAAGGAAGGGGATGGGGTAGATGACAGTAGACACTAAATCCTGTAAGAAATGCTGAGAGAGCCAGACATGTTCAGTCTAGAGGAAAGATAACTGTGGGTGGAAACCAACCAGCAAATCTGTAAAGGACTGTTATAAAGAGAGGACAGGGGCCAATTATTCCCTTTAGTCACTAAGGGCAGATCTAGGAGAAAGTGGGCCCTCAGCTGAAGCTGGGAAAAGCAGGACCTGTATGAAGAAGAAGCCTAAGTGTTGGGTGACAAGGAGGCTGGGAGGGGTGGGGGAATTGTTATGAATGTAGATGGCCAGGGGTGACATTAGACACTTGTTTATCACACAACGCAGGCATTAGGAAACTGATCTTGCTTCAGTAAGTTTTCATGTGATTCTGTAGTCTCTAAAAGCTTCTCGAGCTTCTCAACAAGACAGAGCTGTGGTGCTTTTTCTTGCAGGTTTTTTATTCATATTATGTGTATTAACGTGTTTATTAATGTTTCTGTTTATATTTTCTTTGATTATGGATCTGTTTGAATGCTGTCTTTTGCAATGGAGGGACTACGGAGGAAATGTACACTTCTTACAAAAAATGCAATGAGGAGTTAGTTCCAACAAAGTGTGGATTAGCTGGGGTTTTTTTGCCCCTTTGGTGTGAATGTTTTTTTTGAGGAATAAAATAGCCTAATTAATTAAAAAATAGTTCTATATCTCCTCATTTTGGCAGGCATAGGAAAAATTTTAAGCAAGAGCTCTTATCACAGTATTTCTCATCTAGTTGTACTTAAAAAATTCTGCACATTTTTCATATAAAGCACATTTTCACATGCTAGGCTATTTCATATATGGAAGTATTTTATACCTGGAAATGTTAATTTCCTGAGCTGCTTTTAAGACTGAGTGCATTTCCAAGTGAAAGGAAGAGGTGAGGATAAGAAACAGAGCCATTAGCTGGTGCAGTATCTCAGCTGGTGGCTCCAGACTCTCTGGGTGAATAGCTCTGTCGACTGTGATGTGAAGAGCATCCTAAACATATTCTTTTGGGATAGCTGTTTGGAGGGCCATTTGTAAAATAAATGCTTCAGCACAGTTCCCTGTAGGACAGTGACCGTGTCCTGGTGTCACAGCTAGTTCCTGGGCAATTTTAAGAGGAATTTCAAAGAGTGACAGGAGCCCAGCATCAGAGAAATGGGTTCTTGCTGCAAATGTGTAAGGGCACCTTTTAAGGCAAGGGCTGAAGCACTGTGTGCAAGTGGGGCTGTGCTGCCCTGGGCTACAGAGAAGACTCAACCTGTGGTAAAGATAGGCGGCAGGTCATCAGGGTCCTCCTATCGGACTTCCATGAATTGGCTTTTATTCACTTCATTGAGAGCTGTTGTCAGTAAAGTCATTTTCCTTCCTTGCCCCAGCAGTTTTTTCCTGCAGCAGTTCAGTGGTCTGGCAAGCCCACCCTCGCTGCTGGTTGAGGATAGCATGTCAGGCTGTCAGCTGGAGCGGCTGAAATGCAGGCACAGGTCTCCTTCTGCCTTGTCAGCTGCTCGCAGTACCTTCTCACAAGCCTGGCAAGCTGGGCTCGGACAACTCTTAAGCAGAGCAGGATTTGTCAGAGTCCATGAGCAAGTCACTCAGCCTACTTGTGCTGCTCTGAGCTGGGATGATGAACACCGTGCAGCTGTATTCAAAAGTCACACTTTCTTTTGTGCTTGTGAGGTGCCACTTTTCAGCTGATGATGCCACAGAATCATACTTACTCTTTACTTGGTCTTGGCTTTCAGAGCTCTAGCCTTGGCATTCTTCAGTGGTTTGGCACTTACTGAAAGAAAGAAAAAAAGCAAAAGCGCCATACAGAGCAGAAAAGCACTTCACAAAGCATATTCTGATGAAGTCAGCTCCTTGAACAGCTGCAACAGGGACAGCAAAGCAGCCAGAAATACAGAAAGGGGAATATGATGGGAGATTTATGCTGGTGAATCTATCGAAAGATCTGTGCCTAGAGAAGATCTCGGTGCTGTCTTATCTGTGAAACCCTCATCCCAGACTTCCAATGCTCTGCGGCCAGTATTAGATTTGCAGATGTTTTATGTGATATGGGGTTTTGGATACAGTAAAATCCCATGTCCTCTGAAACAAGTGTGGAGCATGTTGATTTTCCCCTAGATTTCTGTCATGGCTTTCCACTTCTTATGTATTTATTTATACCTATTTATTATTTTTTGGGAAGGTAACTACTGGGCTCATGCAGTTTGTAACTTGTCAGTGCCAGTGCACTGAGTCAACCACATGGCCTGGACCTGTAGAATTCTTAGGAAGAGCTGTACTCCTGTTGCTGGAGTATTGGATGTGGTGAGGAACTTGGTCTGAAACTCACTATAGCAGAGCAGAATATTTCTACATTTGTTAGCGTTGGAAAATTTAAAATGTTACATTGTACCTAAATAAACAACCCTCTAAATGCCTTCATTCTAGAAATGAGTGGATTTGAACAACACAAGTGCTTGAAAAGAAAGTCCGTTTCTTTCCCCAGACTACCTCTGAGTGGCCAGTTTTGACTCTGAATCAGAATGGAGTTGTACTTTTAAACTGCAAAAGCTTTGTCTAAATACAATCCTTCTCCTTTGCGAAGCTCCAAGAAGCCACTGTTTGGGAACATAGCTCAGCTGCTGGCCCAGGGACACCAGAGCCGACGTGGACAGCAGCAGCTCTGAAAGTTTTACAGCTAGAGTCAGCAAAGCGGGAGGCTGCACTGGGTGTGCAAACATACGCATGTGCGAGCCCCTGTTAGCAGGTGGCTGCCCTGTTTCTCCTCACCATGCTGCAGCAGCAGCTAATCAGGTTTCCTACCCCAAAGGGCTGAGTTCCTGCCTGCGCCTCAGCTGCCCCGCTGCGTTCTTGGTGCTGGCATTAGGACACACGCGGGCAGGACGTTCTGACCTGCTTCATGCTCGACAGACGGTGGAAGCTGATTGCTGGAGGCAGCCTTTGGTCTGCTCACAGGTTGGCTTCGGGGATTACATGCAGGGAAGTGTGAGCCAGTAGAATGGCAGCCTTGATGTACCGTGCTTCTGCATGACTTTTTAGTGCTTGAGAGACATGAACTGCATTGTGTGAGATCTTTGCAGCAGTGTGTGCTAATTTCTGAAGAAGACACTTGGCATATCCACCTTCCACTTTCTCTAGGTTGCAGTGGGACCCAAAGTACATAAACAGCGCCTTTCCTGTAGCCCGGTTCTGATGTTCCTGATATCCATTGACAACATTTTTTCCCTGCACAGTGCTGCAGGTTGGGAAGACTGGTGGCACCCAAGGTGAATCACTACATGTTGATGTATTTACTCTGCCTGTTGCGCTGTAGAAGCCTGAGATCCAGACACTGAGGTTTTAATGGCTCCCTGCCAATCAGATTAAATATTTAGCAGCAATAGGTTCTGGGCATCACGTTTCTGACAGTGTGTTTCATGCATCATTTGCTGTAAACGTTGGGAGATTTTTAGCTACTGCTTGCAAAGTAACTCCCTCTCCACTTTCTCTCCCATTATTATCTCTTCTTTTCACTGTCCCTCTCACTTCTCACTTTTCTTCTTGTCCTCCCTTTCTCTGCTCTGCTGTTTCCTTTCCTTTAGCTTTTCTCCACTTTCTCTGATCACTCTTCATGGGTATGTGGGTGTGTGCATTGCACCTGGCGTGGATGTCAGCCTGTGATGAAGGAGTGGAGGGACTGCCTAACTGTGCATGGCCACTTCCTTGGAAAAGTGTGCGCTACTAGAGACGGGGTGCAGGCTGATGGGCTTTTTGGGGAGTGGGAAGCACCCGAGGACAAGAAAAGGCAAAGCATCTCTGTCATCCCTCTCTCCATAATGCAGCTCTATCTGCAAGAACTATCTGCTTTACTCTTAGCACATCTGCTGGTTGCTCTGGGACTGTGACTGTGGGGCAGCCCTTTCCCTTTTAGTCCCCTTCTGGCTGAAACTTGTAGGAAAAGAGTGCATGGGCTCAGTCATCCAAGTGAAAGCGTGGTCACATCCATCCCCGTGGGATCCCCTTGTCCCACCAGTTGTCTGCTTGCAGCAGACTTCTGTGTCAGCTGTGCTGACGTTTTGCTGATACCCTGGTGCTGGGGTGAGGCCCATCAAAACCAAAAATCCAGTGAAGGTTATAGAAAAACAAAAGGGGTATCTCTAGGTGAGGTTTCAGCATCAGATGGTATTTTCTGTAGTGGCAGAGGGTTGTCTCCTGGAACACAGCAAACAGTAGGGAGAAGGCAGCACCTTGGCTTCCTTCAGGTGCTGGACAACAGGTACAGGTTTCATGTGAACAAAGATTTTACATGTATGAAGTACAGTTGTCTGGTGGTCATCTGAGTTTTCAGGCATGATGTCTAAGGAGATGGCCCTTTAGAGGGGCTCTGTGAAACCAGGATTAGAACTGCCACTAGCGGTCGTTCTGGGCTGATGCTGGGTTGGGGAGGGTAAAGTTTTCTGGGCTGGTGAGCTCTGTAGGCAGGCTGGTGCCCTGCGTGTTTTATGCTGCAGAACCTTCCCTAGACCTTGCCCTTTCACCCATTGCTTGTTCCGCTTTGATGCTGTTCATTGCAAGCTGTGGTCAGATGGTTTGACTCTTCATTACCCTGCTCCCTTGACTCTTTGGTACGTGCATCTTTTCCACTGCTCTTGCTCTAAATGTGTTGTCTGCTGAACATGTCATTGCAGTCCCAGAGGGAGCCTGTGGTTCTTACTGCCTCCATGTTTGCGCTGTGTGACTGCTGCTCTGCGTTCCTGTCATCTCACATCTGGTACTCAGCCCCAGCTGCTCCAGCTGTCCTGCACTACCAGTCCAGGGGATGATGGTTAGTGCCAGGGCCAGGTTTTTCAAGCATGTTTCCCTCCCTGCTGTGACAAGTCCGAAGCCATCTGGCAAAACATCAGCCTCTTCTTTTCACATTTCTGTTGGCATGGGACACATCCCCTCTTCACACCAGTGGGCTTGAAGGCACAAGGGAGACAGGACTGATGTTACCAAAGGGATGCTTGGGAAGATGCCTTGCTTTGAAGGCTGGAATGTGTATGAGATTATTTTTCTTTATGAGGGGACTGGGGACCCTCTAGGTAGAGGGAAGAAGTGAGGGGAACCCATAGATCACAGTAGCTAGAGAAGATGGTTCTTCTTCTGCTCTGATCCAATGGCTACTGAAGTCTTTGTGGCTGAGAATCTGCTGGGCTGGGGTATGGCAAGCCAGATGTTTTGAAGCAGGTACTGGGACATTTGGGAAACTGCTTCAGCAGAGACAGGGAGTTGAAAACAACTGTAAATTTTGTAAAGCAGAATGGTTAGTGATGAACAAACCAGACTGCTTAATTTCTTGATTTATTTCTCTCTCTCGCTCACTCTTTTTTTTTTCCTCCCTCCCCTCCCCTCCCCATTGCTCTGGGCCCCTGCAGTCCATTCCCTGCATCTGGTGGCTTATTTCCCTACAGATGTCATCTTGGCAGTAACTCAAACCTGAGTACCTCCCTTAGGGAGTTGATGCACTGCCTGAGTGCTTTTTCTTTCCCTAGTGTCTGGATATCTGATATTTTGGGTTTGAGGTGGTGTGGTGTTTTTTTTTTTTTCTTTAATATATGCTTTTAGGCAGTTGCATTTTACAAATAAATAGAAATTTTAGCAGTGGGGGGAAGCTGGAAGGCAGATGGATCTGGAGAGGATGGTTCCTTAGCTGCATGCCAGGCCAGCCTGGGTAAATGAATCACCTGGAAGGGCTGCACAGCTTGCCCACCGACTCACCTCAGCTGCAGGGATGGGAGATCAGCTGAGGTCTGTTAAGTCCTCTGATCTCTTTAATTAGGAAAGAAGGAATGATAAATGGGTATTGTTTTTTGTCTTGCTGAAGTATCCCTGGCCGCTGGATGAAGTGGTGACAGGGCTGTGCTAGGAATATGGTCAAGGAGGTGGAGAGTCCCTGAAGCTTTGCAGGCTCTGAAGATAAAGTACAAACAAGAGGAAGGGGATCCCAGAGCAACACCAACAATGTAGTCAGTTGATAATGCATAAGTGTCTTATTTGTTCCAGCTTTTCCCCTGAGACAAATATCGCTAGGAGTGTGGCAAGATGCTTCTCTCTGGATGTGTGCTCTGTGTGTAGATTATGAATCCCCTCCTGTGGTACGCAGTGCCTCACAAAGGTGCTAACACCTATGCAAAGTAGGTTTAAGATGCTGCCACAACAGGGGCTTTACACCCCTCTGGCACAGGGGTAGTGGAAATGAATAATGCAAAGGCCTCTGAGAATTTTAATGTACTTTGGCATCTTCGTAATTATAACAATTGACACAGCTGCGTGCAGAAATGCCTCCTGGCTTGGAAACAAGGTCCTGCCACGGCGTCATCCTGAACAGGACACCAAAGCAGGGCTGTGTCACAGAGGTTTTGCAGGATGCAAGCATGGTATCTAAGGGCTGATATTTAAAATCTTTTCTTTATTTGAAACTGGGGACCCCATGGGGCTGAAGTTCACTTTTCTGTGGCCTGGACCTGGCCTGGAGAAGAATCAAAGCTGTGTTAAGTAGAAGAAACATGAAAACCGCAAAGTGAGCGTAGCCCTAGGAGGTTAGAGGGGGATGAGTTGTGTGCTCAAGGCACTTGGAGAGGCGGTTCCTGTAGACAACTGGGTTTGCTTTGTCTACATCATTTTGGGGATGGATGTTATTTGCAGCATATAATCTTCGGCTGTTCAGGAGGTCAGTATTGGTACTGCTGTATACAAACAAGGGTGGGACTCAGCTGAAGGCTGTTGCTAACTGACTGCTTTAACAGGGTGGTTATTTGCCACTATAACCTCAGGGTTGTATGAAAGTCCTTCAGAAGGCAGGACTGGCACCTCAGTGCTACTGCAGCAGTTCAGGATGGGCAGTGTTAAGACAGCCTTGACATTGTATCCCCCGAACTCCCACCCACTGTCTGAGTGGTGCCTCTTCTTCCACCCCAGAAACAACTCTTGGGAGGGAGAACAGCTGCTTTGTGCTGGGTGCTGAGCCCTGGTAGCGGCAAGGTTTGGGTTTCTGGCTTAGAAGCTGATTTCCTTCAAGGGCCATCCTAGACGTAAAAGGGATGCAACTTGAATGTTGTCTCCACCTTTTATTTTTCTGGACGGTTTTTGAGTTTTCCCATTTTCAGGAATACATGGATTTAGTGTGTTTAGGAACTGGTGCCATTTCAGGTCTGACAGGAAAGGGGTAAAGAGCTGCTTCTCTCGCCTATGTTCCGCCTTCAGAGGTATGCAGACTTGTCTCCTGGTTCAAGATGAGATAGAGTGCATATGTACCCTTTAAATTTATATAAAAATAAACAAAACCTTTGTGTTTATATATAACCAAATATATTCTGTGTGTGTGCATGTAAAAAATACATACACACCCTTATTTTACCTTATAATTAATTCTATTACCTTGTAATTAATTACCTTATAATTAATAATAAATATAGTGGGAATGCACTCGTCTTTTAACATTGCTCTATGGCAGTGTAACCCAGGAAATGATGGGAACGGAAAGAATTTGAGTCAGGGTGGACATCTCTTCTCTTGACTCCAGGGCTATTCCAGCCTTCATTCCTGTCCTTGCTCAACAGAAAAATCCCCCAAAGCAGAGCAGTTTCTCCCTGTAAATTTGTCAATGCCAACAACTGCCCTGTGGCTGCCAGAACCCCTCGAAACCCTTTTTGTTCTCCCCAGGTGTCACTCGGGTGCTCAGGCACAGTGCAGTGCAGTTTGTGAAGTCTGACAGAATCACAAGCCTCCAGGGTGCAGGAAGATTTTCCAGGCAGGGGGAGTACCTTCAGAGGCAGAAACTTTTTTAGTCCAAACTTAATGTCAAAATTCTCTCCCTCCCCACCCTGCAAATATTGGGATACTGCAAGTTCAGAGGTTACCTGTAAGAGCAATTAATTAACTGTGGTGAAATTGTCACAGCAATATTTCCTCCCCTGGCTCCCAGGGCTTTTAGCCGTGGGCCACTGTAACTCATGGCCTGGTCTAAGGGCATGGGGCCTCAAAATTACATGTGAGGACTTCTGTATGAATCCCAGATTTCTGGCACCTCTGACCCTGAAGCCCCAGACAGGACTCTTGGGATCTCCAGGCTCCCGGATTTCGTTTAGGAGTGAACTAGTGCTCCCAAGACTTTTTGTCCATACTATAAAGCCTGGTGACTCTGGTCTGCCCACCTTCTCCCAGATCAGTTTAAATCCAGGCTCTGCACTTTGGAGACCCATGCCTAAGAGATCTCCTATTTTGAGTTTCTGCAAGTGAATTGAAATGGATCTGGGCTTTACATTTCCTCTGTCCAAGAGCTGCTGGAGCCAGACCTCCCAGATCTGTGTCAGACCCCCAGGGCAGATCTCTTGATGAAATAGGAGTTTTCTAGGTCTGGTTTGAAGTTGCCCGGAGGATGGGTCCCGGTGCTGAGAGGAGCTGCAGCTCCACCCCAGGCGCTGAAGGCTGGCTGCCCCTTGCAGCGCTGCCTCCCTCGCCAAAGCTCCGCATCGCTCTTGTTCTTCCTTGCCAGCAGGGAAGCTGCTTTAGACTAGGGGAAATATGTCATGAGTTTAGATATTTTTGTGAGCATAAGCTTAACAAACCTGCAGTTGCTGCCATGTTTTGTCAGAAACTACAGATCAGCAGTGTTTTGCAATTTGAGTCAATGTGGCAAAGTCGATATTGAGTATCAGGAATTAGCTTGGCAGCTGCCAAGTATTTGTGGTATTACAGGATTTCCTTTCTCTCTGCTCCTAGCTAAACTAGGATTTATTGTCCTGAAGATCTTGGACATGCAGGTTTTAATACACTCTCTTGGGATCCTGTGAGTAATGTTGGGTATGATCTCCCAAGAAGACATTGCTGCCTTCGGGTAAGTGCAATAGAAAGCAATAATAATAATAATCTCAGCTCCTGTAGCTTCTATTGCTTGAGAGTCAAAAGTACTTTAAATACCATAAATAATTAAACATTCTAACTCTATGAAGCAGAGAAGATGCATCTCCTTTCTGATGAGGAGAATAAGGCAAAGGATGAGGAAAGAAAACAATGGCATTTACACTTTCAAAAAATGCTTATTGGTTTTAGATGGTGATATGAAGGATTAGAACAAGACTTCACTTGTTGTGGTTTGTTCCCTCCATGCTTTTAAGATTTAAAACCAGACAATGAACGGTGTGAATACAAGTGAGCTAAGAGGTAACAAGGATGGACCAAAAATATGACAGTGCTTAAAGTGAGAAATGGAGCCATGAAGAACAGAATCCAAAAAAATGGATTGGAGATAAATGATGGATGGAGAAAGCTGAGAAGGGTGGTAGAGTAGGACATACATTGTAGCTTGAAGGAAATTGATGGGGAATATTGAAATTCTGGATTTTTTAATTTTTTTTTTACTAACCCTCCATATTATTTTAAAACTAAACTGATCTTAAAGCATAAGTAAGTCCAGGCTACTCTTTGTCCATAGTATTGATTTTTATCTACTGGTATTCACTATGGTGACAGTTGTCACATTCTGGTCATGTTATCTCTCACTCTTGCTGCTAATGCTTCTTTTTCCTGCTGCAAATGTGAGCTATAGTGACTTTTGTGTAAATGAGATGTAGTCCCAGGGAGCTGAACTGCACCTTCGTGAAGTCGGTGGTGGAGCTGGGCTGGGAGGTGACATGGGCTTGTACCTCCTTGTATGCATTCGCTGGCATGAGGAGGAATGAACAGCTGAATGAGCTACTGGGAAAGGTGGCTGAAGCAGCCAGCATCAATGAATTTGAAAGAAAACAACAGAGGAAAAAAAATGCATGGAAATGGCATTCAGCTGAGCCAAATCTGGTCTGTTTGCTTGCACTGGATTGGGTCTTCTCATCCCTGTCCCTGAAGCATCAACAGCCAGTGATGAGCTCGGGTCCAGACATGGCTTTGCCTGTGTATCTTTCTGTCACTGCAGCTCTGTAAATATGATGGAGTGCTGAGCTGAGGGAGAGGTCAGTGGCTGCTGGGCTGGGTCCCTCCAACCGGGAGAGCTTTCTGGACAGTGTTGATTGAAGGTCTCAGTAAGATGAATTGGCCCTGACCTGTCATACGATTGCAGGCACAGCATGGTCTGGTGCACAGCACTAATGTACTGTGAAAGCATATTGTATCCAGCTGCTCCATGGCCGGTGCCTTACTGGTCATTGAACTCAGAACGAGAAAGTTAGGGAGAGGGAAGGGTGTTGGGTCGGAAGAAGAAAGAGGGAAAGGAGAAGAAAAATGAGACTACCAAAAATTTTCCTGATTGGCAGTTATCAATTCTCCATTTATCCTGGCTTCAGTGTTTATTGCAAAGATCAAGTTTTTCTAAAGGGATAAGTGTTTTTTGAGATGCTTCTGGATAGGGAAGTGTACAGCTCCAAATATCTTGAATGGCACCCTTTTAGGTGTCACACATTTGTCTTCCCTTATTATTTCTCCTGGGTAGACTTAGTTTTATTTTTCAATAAGTAATGATAACAGGAACATAAAAGTCCTTTACCAAGGGTCAGAGTGAGGAGAAAGGAGAGATCAACAGACAGGCAATTACAAGGAAGGACACTCGAAACAAAGTTTTCCGGGCACCCCTCTATCATTTTTAGTGGCCTGACCAGAACCTGCCTTTGACTCTTCTTGGCTTCAGTGGCTGTATGATGCCTTTTTCCACGTGCTAAACCCGTACCTTGGTCCCGTTCACTTCCAGATTAATTCCCTGTCTTATTTCACAAACAAGGCTGACATTGTCACAGAGTCCCTTGGTGACTAAACCTCATTTTCCAAAATGCTACATACCGGTGGAGAGCAAGAGGCCATGAGGCTCCTGAGGGATGCTGGGGGGCTGTGAAACGTGGCCCATCCACGTCTGTAGCACTGCAGCTTTGTCCTGGACCAGCTCACAAGATGCATCTCTCTCTCCACCCCACTACCTCCACTTAGCAGCTCTTTTGTCCTCATCGCATCTTGGTGCTTCAGGCATCAAGTCACCTTCTCTGCCATTTCTGCTGTCTGTAACACCTTCATGAGAGTCTGATCAGGCCTGGTGAACCCTGGCACTCTGCTTTAGGGCTGTTTAAAATTTGCTGTAGCAGTGCCATCATGAGCAGAGGCGGTGCATATTTTCTCCCAGCTCGTCCCTGCTGCATGGGTTCCAAAACTGAAATGTACGCCCATGAAGATCTTTCTTAAGGGTTGGGCAGCTCTATGTTTTAAAACTGTATCCCGTGTCACACATTATATGTGAGAAGATTGGCAGCAAACAGGATGGCTGTGTCCAAGGTGCAAGTGTAGTTTGAGGCTGTCTCCCTCTGACTCACATGCCCTTTCTAGAATTCTCAGCCTTGAAGAAGAAGGAATCACTCAATTTTGGCCTAAAAAAGGAAATATTTTCTTTCCCACTTATGGTATGTTTTAAAAAACGATTCTGAATTGGCTTTTACACTGTTTACATCTGGCATCCAAATAATTTAAGACTTTGAGTAACCAGTGGGGATCTCGGCACTGGTGTGGAATTTGGCAGCTGCCTTCAAGAGCCGGTGCGGGCTCTGTTTACCTGCTCTGTGTTTTTCCTTTAAGGAAATGATGCAGGAAATGAGCAGGTACAGAGTGAGGTGCGTGAGAGAGTCTGGGAAATGGGAAAGTCCTTCCACCCTTGGAAATGAAAATTCTCCTTGTTTTTTAAATTTTGAAATTCAATGTATCAATCTGTCAATGCACAAAATGCAGAGTTGATTAAAGTTGAACAGCAAACCTCAAATTAATACATCAAATAATGAGAAATGCCAGGGATGTGCTTTTCCAAACCATCCAAGTGAAGTTAAACGTGTGTTTCTCATGGTTATTAATGGATCGGAGGTATTTAAATCCCTAGCTTTTGGAAATTGCGGTCTTTAATATCCTCAGGTTATTAATGTGCTGTCGACTCCTGCTTGGAAATGAAAACTGGAAGTGGAGAATTAAGAAAGGAAGGAAGGGATTGTCCAATGGCTTTTCAAAGGGTTTCGGTTCTATTTAAGAGGCAAACCCGGTGTTGCTCTGCGCAGCATTCTGCTGCCTGTTTAAACTGAGCCTTGCACTCCAGGAGGCAAAGCTGCTTCCAACCCCGCTGAAATCCCGTGGAGGGGCC
Source organism: Mohoua ochrocephala (assembly GCA_013398855.1). Classification (NCBI taxonomy): domain Eukaryota; kingdom Metazoa; phylum Chordata; class Aves; order Passeriformes; family Acanthizidae; genus Mohoua; species Mohoua ochrocephala. Next base: position 469,016 of record VZTA01017799.1, on the reverse strand, counting down.
CCACGTGCAGCAGCATGTCCCTTGATTTGGATGGTCTCCTCTGAGCCCAGACCCAGTTCTGAGGTGGGGCAGACGACAGTTGCGAGTGGGAAATGGTGTATGCCTCGTAAGCTTTGAAACCCTCGTTTCACACGGAGCATACACATGCATGGAGTGACAGCTGTGGCAACTGAACCCTCCAGGTGGTGAGGATATTTCAGTCTCTGGCAGGGAGGACCTGTCTCAACCCTCTAAACTTCTCTAAGCGGGATGCTGGGGGGAGGGTGAGATCCTGGCAGGGGAATAGTGGCTCTAGCCTGGCTCTGCAAGCCAGGCTTGCAGAGAAGGGTGGCTGTGCCAAGCCTCTCTGCTCTGGCATTTAGAAGTTGGCACTGGGCAATGCCAGACTGACCTGCTGTCTCTCTTAATGGCTTTTGTGTGTGTGACACCGAGTCCCGCAGCTCTGCACGTGTGTGCCAGTCTGGGTAAGCAGGTCAGACCCGCTCCTTTGCTCCCTCGCCCAGCCATTTCCTTCATTCTCCCTCGCTCGTGCTGATGAGGATCCAAGGGGACTCAAATGATGAGGAGCAATAAACACAGCTGAACTTTTGCCGCAGCAGAGGAAAGTCTCAAGGGGTGATCAAATAACCACCTTACAAGCATTTTCACGGTGGAAACGGTGAGTTGAGAGGGAGAAATGGTTTAGGCTGAATGAAGGAGATATTATTAAAGTTACAGGATAGCTGAGCGAAGGGAAAATTTAGGCTGAGTTTAGGGAAATGTTTCAAAATTTGAGCCATCTCCTGGCAGTGGTAGTCTTACTGTTTGAGTTGTTTCAGAGCAGGTAGTGTGCTAAAGGAGGTGCTGTAAACAGTAATCCTGAAGTGACTGGGGGGAAGGGCAAGACTATTAAGCAGAGGATTTTAATTTTTGATTTCTATGAATCATTTGGTGTTGGTCTCAACAGAAGTTTGCAGGCTGTGGCTGTATCAGCTATCACCCGTGATATGTAAAATATGTGGGTGGGAGGAAGTGGGAAGGACACTGGGAACTTACCCTTGGGCAAGCTTACAATAATGAGACATAGTTCTTCATCTGTTGGGAATGATATGGGTCTAATTGATGATCAAAGGGTTTTTTGTACTGCCTTAAGTGCAGGGAGAGAATTGCTCTTCTCTTTTGCATGGGGTAGAGAAGTGGAAGCACTTTTTCACCTTATTCTTGGATACACCTGTTCGATAGACAGAGGCAAACTAGCCTCTGATGTATCTGACACTGCCCAAGTCAGGAAGGAGTTTGTATGTGGTTTAATAAAGAAAGAACAGCTTTGAAGAAAATAAATAGAGAATAGAAGTAAACACGTGCTACTTTCCACTCAGTGTCTGTGGAAAGAGAGCTAACAGTGAGGTAATGAGAGAGCTCCAAGGGCTTCGAAGGCTTTGTCTGGGGATGTGCGATGCCTTCCCCAAAAGAACAAGGCTGACTTGGGAGAAATAAGGGAAAATTGGAAACATTTTGTATGTTAGATAGAAATGGATCTGTGGGACGTTACAGGCATGGACAAAGATACATATTGGAGAGGGAGTGATTGTGAAGAACAGAAAGAAGACCTGCCCAAAAGGCCTTGGAGAAATGTTTCTGCCACTGTTGTAGGAGCATTTATAGCTGAGAATGATGATATAAGTGATGTTCAAAGCTAGTTAAAATAAACTAAACCATACCAGTTTTCATCCAAAACTACTGAAATGCCCTTGGGGGGCTGTTTACTCAGGGTCACCATAACAAACCCTTATGGTCCAGGTGCTGGATTGTTGCATTCACCACTGTGTATGGCACTTTCCAGTGTCTCTAGTCTCTGCCATCTTTCTCCTCTGAACGTATGGAGATTTTCCTGCAGCACCATTCATTCTGTTTATCAGCACCTGAAGTGTGCAGGCACTTTCAAGACACATCTATCGTGCCCCAGATCCATCCTCTTCTTCTTTGTGTCTGTTGACAAAATTCCTGGAACAACAGGGCTGTGAGCCAGAAGAAGATTTATGGGCCCTTATGTCACCGACGTGGTAAGCAGTAATACGGGAAACAGCAGCACAAGAGTTGTCAATGTACAAATAGCCTGGGCTGAAGGCGTGGTAGGACAGTTGTTAAAACAGTGTTAGAAGAAGAGGAATGCTTCTTCAGAGGTATATAATATGCAGCATGTCTACACTGCAGAGTAACCATGAGATTGGAAGGAAGTCCTAAGCTGAAATTGGGTTTTCAAAAATCAGAGAATTGGAAAAACTTAGGTGTAAATTTTGGTGGGGTCTATAGCTTTAAACCCCAGCTCTTAGGAGTAACAGTTGATGAGGTTCCAGTCTGTCCTCCCTCTTTTTTTTTTTTCCATGGGTCTTCTTAGCTCTTCCAGTTTGCCCATAAGGCAGGTAGTAGACAAAAAGATCAAAAAAGTGACCAGTCTTCTGTCATTGGCAAATACAGAAATAGTGTTCTTCTTTGATCTGGACATCTTATATTTCCTTGTGTGATGGCCCAGTAGCCATCCAGTGCAATGCTGACTTCCCTACAGCTTCTTCTGGTGCACTTGTTCTCTGGTGGTGTGTTGGATACCAGCCCCAAAGCCTTCGAGGTTTGTAAAGTATTTCCCAGGCGAGATGGATTTCTTCCTACCTCCAGCTAGGTCCTGAAACATAAGGATTGTTTTTGGATTCATTGTCTGATACTGCTCAAACTGCCAGAGGAATGAAGGCAGTGTGAATTAAGACGCTGTCAAAGGTGAGCAAATACCAAAGGGTAGTGCTGATGTCTCACACTGGGTCTGGCAGGACATCTGTCTTTAGGTAGTAGGGGACTGAGGGTGGTGATAGTGGTGAGGCCTGGAATTGGGCTAGTGATGAGAGTTAGGGCTGGGAATTAGCATTGCAGTTGGTGCAGATACAAAATTTGCTGTTGAATTCAGAATCTGTGGCTTGAAGTCTAAGCAGCGCTTAGAGCATCAGAGCTCTCAGTGAGCAGAGCCCAAAAAACGGGGATAGGAACTTCCTTGTGGCCCTCCGATGAAGCATAGGAGGGGGAGGCTGGAGGTAGGCTTTTCATTCTCCCATATGGAGCCAATATCCCTGTGAAGTTCCCTTTGCTGGTGGCTAGGGGCATGGTTCAGCCTCCTGTCCCAAGCATTGTCTTCCTCTTAATGAGGAAAGCTGCCTTCAAGACAGCTTTTTGTCTAGAACTGCAGTATTACATGACTTCCTTTCCTCTTGCTGTCTTGAGCTTGGAGATTGGGTTTGGGGAGCCTGCAAACACCCTTCCAAGAGGGTGTTGTGCAAGGCTACCTAGATGGCACGACTGCAGCAGGAGGAGATACCAGTGTCAGCACACAACAGAACTACCCCCAAAAACCTGTGGCCGGCCTTTGTTCTGCCTCAGTTTCCTTCTCTGACCTGAAGATTGCCTGGCTGTGCTGTACACTGCTGGAGTAGTAGTCTGTTTACAGTTAGCCTGGTTGAATGCACAGTGACCTATTTGTGTGCTTTCTGTATTTTGAAATATCATCCGGAAATATCTCTTAATGCTGAGCTGTATTTTGCCTGTGCAGCCTAATAATTTTCTATTAATACTTATCTTAGGTCTGATCCATGTAAAAGTGCAGTGTCAAGTAAGGTTCTCATGATATTTTTATGCAATCTAACCTTTGGTCCTGGCTAAATTCCAATTGGAATAATTACTGTCTGACTACCTACATTCCTCTTGCATTTTCAATTGAAGAAGTTAGCTTTCACTTCCCATTTTGAAAGTGATTGTGTAACATTGCTCTGCAGTAAGTAGATGCTGCATTCCTCTACAATGGTGCCTATGTTTTATTGGTAAGTAAAATAAGATTATAGAGGTATAATGATTTTACTGGCATGTTTATACCTAAATATAGATATGTCTGTAAAACCACTTCATGTAATGGCCCTCCCATATATTATTTTCTAGGGAATAAGAGACAATATAATAGTATGCAGTAATGTGTAAAGGATTTTACACACTAGCCTGGAGTTTGGGATTTACTAAATTGTTTTGGAGTGCCAGAATCACAGAAAATACTTCAAACACTGTGTTGCCCCACACCACCTCTAAGGGAAAATCCTGCTCATGTAAAATACTTGGTAATAAAATATACTTGCGTGTTTTTATAATCATTATTGACTGGTGAAATTATACTGTAAAATTATTAAAATTTCTTGAAACAACAAAGGGTAAATGCCCTGTTTTACAGCTGCAGCCTGGTCAGGTGCTTATGAATTTCTTTGTGTGTGAATTTCTCCATTCCCCTTTTTCACTGGAAACCGGAACGCACTTAGAAGGAGGTCCATGTGCTGCCTCCAGTGCGTTGTCGATTGAGTACCTCGAATGTCTGCACTTGAACACGTTAGAAATGATGGACAAAACTTGTTGCTGTGTATGCAGAAGCACATTTTCACAATAGTTCTGGGGTCCCCTTAATTTGATAATAAGTCTGTGATGGCTCACCTTGCCTTGTCTCTACTAACACACATTCAAAAGGGGCCTGCAGCGAGCCAGACCAGAGGAGGAACGCGAGGGGAGGTTGGCATTGGGATGTCTGTCCCCTTCTCTAACAGCCAGCACATGCATGTGAGCAGATGTGTGAAGAGTGGCTACTGATGTGAACACGAGTCAGCCCCAAGGAGGGAGGGGATTGTAACACCATCAGCACCCCTGTTTTAGTCTTTGAGCAGCTCACCCCTACGCTGCCTTGTGGGAGCTGAATGGTGAAAACCACACTCAGCCCTGGGTTGGGTGTGTTTTATTGGTGTTCTCCTGCCTTATCACATCCCAAGCTCCCATCCTGTGAGGGGACCTGGTACCTGCTATTCCCTCAGAAGAACACTGCTGTCTGGCACACAGACTGCCCATGGAGCACCTGAAAGACACAGCAAGCATGACAGACGTGTATGAGTGAGAGATGGAGAGAGAGGTGTCTTGGTTGGTACAACACAGGCTATCTAAGCATTGCTCAGCCTGATTCAGAGAGGGCTTATGGCTGAGGATCCAAATTGGAGATGGCAGGTTGGCTACTGAGACACAGACAGCCTCCTCTTTGTATTACCTGCTTCCTAGCCCTGGTTGCTCCCTGCATATCTGGCCAAAGCCTGAGGATCTGGCACTGTCCAGATAACTCAATCTTGTGTCAAATGGAAAAATCTGCCCGAGTGGGGCACAGACACCCAACAGATTGGCACCTATGTGCTCTTCAGGATCTGGGCTCTCTTCTGCTTGGAGGTAGATGCTAGAGATTTGTTGGCTTTGATGCAAATGAAGAGAAGGGAATGGGTTTCTTGGCTGCCATTTTTCCCACTGGGAGAAGCATGTGCTTGGGCGTGAAGGCTGACAGCTGCCATGGACTGCCTGTATAGCTCCTGCATGAATGCCATCCGAGCCCTGGGTTGGAAGGCCCTGTAAAGTATTCCTGGTGGGAAAGGGGCTGGGAAAAACCTACTTTCGCCTCCCTGGGCGTCACAACTAGCCATTGCCTAACCAAGCGTAATATACTGTATGAGTCGATGCAGAGGGACCGCAGGAGACATATTTTAAGAGAACAAATATAGCATTTAAGTGAGTGAGAGCAAGAGAGTGAGAGACAGAGAGTGTATAGAGTGCATTAAAGTTAATAAAGCATTGCAGAAATGGGGACTGCATTTCACTGTGAAGGAATCTAATTTAGTGACTCGTAATTGGAGGATAACAGTCATACTGGAATGAAGTTAACTGTTCATTTTGCCAAACTCTCAAAGTCTCTTGGTTCTCCTTGTGAGCATCTCTCAGAAAGTGAATCCTTCAGAGAGTTTAGAATCGATTGGTGCTTCACACCCGCGGTCCTTTTCAGCTTCTTAAGTGGATTTGGTTTCTCCGGTGCATATTTATTATCTATTTTATTATCTGCTTATTTATCTGGCAGTATCAATGCAGGATACATTCTCTCTGCTTAGCATGGCAATGAGGGAGCAGGTGTTGAGCCTGTGTGTTCTCCTGGGCAGGGCAAGATGGGGCCTCTCGGGCCTTTCCCCTGTGGGTGGCTGCTGTCAGCGAGGGTTCTTTTGTGGACTTCTTGCTTCCACAAAGTTTTGCCAGCACTGTCCCTGCTGCTGTGGCTTTCTGTTCATTTGATAGAGGCGTGTGTAGCAATGAACAGTGTGGAAGGGTCCCATTCTTGGACACCCAAGACCAGAGGTGTAGCACAAAGAAGCTCAGGGCTGGTGTATTTATTTCAAATGTGCCTGTGCTGAAGAATGGAATTATGGGCATGAGTAGCTGAGCAGAACCTGTTGTGTTGAGGGAAAGTCTTCTTAAGTTTGAAATGCCTGAAATCTTCTTGGGACATCAGTGTGGCCCTGGGTGGGCACACCAAGCAGTGCTACCTCCCAACAGGGGTGGTGGGCAGATGGGGGGGACGCTGCTCTGTTGTCTCTGATATTTGCACTGCATAGGTGCAGTAAGAATTAGTTCATTAGTGTTTGTGGAGTGCCTCGAAGATGAAAAGTGCTGTGGAAATGTGAACTATTATTAAAGTGCGACTCAAGAAAGAGCGAGGAACAGTCCCGCCGGGAACTGTCCCACTCAGGCAGGGGCTAGAGAGATGACCTTATCAGGTTTTTTCATTTCGACTGTTGTGATTACAAAATAAAGTGGACGTGCTCAGGGAGAAGATTGATGTAGCATGCCTGGCTGTAGTAGCTGAGGGTGAACCATTGTAAGCTCTGCTGGCATTTCTACTCCTGTGCAAACACAGCTGCCATATGGCCTTGGAGGGTCCTGATCCAGTTTTGGCCATGACCGCTGGGAAATTTTGTATATCTGGCTTTTTTTTTTTAAAAAAAAGAATCCTGTATTGGTGGGAAGCATATGACAGTACGACACACGGGAGCTGTGCGTGTCCTGGTGGTGGTATGAAGGTTGTGTGCAATAGATATGCACATACATGTGCATCCAATGACCTTGCCCGTTTGTCCTCACTTTGTTCTGGAGGGACTGTGCTGAGAAAGGAAAAGGGAGTCCTTATCTGCCCGGTCTCCTCAGTCTCCCTGCCTATACCTCCAGCACAAGTCCAAACTGATGGCAAGCACCAGTCATTCCTTTGTGTTGAGGGTGAGCACTCAGACTCGGGCTTGACATAAACAATTAATTTCACGAAGACGGCTGATCAGCTGTCAAAGGACAATTCTCTATCACTTTTGACTTGGGTCTTAGAGTGACATGAGACCTGAGAAATGACACAATCCCATCTTCTGCTGACAGCTGTTCTCTTCAGTGATTCCAGACTCTGAAGTAGGGGCTGGACTGGTCTGACCCCCCAACTTTAATAGAGCCCTGAATATAGCAAATGGCTAGGCATCATACTAGAAGGATTGCTGGGAGGAGAGCTAGTGGCTGAGGAAGATCAATGGATCTTCCTTGAAGGCTGAGTGCGTGATTGACTTGTCAATTAATCACTTTGTTTTACTTTCCCCCTTTCCCTTTTTTTCTTCCTCGCTCAGGGAGTGTAAGAGCCGAAGATGAGGCCCAGGGTGGAGTGCTACTCTCCAAGGTTTTGGCTGGTGCTGGCAGTCCTCGCAACAACAGGGAGCGGGGCCCATGCCCAGAAAAACCACCCGAGCATTGGCATTGCAGTCATCCTGGTGGGGACCTCAGACGAAGTGGCCATCAAAGATGCCCACGAGAAAGATGACTTCCACCACCTCTCAGTGGTGCCTCGGGTGGAGCTGGTGGCCATGAATGAGACAGATCCCAAGAGCATCATCACCCGCATCTGTGACCTCATGTCAGACCGGAAGATTCAAGGGGTGGTATTCGCTGACGACACAGACCAGGAAGCCATTGCCCAGATCCTGGACTTCATCTCTGCCCAGACCCTCACTCCCATCCTGGGCATCCATGGAGGCTCCTCTATGATCATGGCAGATAAGGTAAATTTAAATGAGCTTTCTCCTATTGCAGACCTGTGGATCCAAACTTAAAACAAGGAGAAGTATCGTATTCTGTGATCCTCAGGTGGTGTCTCATGGGGCCAAAGGCTTGGGGGATTAGACAGCTTCAGATTCAAAGACAGATTAAAAGAGCTAACTGTGTGTAGCACTACTGAGAAGAGCCTATTAATCATGTGGAATTACCTGCAACAGAGAAAAAGTGAGGAGGAAAAGAAGCAGGTAGAAGAGACCTGCAAAAGAATCAGCCTTTTTCTTCTTCCTTAGGAAGGGTAAAGAGCCCCTGACAATTGTAATTTTTTTTAAGGTTTTATTTTTGCCTGTGTTTTACCTTAGAAGAGCCAGGGATCATAGCCTGGGATTTTTCCTGCATGTAGCTGGAGGACATTGTGGTATTTTCAGAGATGCTTAATGCAGCTCTTACATCTTAATTGGAATATAATTGAATCTTTAATAAAGCCATCCTCTCTATAAAGTGTTCATTAGCTCCTGAAGTTAAATAGGTGTTAGCTAAAGTGACTAACCAGTCTGAACCAGTCCAGCTAAATCTTTCTTTTTTCCACTGCACTACTTTATTCCTTCATATCACAGACATTTCGTTGTTTTCCCAGGCCCTAGCCAGTCTCCTGACAAACAAGCCATCCTGCTACTGCTTTTGAACAGGGCAAGATGCAGAGAGGGAGTAGCATCTTTCCACCTTTCAGGAAGAGGACATGCAGCAATTCACACCTGAGTGTGCATTTGGCCAGACAGTGTGGCTAACAGTGGCCTCGGGGCTGCTGTTGGCCGGCGGGAACACGCGAGAGGAGCTGGCTGTCCCTTTCCTTGCAGGCTTGAAGCCAGACAGTCAGGGCCAAGGCTTTTATTGAGAAGACCCTTTTCGATCATTCTTTGTGCATCCCAAAGAAGTAAATAGGGACACAAACTGACAGCCTTTTTCTTTTACAGATGGCTCTTAAGTGAATCTGAGACATTTAACTAGGCAGAATCAGGGCTAATTGAATGAAGGGTGAGAATTGACCTGGCCACTATGGCAGCTTTTCCTCAGAAAGAGATCTGGTGAGATGAGAAATCCAGGCACATTCTGTTTTATTTACCTTGCAAGTAAATAATCCAGTGCAGGCTACTGAAGGTGCTAACAAATTATTTTCTCACTCTTTGACCAACTGTTCAGTTGCCAAATAACACACAGTTAGTATGCAGTGTTATTTTCTTGTATTGGCCTTTAAACTGAAATAGTCACTGAATAATCACGGGCCTTTTTTCTCTCACTCCTTGAACAGTTGCACATGTGCTGAAGTCACACTGCCCCATTCCACCCACGGTGAAGCTTTTCTGCCTTGGAGGCCAGGCAGGCAGCAATGCTGCATCTTGATGCTCTCCTGCCTGCTGTGTTGCATGTTTATCTATGTCTGTGCAAAAGAGAGTTGGAAGCAGTGCTCAAGTGCTGCATTTCACACTTGGGGTGATATTTTACATCTTTTGACAGGTGTAAGAGTTACTGACACAAGACCTCCTAAGCGCTGGGAAAAGGTCCTTGCGACTTTGAACGTGGCAGGCCAAATTCTGGTTTCAGATTCCCGCAGTGTAAATCCAGCATAACCCCATTGCCTTTGGCAGGATTAGATCAGATCTATGCTGCTGTAATTCAAAGAGAAGTTTGGCCTATTGAACTTTGAAAAGATTTTTCTTTCTACCTGTCCCTAGTCTCTCCTTGGGAAGGCAGCATCTCCTGCCACTGCCCTGTGTACCCCACTGGCTTGCTTCTAAAGAGCATTCTGGCAGGCAGGCAGCCCACAGGGAGCTCAAAGGTGAAAGCCTTATGAATGGAGACTTCTGTTTTACCAAACTCCCTTTTTTTTTTTTGTGTGTGTGTGTGGTTTTGCAGACAGGAGGTTGGCAGGTTATGTACAAAGATCTGCAGTTTTAGGAAAGGCCAAGGTTTCTTTGAAACATAATTTGAAAAGGCTGACCTTTACAACTTCTGATCCACAGGTGTGTAATCTTTAATGGATAATATTTATTTGATGAATTGAATTAAAATATGGTAGAGAGTAAATACACTGAAATTCTACTAAAAATACTGAAGTCAGCCTGGTAAGTCCTTAAACAATTTATTTTCCACAGAGGGCCTTGACAGAGGCTTTGCTTTTAGTGACTCTTAGTCATGTTCTCTGCAGATGAGTTGTGTGGCTGAGGTTTGATCCTGCAAGCATGGCTTGCTTCTTTCAGCATCCCCTCAACGCCCACAGCAGTCAGCTGTGATTGAACTTGCTCAGCATTTCGCAGGTTCAGATCCGCACTTACAGCTTCGTTCTGCTCCCCGTGTGTTTGTGATCAGTGGCGCCAATGCAAACTTAAGGAATGCTAGAAGCCACTGACGCCTTTGGTGTGAGAGATAAGCCCCTCTTCGCTGGAGTTTAATGCAAAAAAACTCCCCGGTCAAACCACCTTTCCTGGAGTAGCATGTGAAGTTCTGTTTCACCTTCAGCGAGGGTTTAGTAAGTGTTCTGTTAGGAAATGTGGGTCATGTGTAAAAAGGGCTTTGTAATGTACCATGCAACTGGTAAATTGAGACACAAAAGGGCAGGCAAAAAGAAAAAAAAATTAGGATTTCAAGCCAGAATTTTCTTTTGTCCTGTATATAGAGACAGAAGTATTGTATAATGTGCACTATAAGCTGCTTTATCTCAGTTAATATTCATCTAGAAGTTTGTTACCCACCAGCTGGAGATCTAGGCATAGGTGGTAAAGGAGGCACCACCTGAGGACAATTCACCCCACCCAATTTAGGGTGCAGTGAAATGCTCGTGGGACAGTCCTGTGTCTCCCCACTGATTACTGAAGAAGGCTGTACCTCAACTTGTTCATGATGCCTCAAGTTAAATGCCATGAATCTTGCCCTAGGTGTGACATAGCAGGTGGGGTATGTTGCTGAAAGTGGAACATCTGGTTTTCCTCATTGTTTTGCTCAAACTCACATTCTTTAATATTGCATTTGATTAGATTTTGTAAATGGTGTTTATATATTTTTGTTTTTCCTGTGTTTTGCCTTTTTCCTCTAAAAAACAAGTACACAGGAATTTACATGTTTTTGCTGTTTTTACTCCTTGGTGCTCGTGCCTCCAATTCCACCTGCCTACCTGTGACAGAGTGTTACATTTAATTTCTGCCTAATCTGGCACAAGAAGAAAGTGACCAGATGATCTGTGTGCAGGCTGTGGTGTGGGTTTAGCCCCAGGAGAACGGTGAAGCAGAGACACGAGATGGGCCTCACTCGCGCTCTGGAGAGGCCGCTTTGCCGAGTGAGAGTTCTGTCAGAGCCGGTTCAGTCCCTCGAGTTTGATAGGCATGCCAGCAGTGATGCCAGATGGAGTGAAGTGCAGCAGTCCTTTCGTTGGGGCTGGGTGGCCTGGGAGTGGTGGCTGAGGGGGTCCAACAGACCCCGTGTTCGTTCCGCTCAGAGGAGCGAGGCCGTAGCTCTGGGACAGGGTAGAGGAGTAGTCACGCTGTTTCAGCCCTGTCAGAAAGCACCTTATTTTGCTGCTGATTCCTTGAAAAGGACTAGGGCAATGGCATCATCTCACCCGAACCTGTGATGAGAAAGGGAATAGCACTGATCACTGGTGATCTGTGTTTAATCCAAAATAGATGAGATGGAGAGGAGAGAAATGTGCACCACCACCACCACCACCAGTGTTAGGTTTCTGTGGTCCAAAAACTTTGGTGTGGAAGCTTGCTGGTCTCTCCAGTTTGCCTGATGTTGCTGCAATGACCTGACTTTGAAAAGCTTTGTGTTTCCTGATTTTAAGCATTAGTTTATATTGTCTAGAGGATGCAATGCACTTTTGACCAGAGAGCATATCTGCTGGCCCTCCAGAGTTTAAAATAATTTTTTGTTTCTCCCCAATTGTTTTGAAAGCAGAAATTAAATTGTATGAGGATGCCCTGTATTAGGAGACTGATGGTGAAAGTAAACCTTCAAGACTGCAAACCAAGCTTCAGTTCAGATAACCACACAAACCAATATCTTGGGTTGCAGACCTGAAGCTGGAAATCTGGACTAGGCTCTTCTTCATTCTCTTTTCAATATTAGCTAAAATCAGTTCTTCCCAGAGCTAAAAGGTAAAGGAGCAGTCACAAAAAAGGGGAAATAACATTTACAAATGTACATTCATAGGTATCTCAAGGAAGGGTGAATTGTTACTCTGATTTACAAAACTTACTGTGTTGGAAAAGATTTAGCTTCTTGCCTAAAAAATGACCACACCGTTTGGCTGGCTGGTCCATTTTGTAATGATAGACCATTTATTTGTTTTAAAATAACAGAAGAAGTCAACCTGGTGATAATGAATGCAGAAAAGGTAAGAGCAGAAAATGCTTTGGGTTCTCTTATAGCACAGCTGGTGGCCATCGCTTTTGCTGGAACTGTTCCTCATTACTTCTCCACAGTCACGTTATTTTGCCAAAGCTTCTTGTCCTGGGCAGCTTTATAGTAACACAATGGTGCACAGGCAGAAGAGGAAAAAAGTATTGGAAGAAGAGGATGGTTATGTTTTCCCAGGTGAAAATCAGTCTTCTGTGTCTCTGCATCCCTTGCTGTTTTCCCCAGGGCTTGCCCACACAGGGATGCACGCAGTATGCATCAGCATACTGATGGAAATAAAACGGTAGGGAAGAGTGATCTATCACTGGGCTGTGCCAGTAATACAATTTGTATAAAAGCTGCATAAAACTAACCTGAGATTTAAAATCCGTGATCTGTTCTAGGCCAGATTCTCCCTCCTTTTTTTCACCCAGCGTGGAGCTGGCTTTTCTCTTACTCCCTCCACTACCTTGTTCTTTTTTTCCATTTCTACTAAAGCCGCAATGTTTTCCTCTGCCTTTTTATCCCCACTTCATAAATCCCTGTCCCCTTTATTTTTGTTTTCTGTAAAATTTCCAAGATAAGTTGTCACTCTCTTTCAATGCCAAAGGTTGCTGTGATCACTCCATGTTTGGGCCGTGCTGCTGCAGCAGCCATTTCTTTGGTCTTTTGGTGGGGAGCAAGTCCAAAGTTGGACAGTGGGGGTAAAGCACCAGCAAAGGAGAGTAGCTGTTGGCCAGAGTGCAGCAAAGTGATGCTGCAGGTACAGGGAAGCCAAAAGGAGTTGGAGAAGCTGAGCACCTAGATACGCACTGAAACCAGGACAAAGTCAAAGACACTGGGACAGTGCTGCTAAAAGCAGAACATCTGTAATTAAAAGGAAAGCACTTTCACTCTCAGGTTTTCAAAGGTTAAGTAATAGGGATGCATGGGGAATGAAAACCTCATTTTTTGGGTGTAAATTTGTTTCATTTCCATTAGGGATGACATCTGAAATTTTTCAAGCCCTTGTGTGAAGGAAATTCAGTTAAAAAAAAAAAAAGAAAAGAAAAAAAAGAGATCAAGTTCCCTTTGAATGGATTATACGAATTGAAGTAAAATAAATTCCAAATAAAATCATGCTTAGAAGGGGGGAAAAAGGCACATTTTGATCTGCAGACATTGAAAGATTTATATCCCTTTTTTCCTTCCAAACAAATTTATATGCAGTTCATGTAATTTCACAAAGTGTTTTCAGTTCTCTGAAACTGCATTTGATGACAGTAATAGTTTAAATGTTTCTTAAACTAATCTAATGATTAGCAAAGATGAGTTTGATTTTAAAAAAATAAAATAAAAAGAAATCAGCAGTTTCCTTTCAAGCTCTTAATAATTTTATTACGGATGTGACTAATACACTTCTTTTGCTTTTGGTACTCTGTTTCCTTTTGCTGCCAAAATAAAGCTCTCTGTAGCTCACAAATAATGAACTAAATATCACGTGTCCTCAAATTACGAGTCTGCTGCAAAGGTTGGGGAAGGAGAATAAAAGGTAAGTCACAGAGACATAGACAATAAAAGCCAGTATTGTATGCCAGTGTTGTTTTTCCCTTGTATACACATGTAATAAAAAGCCAGGTGGGTCTGTAATTTATGTTTACATCTGTGTCTAATCAACCCATGCAAAATAACATTTTCTTTTATTCATGTAAAGAAAGGGAATATAGGCAGCATGTTTTTGTGAAGTTTAACACCTGAGAATTTCCCTAGAACTATTTTTATTACTTTACAAATAAATTACAGCACTTAAGAAGCCTCAGATATTCGGAAACCTAGAAATGAACTTTTAAGAGCTTTAACCACTCCCCAGGGCCATTAAATCCTTCAATGTGCACTCTCCTTTCCTAAACAAGAGCTCAAGTACTCTCATTAGTATTACTCCAATGAAAATATGACTTTTCAAAGAAATGTATAATTTCTTTTATTAATTATCCTATTAAAATAGAGTTGGGGTTTTTTTTTTGTTTGTTTGTTTGTTTGGGGTTTTTTTTGTTCTGTTTTTTTAAAAATTTTTAAAGCTTTCCTCTACATCATCTCCAATTTTCTTGGGAGGAACTCCATTTCAAGGCCTTCACTTTTTCTGGGATATTGTTTTCAAGAGTCACAGGAAAAAAAATGTGGAGTTGATTCCTTTTTTTTTTTTTTGGTTTATCGCTTAAAAGCAACGAGAAAACCTCTTTAAAAAACCAAAGAAAACAAAATTCTTATGGATGTGTAAATTTCCATGAAAGATCCCTATCACTTTTTCCCTCCTAATAGTTTATACAGGATGCACTTCATATTTGCCCTGAGCTTTGGATACCTGATGCTTGAAGGTGTTACCTGAGTTTGACTGTCACAGAATTGGGAAGGAGAAAACCTGGTGCCCTGGGGAGACCCATGCCCCGCTAAGGGCAGAAGCAGTGCTGAGGGAGAGGATGGCCACACAGAGATGTGGGCACCTTCCTTTAGCAGAAGTTGTCTCAGGCAACAAATGTCAAGCAAAAGTGAAGTCTGATTCCTTTGCATCAGCCTTCTGCAGCTATTTATAAGCTGTTTTGTTTCGGGTCATAGGATTTTTCCTCCAGGAGTACAGAGTGTTAGTTTTCTTCTGTTGTTATAGTGATGTTTTCTTTTGAGGGACAGAAGACCTTTCCTTCCCTAGCTCTGCACGCAACTTCTGCAACCCACCTGAGGTAAAGAGAAGGTGAATTAACCTTGTCACTACTCTCGCTTAAATGCGCTGTTGCCACTGTCTACCTGGAAATAGAACTGTCGAAGTGTTTGTGAGGAAAATGTTGGTTTCCACCCAGCTTGGACCTGGGCGTCTGTGAAAAAGCTCTTTCTTGATAGATTTCTAACCTTGATTTTCACACTAATGATATTTTGGTAGATCTCCAAATCTATAAGCACTTACCTAAAGAAAATCTGGAAGCTTGATGAGCTCTGACCAATAGTTATTTATAATCTTTATCACAACTCCTTTCTACAAAACAAAAAACGCAACAGAAAGGACTTAAATCAATTTGTGCCATCCCCAGCCGGACAAGGAGATTAGTTTCTTCAATCTGGACAGGCAGTCCTTTATTACAACCCCAAGCAGTAACTTGTCTCACAAAATCTAAATTAATTACACTCAAATTTGTCCCTACCCTAAACTGGCCTCAAAATGAAATTGAAAATACGGAGTGTGAAATTGCCCGATGCTGCTGCTTTAGATCCGCATGTCATTCCCCCGTAACCGCAGGACAGAGAGAAACAATTCTTTCCAGGGAATCTCTTATTCTCTTTGCCTTTTATTTGCCTCATTAGCCAAGTTTGGAGGGGATGGATTATGAAGGAAGCTAAGGGAATTACGCATACACAGGCTGGGAAAAAACAGGGTACAGAAGAAGACATAATTGTAGTCTGTGACTCTGTTAACGGTCTGGAGGAGCTGATATACGAAGAAAGAGTGAAACAACTGTATGTGTGTAGTGTAGATTGGCTGAACAATGAGTCAGGGTGTGATTTATATACTCAATGAATAGAGGTAGACTAGAGAAAAAAATGCTTAGTGTAGCTGCCAGAAGCAGAAGTAGGAATGACAGGATAAAGTTAGGGAAATATATTAAATGATGTATTATGATACATTAAATGATAATAATAAATGATATATATGTGTATCAAGAAAAAGGCTCAGACACTGAGTTTTATTAGGAAGTACTCTAGACTTCCTAGGGAAGCGATGGAAACCATGTTTCTTCAGCTGTTTTCAAACTAAGGACTGAACTAAGTGCTGGACAACATGTTATACAGATGAAGCAGAGGAGAAAGAGGATAAAAAAGAAGAAAGATAGGAAAACTTCTCCTGAACCTAGGATCATGGGGAGAAAATTAAGGAAAAAAAAAAAGACTAAGTTCTGAGAGAGAGAAAGAAAATACCTTAAAGGCTCTGTTGAAGCAATTTTTCTCTGTGCTTGGCAATAGCTTTTAGCTGTGTATCTGTGAGGTTCCTGATAATAACAATAAATGTGGGTTTCAAAGGGGGAAGACGAGAATGAAGGATGTGGAGAGTCTGAGGGTGAGCGGGCAAAAAAGTAAAGGAGGCAGGTACATGCAGTGAGGAGAGTTGATCTAAAAGGTGCCAACAGAATCCAGCAGTTCTAATAGACCCGAGTCCTCACTGCAGCTCTGCTATAAAACATGACTTTAAGACACTTGCCCAACTGCTGTCTACAGCAATTTGCCCTTTACAAGAATGCCCATAACAATGTTTTTGTAAAGTTTGAGCTCTACAAAAGGTAAAGGTCACCTAATTACTAGGAAACAGTTAATGGATTTTTCTAACTGAAGTAAATACAGTGTTTGAGATGAAACTGTGGACTCTGGGAGGAGAAGCTTTAACCCCCATTAGAGGTGGTGGCTGAATAGCTGCATCATGCTGGAGAACTCATTTTATGCAGGGCTGATAGTACCATCTATTGTAAGCTTGGCCAGCATTCCCATTATAAAATCCTCTTGGGGGTTTCCTGTACTTTTGCCAGACTATGACTGTTTGAGCAAAGTTTCCTATGCCAGGTGTATGCCTCAAGCTGATTGATTTATTTTGCTATTTATTTGGAAAATAAAACATCTCTCTCTGAAAATGTGGCACAGGATGATATGTGATTAATCTGTGTTGCAAGTGCTGTCACATTTTCCTCCAAAGGTTCTGCCTGACCACCACATGTTCTCAGAGCGAGGACACGGGTCTGGAGCAGGGGTGTCTTGCAGGGAAGGACTTGTAACCAGAGATGTGCTTTTGCTACCACTGCATAGGCTGCCCCAAGTTTGGCCTTGTTATAAGTGTAAGAAACTGCGGATGTACCTAGAGTCTTTTTAGATGTTTGCCACGTCTCTTGGTAAGAACTTGTCCTTGCAAACTGTACTTCAAAACTGCACCTGGCCCTGGGGGCTGCACAGGCTATGCTGGAGCTGGAGCTCTCCTGTGGGATCCTCATGGGATCCAGCCAGGAGGAATGTGCTGTGCAGCAGGGAATCTGGGCTGAAATGTGGGTGGGGTGGGGGGCATGCAGGGTATTCTGAGGAGCCAGTGCAGAGGGTGAGTATATGGAAGAGATCCTGATACAGGGAGATGGGCGGGGGGACTGGATAAAGGTGGGAAGCAGGAGATGGTGGATGGGAAAATGCAGAGAGCGAAAGAGGTATACCTCAGGTTATGCTTCCTTGCTGGCCACAGGAGCAAGAGCCAGGGAGCACATGGGGTGGCAGAACTGCTGAGCAAATGGGATGAGGAGTGTGAAATGGGAGTGGAAAACCTGTCAGGTGGAAACTGCGGAGTAGAGAAGACCAGACCAGACCTGGGCTGGGCAGGGTACAGGACAGTGGGATTGGGCAGCAGTGCTTTCCCTGAGTGTGCTGCTTCCCTCCAGTTGGGCAGAAATATTCCTTTCCCATTCTGCCCTGAGCCACAAAGGAAATCAGAAATGACTGTGGGGTGACTGGGACACTGGCATCAGTGCTCCCTGCTGGGGGAAGGCCAGCGGGTCTTCCACAGTGTGCCTAGGGCTGGCTCGGCTGTGCACTCCTTCAGCCAGCACGCCCCGTTGCAGGGCCCCAGGCCTCGTGGGCAGGGGGAAAAGCTCCTGCGAGGAGGGGGCAAGGCCCTCACAGCCTCCATCAGCTGCCCGGCTTGGGGCCGGCATGGTCACTGTCAGGCCTCTGCGCTGGAGGGGATCAGCTCCACGATGGAGCTGCCAGCTCCTGCATGTGCGAGCTCCTGCAGCGCAGCGCTTTGTCCTCGCTCCCGCTTCGGCTCACTCGCTTTCTGCAGAGGCAGAGCTGTGTCCTTGCCCCCCCGGCTTCTGCAGCAGTACCGAGGTGTGCGGTGGAGAGCCGATGGCCCTGCCACGGGGCTGGGCTGAGCATGCACCAAGTCACCAGCCCTGCTGGGTCTCAAATCCTGCTCCGTACCTGCCCCCATTCCTATCTTCTCCCTTCTCCTGCTTCCCTTCCTCTCACCCTCTCCTGTCTGTCACTCTACCCATTTCTTAATTCTTGTTTGCACTGTGCTTTGAAAAGGCAGGGTGCTGTATAAGTGTTGTGTTATTATTATTATTATTATTTCTCCTTTTTAATTGGCATCCCTCACTCTCTGTTCTCTTGCTATTGTGGCTTCCAGAGAGAACGTGTGGGCTTACATTATTTATAGCTGTGTGAGAGTAATTACAGAAATGATTTAATTACTCAGTTAATACCGTTCTCCACATCACCAGCTTGACAAGCTAGTGATCCTCTCACCACAGCCGAACATGCAGACTAGCGTCCATGTCATGGATGAACAGGGAAGGGGAGGCGAAGCTTGGGGAATGATTTGTTACAGCCCTGCATGTGGCTGGTTACTCCCCCTGGGCTAAGGGATGAGGCTGCTGATCTCTCAGGGGCTTGGCCAGGGGCAGTGTGTGGTGTCAGCTCAGCTGGGGCAGAGCTGCCCCCAAGGAAGTGGTGTGCAGAGATGGTTCATGGCTCTCGGATGACAGGGGCTACCTCCAACACAAACCTGCACAAGCTGAAGATTCAATATTTGGTGTGCTGCGTTAACCAGCTCTTCACATTTATCAAAGGTCAGAGATCCGGCACGTTTTGTTTTCTCAACTTCTATTTAAGCATGTGAGATCAGAAGGTAGGGTTCATGCACCCTGCGCGGGGTCAGAGTGTGAGGTAAAATCACCATCGCCAGAAATGTTCTTTCTTGCAAGTGGCCATGTGTAGATCTGATCTTCTTTAACTAAATACGCTTTCCCTCTGAAGGGGATGGCTTCTTCTTGCTGTGACTCCTGCCATTGGAAATGAAGTGTTTCCATCACTTCCAGTTCACGAAGACTTGTGAAGAGCAGGGAATGTCCTGTTTCTGGTGCAGTATGGAAGGAGCTTGAGCGAGGAGAGTACGTGCTTTCCTTCAGGGCATGCACTGAGCAGATGGTTACCAATACCTTTTAGTTATCTACCAGAGACAGTTGAAAAAAGCCCCACAAACCACCTCGTGAGCTCGGGAGAAATGTAATGAAAAAGATTCTTTTCTGACAGCACTGTAGATAAAAAGAAGGGGTCAGTGAATTCTTAACAAAGGAGACGGTTGCTTGGGAAGTGGAGAGAGAGGGTCTTGTTGGATAATGGGGTATTTGCCAGATAACGGTGTATGGGGAGAGCATCTCTCAGAAGTGCCTGCTTTCCATGTCTCCAAATTGCCTGGCTCCATTTGGGCTCCTTCATGGCCCGGGCAGTGGGCCAGGTTCAGACTGTTCCTCGACATGGCAGGGCTGGGTGGGCGGCGGGAGGGTTGGGAACAGGTGGCTTCGAGGCTGGTGGAGTGGAGCGCCTTTTCCACGCGGCGCTGCCTGCCAAGCTGCAAGGCGCAGGACACCTGGTATCTGAATGGGCTCTGCCCACCTCCCAGGAAGCGATGGCAATCAAAGAAGTAGGCTAGAGTGTTTTAAGTGTGAACAGTGAATATAGGTCCTTCTTTTTTTTTTTCAACATCCAACATGAGACAGGTTAAGGCAGCCTACATTTGAGAAAATGCTGGGCATCTCCATCTTCTGGAAGTTGAGCCTTTCATGTTGTATCTCTGAATGGACACTCAGAGTCCCTCCCTCATGGCTTTTGCAAGTGCACACTAGAGGCTTTTATTTATGTTTTCCCCTTATCTGACACACTTCAAAGTGAATTTTATGACCTAACATTGGAACAGCTTGTTGAGAAGACAGTGAGTGGAAGGGCAATGGAACAAGTAATTTTGTCAGCTCCCAAATGAATGAATCCTGTTTTCACTGGATTCACATCTCACGGTTAATTGACTCTTTAACTGAATTATATACTAATGTGAGCTCAGTCCATAGTAGACACCAGAGAGTCTACAGAGGTGAGAACTTGAGCCGGGTGAAGATATTTCAGAAGAGTTGGACTCATCCTTCCCCCACTGGTGAAGGCCAGGGACATTAAAAGGGTCTCATTTCTTCACCCATTGCCCTGTATCAATTAGAAGATGTCCAGTCCAAAAAAGTGTGCGCACCCACAGAAGCTTCAATTTTTCAGGGCCTGTCTACACCTCCTCCCTACAAAAATACCATTCTCCCCAGCTCTCCTAACTGTTTTTCTCCCAATTTCCACTGTGCCTTTTATAGTCACTGGCTGGCACAGTATATGAGAGCGCTGTGCTGTGGTGCCCCGAGGCTTCTGTGTATAGGGGCCGTCCACCACAGGCATGCTGCCAGGTCAGGATGAAGTCTATTTGATTGCCTAGTGAGCCTTTGACTGCGAGTGGGTGAATCATGCACACTGCTGTGGGGTCAGATAAAGGCTTTGGGACTGCATGCAGTTGCAGGCTGTATTTTGTACAGCACTGTAAAAAATTAATTCTCCTTGAGTGCTCTGCCCCTTTGTCAAATCAGGTGGAAATTGGCCAGCAGGTTCAAGAGTTACTGGGAAGCCTGACTCACCTATGCACAAACACACACTCCCCCAGGTTTGCAAGAGGCTTGTTTCCTAAAGGAAACAAGCTAAAAACGCGCACAGAAGGTGGGCACAGCCCTGCTCCGGAGCGTCTCGGGAGCCGTGATTCCGGCACAAGTGACCCGTGCGCTCACAGCGCGGGTGTCCCGGCTCGGTGCCCGCGCTGCCCCGCGCTGCCGCGGTGACTCACTGTGATTCACCCCGGCGAGCGTGCGGAGGGCGCCGCGGTCTCCCGGGGCCGGACGTTCGTTCACGCTCGCACGGGGCGCACATGTGTGCGCTCTGTGACTCACGCTGCCGCGCCGCAGCGGCCCGGGCTGCAGCGGCAAAGGAGGCACACTCACGAACACGCGCTTGCTCGGTGTCGCATGCTCCGATCGCTCAGCTTTTGAAGGGGAACATGGCGCGAGGCTTGGAGGTTTTAATGTTTCTGTCCCGCGACAGACCTCTTGAGAAAGGAAATTAGCCTGATGGCAGCAGCAGTAATTGGATTATTCCGTTAGTATCTTCTGTGGAAGAGAAAGACATGTGCCTTTAACTGTATTTTCAATGCAGACTTAAAAATTGCACTTAAAATGTGAATTGTGTCTTTTTTTCTTCATAACTGTCAAGCGGACATCTGTTTTCTGCCCCACTTTTTTTCTGCCTTTTGACTGGCTGAGCTTTCTGTCTAGCCTTATTCTTAGCTTTGTGGCAAGCCTACAGCAAACTGAGGTGGCTTGAGTTCCTCAACTGGCGCTGAAGATCAAGGCATACTCTAATCACTGGGTTTCTCGGGTGGGCTGAAGAGGAGCCAGCCTGAAGGTGAAAATAAGGGAGGATGTGTACCTTGATGCAAAGGAGGGAGTGTGCTGAAAGGGCTGAAGTCCTGGGAAGGGGAGAGATGGGGAGGTCTGAAAGGTATAATGAGATGAAATGCAGGGCAGGGAAGTGTCCAGCAAACTTTGGCTGTCCTTCTGAACAGTTAGTCCTCCATGGCTCTACGGGCTAATCTCTGCAGCTGCAGTCTGGCCGTTGAAATGATCTGTAGCGGGACTGACAAAGTTTTGGAGTATGTGCATGTCTGCAGGGGACAGCACTGCTGAAGTGGAGGGAGACGAGGTGGAATTGGACGGAGGATGAACCGGTCAGCCGTCTCTTTCTGTTAGTTTTGGTCACCTGAGAGACTCGCCAAGCTCATGTGGCCTGCTTTTATTTTGTTGTATAAGTCTATGAATATCTTTTGGTAAACTTTTAATTATTGTGAAACTGTGGGGTTAGTTTTGATGTGTTTTGGGCACATCCGAATGTTTGACACAGCCATTACCTACCCAGAGATTTAATTTTTTTTGCTAGTCAATTGGTTCTTTAATTTGGATTTAATAAGTCACTTTGTGCTCCATTAAATAGGTCTTCATGCAAAATGTTTAATGCCAAAGTGTGCTCGCCTGCAGATGGTGGAACAGCTTCATTTAGGGAATGGCTGGAAACCTCACCAGGCTGTGCTGGTGCCCATGGTCCATTTTCCCCCAATGAGCCATGCTGCCATTAACCTTTGCTGTCTCCATGTCGTGCTGTGAGACCACAGGGCTCATCTTCACCAGGACTTGTCCCAGCCATTCTCTCTCTTTGATCCCTCTGCCCTTGTCTGAGCTGCCTCGGAAGATTTTATGTGCACATGTGGATTTGAAGTTTCAACTGCTTAATTGTTATAAACTGAAGCTGTGGCTGGCAGCTTTCTCACCAGAGGCTGGCAAAAAACATGCTGTGATGCTGACCACTGGGAGGAGAAAGAGAGGTTGTGAGTGATACTTGTCTCTTGCTGTGCTTAGGACCACATTTTTGTGTGACAATGTCACTCACTGGTCACTGTACTGGTCCAGCAGTCTGTTGCTCTATGTCTTGAGGTGTGCCTATAGTAACACTCGGTAATACACAGTGCGAGCTGTGGGGAAGCATTCTGTGCTGCCAGAGAGCCCGCAGCCAGCCAGCAGCTCATGCCGTGCTGCTCCTACACAATACACAAATCTCTTGAATCATACATTGAAGGCTTTTTTGTTTGGTAATAGCGGAGTGAATTTAGTTTTTCCATTTTTCCTTCTCCTGGTCTAGACTAGACTGAAATACTAGGGAGAAGGTTATCTTGCTTGGCTTGTTTATGTTTCTGTGCCCAGGGAGAAATGGTTTAGTATAGGAATGGGTAACAGCACGTAGAAGACGTGTGGCTGTGTCTCTGTGTAACCATGCCTGTGCAGAAGCATGTCCGGTCCTCCATGCTGCATGAATCCCTGCTCTCAAGGAATCCTTTTGGCCAAATGTTTTGCTGCATTTGATGAATAAACTGGATAGGGAAATGAGGTAGCATGAGTAGCTTAGACATGAATGACGAAGATCTTGCCTTGACAATCAATTTATTGCTTTGCACTTAGGAATCTGTAGGGCATGGTCCTCTGGGAACTCATCCACCGGGATTAGTGCCTTCAGTGACAAGGAGGTAACCTCCAGAAGATAAAATAATTTCCTTGCCACTCACCTGGTCTTGCTATTCTTCATACTGGTCCACTTCCATGTACTAGCACCCTGTGAGGTGTAAGCCCCTGCAGACTGGGTGGGACCTCTCATAAGGACTGGGAAAATGTAACAGAACTGTGCCAGGAGTAAGAAAGGAGATGAGAAGTTCTGCTGAATAGGGGTGTTTGACAAAGGTCAGCAGTGCAGAGGAAGGGTACCCCAAGCTTGAGGGTGGAAGGAGGCGAGGGTGTGGGATGAGGAAATTTGATATGATATTCAAAGTAATTCATAGACTAAAGCAGGTAGAAAGGACTCAGGATGAGATCAGATAATTAATTAACAGCTGCAGGGATTCATCTTCCTCTCTCAGCCAGCAGTATGTGCATTGTGTGACTTAAAGTGAGCATATCGCTCCTGCTGCTTCTGTCACTTAGCCCGTGGCCAGATGTGCTCAGCAACCCCAGCTCTCTTACAAACATTCCGTGTGTGCTTTCTCAAGGCTGTGGACCAGAGGCTGGAGCTCCTGGTGGTCACTGCCACCCTGTATCGTGTTGCTGCCTCCTTGGTGACATGTGCTGCCACCCTGCAGTGTCCCCATGTGATCTGTCATGCGTTCCCTGTTTCTCATCCTGGGACGTCTCGGTAGGGGACTTTAAAGAAAGAAACAGGGGTTCCAGTTGCCTTTCCTCCCTCTGTTGCCCAGGCAGGATCTGGCCCCATTGCTGATGAGCACCAGGCTGGGGAAGGAAGGCAGTGCAGGCAGGAAGGAGTGACTCATTCTCCCCAAACAAGCAAATGCACAAAAATGTCTCTGCACCTAAGGATGGGGTGAAAAAACACAACTTAAGACTCAAAAGGTTCACTTCTGTTTCCAGAGTACCCCCAGAGGAAAGCTCTTTGTTGCCAAATATTTCCCCTTCCACAGCCCCATTATTTTTTTCCCCTTAGTATTTTCTCTTAATGGTTGAATCGTTTAACACCACATATAAAGTCGTATCTGGCCGCTCTGGGGCGATTCTGGGTTGCCATGGCAATGAGCCCTGTCTCTCCAAATTAGGACATTTTTCCTGCTGCCTTTTCTGTGCGAGGCTTTCTCTCATCTCTTTTTCTCTTACTCTGCCTTGATGTCTAAAGTGCTGAGCGCTGCCTCCTCTTTCGCACGCTCCCTGAAAGGGATCAGACTTTGCCCGTCTGAATTAATTCCTCTGAAGCCTGTGCCAGCTTGGCGTGGACCAACTTTGCGCTCCACAATGAAGCTGCTGCGGGATCAGGATCAGGGCGAGGAGGGGTAGGAGAGGTGTAAAGGTGGTGAGGTTAGCGGGGGACAGCAGCGTGTGACCGCGGCGTGCTCATTCCCTGCTTAGTACACCATTGCCTCATCTCTGCCTGGGTGCTGCCAGGGCTGTCTGGAGCTGGGTGCTGAGGTGAGAGCTGCTTGGCTTAAAATATATCTTAGGACTAGAAAAGCTAGTGGAATAAACCTGGGGTGAATGTAAATGTGCTAGCATGCACAAATCAGTCGGACAGCCGTGGCTCCCCGAGGTCCCATCCTCTATGGGGCAGGCACCTGCAGCTGGAGGACCATAGGAGTCGTTTGTCTCATTGGAGAATTGTGAATGCTGGATCTTGTCCCCTGGATACACTGAGCTGTACCTGGTACGTGTCAGTGTGCTGAAGCAGGCAATTGGCTTTATACCACTTCTGCACCTGTATATTCCCCTTGCTGGCTTTGGATTTGGCATGAGTCAGACCCACCTCAATTTATTCTGGCTGCTGACACACTCCCAGGGCCCCTGTGGCAGCTGGGATTAGTCTGACACATGGATGCCCCCAGCCAAACTATCTTCCCTGGGCTATGCACCCGACCCAAGGGAGTAGGAAAAGAGTTGGCGCAGGCAGCACTAGAAACTCGCAGAAATGGAGGCATGCCCACATTGGGCAGGTCCGGGTGGCTGAGTACTGTCAGGAACCGGGAGCAGATCCGCTGTCCCAGAGGAGCGTCATCCTGACAGTGAGAGGTGATATGTGGCAGAGCAGTACAGTCCAGCATTTTCTACCCATCAGGGCAGAAATGAAAAGGTGATGAGATGAGGTTTTTTTTGCTCATTCTTCCCCTGGCCAAATGGGCTACTATCCCAAGACCAGTTTTTAACCCTGTGGATTATTTTGGGTGTTTTATGTACAGCAGAGGGTCGAAAATCAGGGGAGGACAAAAATAATGGATTGTGAATATTTGGAGTGGAGATTAAGGTATAAATTTTGGTTGAGAAGATGATTGGCCTCAGAGCATATTCTGTCCTGGCCATGGTACAGCATTGCTGTTTTTCATAAAAGATGCTTTGAAGCTGGGGGCAGTTGGCTGTGAAGTGAAGAGCAAAGCAGAGTGATGTTCCATGGCTGAAGTCCTTGGGCTCAAACCCAGGTACTCTGCATGTTTGGCTGCCGTGGGACGGCGGTAATGTCCTGCCTTTTCTCCAGGAAGCCAAAAGCCTTCTTTCTGTTTAATGATGCAGTGTTTAAATAAAAAGAGGTGGGTGAACTTGTATATTGGTTTGACCGATAGTGGTAGGAACTTTGCTGCACTGTCCCAATAGACTTAGAAGTTGTCCAGTAATGTTAAATGTTATTTTAGAAACTTTTTTGTAATGATGTGTGAACTTGTTTATATCACAAGGTAATTTTGCATCCAGCAGCAATTGATAGAGGATCAATTAGGGATACTTCCTCAGAATATTCTCCAAACATCCCATGAGTTATGACTTGGAACTCTCTAAGATAGTCAGCATCTCTTTGTATGTAGTAATGCTCGATGGGTTTTTCTTCCATGCCCTTACCAACATGCACATTCTTGGCATTTATGGACCCAGGCACGTTTTTAGCATCCAAGAGACAAAGGAGTTTCACCACTTAGCTGCTTATAGGGCGAAGAAGTTATTTGTTGGAAGCTTGCTCCTTGAAATTCTCATTTTGAGATCATTCTTTGACAGGAAAAAAAAAGTAGCTTAACATTTATTCCCTCTTCACCTTCTCTATCCAGCCCCTGACTTTAGAAGTCCTTACTTACTGTCACTTTTCTTCAGGAGAATTGTAATTTATTTAGTTGAATATCAAGAGAACTTTTCCAGTAGTGTCATCCATCCTCATACCTTTTTTTGCCTCTTCTGCATCTCTCTGCGGGAAGATATTTCATAGAGACTCTCCATTGGAAATGAGACGATCTATAGGCCATGGGAATTACCTGCAGCGTCTAACTGAGCTGGCCCTGACACAGACACAACATGCCCTGTGCTGTCCTGAGAGACTGTTTTTGTCTCTGCCCTCTGAGATGTGGGTAAAAGGTGCAGGTATCCATCCCTGCTTGAAGGGTAGTTGCAAAGACGATGGAGCCAGCCTGTTCTTGCTAGTGCCAGACAGTGTCATGGAAGGCCATGGTAGGTGCTTGGACAACAGGAAAAATAATTTCAGTAGGAAGGTGAATTGGAATGTTCAGCATTGGAACAAGGGCCTTGAGGCCAGCCACAGCTGAGCAGCTCTACTGCTGGTGATGGCCTCGTCGTGAGGGGATCCTTCAAGCCCTGTCCTGCCCATGTTTCAGTGTGATGCCACAAAGTGACATTAAGATGCCCCAGAGATGACACGAGTGTAAGACGCAGAAAATTTCTAGAATTGCCTTTATGTACAAAAGTACAAAATCTCTTTGTGAGTCTTTTTTTTCCCCCTCTGATTTCAGTTTACATTGGCATTGATCTCTTAGGTTTTTGTCCCTTTCCTGCATTCCTCTAGGAAGCACACAGCAAGATTTTGGGCTGCGATGCTGAGCGGGTGGCTTTTTAGCTCCCAGGAGCAGTTCCCTGGGCAGCTCCTGGGGAGCTGCAGCATGCTGGGTAAGTGCTGTGGGAGTGCCCCGGGGTTTCCATCAGCCCGCCTGCCCAGCTGCACGGGGATGCTCAAACAGGCCCCAGTAGCAGAGAACAAAGTGTGGGACATGGCTTGGAGTGAGTTCGGCTTGCTGAGCAGAGCAGCAGCTGGGTCACAGGCGTGGATGCAGCAGAGGTCTCGTAGAAACAACTGACGCCTGAATCATTGCATGCCTGGGAGATGGAAAAGCCTATTAAAACAACAATTAAAAAAACAAGAACAAAGCTCCTAAGAGTTCCTGTAATTGCAGCAGATGTATCTGAAGCTTCCTCAGATGATGTGCAGGTTTTGGTGGTATAAGCTGGCTGAAAACAAAATGTGCTGGGATGGGAAGCAGGAGGCTTCCTAAACAACCATTCTGCTTCCTAAACTTTCGGTACTCTCTTCTTCTAGTTGTTCTAAGATGTCCTGAAACATTTCTTTCTTGTAATGCTATTCTATTATTTCAGGTGCTTGTTCCGTCTGATAAATCCTGCTGGATTTAAAGGTTGAATCTCTAAGCACCTTGCTTTGTCTGCCCTGACCCTACTGTTTCTGGTCACAGCACCTTCACTCTTGTGCTGCTCTTACATATTATAGAATATTAGGATTGAAATGAGTGGGGAAAAGGAAAAAGTATCTGAAATTAATAAAATAGCAGTGGAGTGTGTGTGTGTGTCTGGCAGAGGTTGTTGTGAAAATAATTTGTTCTGAAATGGTATGGGGCTTGCAGAATGGAGGAGATTTCAAAGGCTTTGTTTAACATTAATAATGCTACATTATACATGTAAATGCCATTATTAAAGGCTTCTGGGTATTTCAGTGAAAAATTAGAAGGAAAACTTTGGGGCAACTGGTGTAAATCAAACCAAATGAATGAGCTGATGGCAAGAATGAATATTTATTCCATTGCCTCCTAATGTACCCCTGTCTTAATTTCTATGGCATCCTTCCCCCTATTCTGGAAGGAACAAATAGCCCCAGAACAAAATAAGAACAAAACAAGGGCACTTGGTGCTCTGAGCATCATCTGGAAAGAGGGAACTGAACTTCTCTCTCTGGGTGTCTGGGAGAAGCAGGGGACGACTAAGCAAAAAAACCACATGAAGAAAGTCTCAGGCCTTCCTAGAAGTGCAAAGAATTTAAATTAGTGCTTGTAAAATGCAACAGTGAATAAGACAGGTAGGTAAAATTCTCACATGTAATACCGAACTACTTGAAGTTTTTGCCAGAGGGGAACATTTTCACTCTCTTGCTTTCCTTGAGAAACAATTCCCTTTAAATTGGATTGAAAAATGCAAGATGACTCTTTATGTGTGGATTACTGCTACAGGATGACTGCCAAAACAGTCAACTACAGTGAACAAAGTAGGAAATATAATTATTGCTGCAATTTCAGAACACAGAGAAAGAATTGTTGCTGCCTCTAGGAAAAGCAGAAATGTAGCATTTGAAGGAAACAAGTTTTTAATTTTTCCAGCCATGGAGTCCCACAGGAGAGAGCTCATGGGGTTGAGGGGAGCTTTCAAAAAAAGGTGAATTTGAGACTGCAATCCAGTATGTACATGCAATATCCACACTCTTCGGTGTGACAGAAAACATACAGGGATGGCAGGCTTGGGTTCCATGTGCTGACATAATGCCTGTGTCTACAGCTTGTCAGCAGATCCTTGTGGACTCCAGTGAGGCTTTCGCAAGCATGGCGGAGGCTGCTTTGCAGTCAGCCATACGATCAGGGCAAGAATGAAAATTAGAGTCCACCTATGAGTTTCTCTTGCAAAAGCTCGTGCTGATCATTTGCCATTTTAACAATGTGATTGGCATTTTAAGGGACGTATTCTACCTTTTCTTTAGAGACAGGCACTTAAAGTATCTGGAGATTATAGAATATGAATAGTGTATTAATATATGCCCAACACACTGGTATATACAAAACGTTTCTAAATGTGTAGTAGAACTACCTGAAAGTTTTCCCGTGGAACAATTTTCTGCTGGAAATTGTTGATTCTTGTTGATCGTTGTGAATGTGTCAGGCCTGTCACAACTGTGGATGGAAATGAGGCAGGTTGGTTGGTCTGCAGAGAGTCTGTGCAGCTCTTCCAGATCCCTTGCCTGCCAGCTGAGTAGATGACAAGCTAAAAAATGCGATCTCCCAAACTGGAGTTTTTAAAGTATTTATCTTCCGTAAGTTTTCTCAAATATTTGATTTTTCATACATGTTAATGGGAGAACTTTCTGCTCTCTGACTCCAAAGAGAACCGCAATTCTGCGTTCTTGCCAGCTCAAGATACGCAGCACAATTATCAACGCCCTTCCAGCTACCAATGCAAAGCACGGCACCATGAGGGCTGCTAAGGCACAAATGAACTCTATCTCAGTCAGACCCGATACACCCCTTCAGACAAAACGCACTTCCGGAATGCCCCTCAAGCTGCTCTTGTGCCTTTCTTATCAGCAAAAGCCCAAAGCACGCACGGCCTATCGCTATCAAATCTCTCTTTCAGTCCTTTTAGGCTGCAGCCTTATTGGCTGCACCCCCGCATCACCACCCACTGCACAGATGCTTCCCCATCCTGAAGACATATTTAGGTGCACGGTATAGGGTGGGATGGGGCAAATGAGAAAAGCTACCTCCCTACAGAAAGCATAGAAGATGGAGGAGAGAGGCAAGAAATTTTTATATATGATTGCTCTGGTGCTTCTTTCTCCTCTGGGAGTCCCCTCTGTGACGTGGGACTGTCCGAGCCATCTCTGTCTCCATTGCACCCACTTGCTGAGGACACGCATCCCTCCTTCTGAGAGGCAGTGGTGGCCTGTGGGGTTTGTAGGGGGAGAGAAGGAAGTTGTGGCAGTGGGGACTTGTAAGAGCAGGGTGATACAGCCTGTAACAGCAATACTGAGGAGAGAAAGGCTGTGTTTACTAGGAGCAGTGAGGGGACATCAAGCCGAAGCTGTCAGAAATCTGGGGAAGGCAGATGGGATGGGGGGGCAGGACAGGCTGAGAAGCAAGAGGTTTCCATTCTGAGGACACGCACATGTTATGTGGAGAGGGGCTGTGCTCGGTGCTCGGTGCTGACTTCTTGCGTAACATCCTATTCTGTTGCGTTAAGTGGGAGCTTGTGCGGGTCCAAGATGTCATGTCTGCATGCTTGTTCCTGCAAATATATCTCCAGGAGGCTCTAGATAAAAAAAGGAGCTTTTTGACTTTTCTATGACGTGCTGCTGTTCAGGGCCTAGTCTATGCAAGAGTTGGAGCCTTTCCCCATATAGGTCTATGTTCTTCTCTCTGAGTCCTGGTGGGTAGCACAGCAAGTAGGAGAGGTGCCTTGCTTGGACTCTATATGATGATTGACCAGGATGCTTATAATTTACCTTCTGCAATTGGACTAATCTGCAATTTGTGAGCAGGGTGATCTTCACAGATCCTCTTGGTCATCCTGCAAAGCAATGCCAGTCCAAAATACATTGCTACAGATAACATCCAGGGATTATTGGGGTGCAGAAGTGAAAACTCTGTGAGGAGCATGGCTGATAAAATAACTGAGCCAGACATGCCTGTTAAAGGGAGTCCTGAAGCTGTGTGGGGGTGACTAAATCTGTCTCCAGTTTGTAATGAGCATGGCCAGTCACTCCCCAGTAGCATCTCTTTTTGTTTCTGCATGACCAGAAGCCCTTGGAAAATGGAGTGATCACCAGACGGCTCCAAGAAAGGTTTGTCCATCACCAGAAATGTGTTCTAAACCAGGCTGTATATGGTCAAATCCCACGCATAAGGGTAATGTTGATTTGCAATGCGTGCTTCCTTTTAGGAGGCTTTTGCCCAGTCATTTCTGAGCTGCCTGAGCAAGCCCTTGCACAGAGGACACATTCTCCAGGATGCTTTGGCACGACCCAGCTGTAGCCAGCTCTTGTGTTAGAGGGATGCTTCCCTTAGTCTTGTGAGGCAACCTGTGAATGGATGCCGGATGAAGCTGGCTCCTTGACTCTGAGTGAATACTGGAAAATACATAGTACCAGGAGTAAAATGAGGTAAGAAAACATGTTGAGTAGAAGAACAGAGCAGACAAAAGCCTTGCCATAGCTGAGTCTCTTTGGAAGTGCGGGTGATGCTAGGGAACACTTGCATGGTAACTGACCCTAAACCTGAAAGCAAAATGAAAAGCGTGGGTAGCTGGAAGCATGGGCTTTTCTCAGGGTTTTTTGTCCCATATGAGCTTTCATTTGGAATGGGAGTGCATTAAATGCAATGATCCTGGAATTAGTGTAAATTCATCCTGTGGTTTTCAACCAGAGTGAAAAAGAAGACAAAAAACTCAAGAGGGGCTTGTGAAAGTGGAAAGGATGAAGTCCTCCCTGTCTGGCAATTTGGAAATGCTAAACCAGTCCCTGATGGAAGACTGGGTGGTGCTAGGAGGCGACAAAACTCAGTGAGTGTGACCAGAGAGAGAACATGAGCACAAGATTTTCTATGGTAACCCTTGGAAAAGTATTCTGAATTTCCTGACAGGAGAAACCACTGAGTCCAGTGAAAGCCTGGGTTTGGTAAGGAACCTGATACGCTGCAAAAGAAGAAATCTGCAAAAAGCTATTTGGCCACCTTCCCTTTTCAAAGTCAGCGTCCACCAAAAATGACACAGAGAACTACTGATGTTGCAGCAAACAGCAATAACCAAGACAGTGCCGACATTTGAGAAAAGGGTGTAAGAACTGCAGTGCTGTGCTTTCTTTGCAAAGGCAGTCCCAATATAGTAATGAAGATGCCATCATCATCAGTAAAACTGGGCATTTCTTTGTAGCTGCAAAGAACAGTTTTGCAACAGCAGATGATTTTGTTGTCAGCATCAAAGCAAGTGGGATACTTCTTGAGGTGAACTTGCACAGGAGTATGTTAGTCTGATGCCAGAAAAAATGACATTAGCCTTGAAAGTAAAAATAATGGAAGGAAGTGATAAAGCAGGGAAGTTTAAGATGCATGGGAATGCGTTGATCTTTTGCAGGGAAGTGGCCGAATTGAAAGTATGGCTAAAAGCCCAACAAACTTAAGAAGAAATGGTCTGTAATTGTAAGGGTCAAAATCAGCTAACCTTTCTCTTCAAGGAACCATTTGAGGATATTTTCCTGGGGTGAGGGAAGCTGCCTAGCTATAGGGTAGAGTGGTAGGAGCCAAGTCAGCCCATGATTCATGACCCTAGAAAATTCCCTTTTGGTTGTAAGTGGAGAGTAAATAAAAGATTTTATTCCTCTGGAAATCATCAGGTGATGAAGTGAAGTGTGTAAAGCTGGACACATACGATCTTAAAGAGTAAATAAATGTTTAAAAATAGATCAGCTCCTGCTACTGTGAGGGGAAGAATTCTGATACAGAGGGCGTGAACATTTAGGTAGTGGAAATTTTCAGCTGCATTTAAACTCCATGAAGCCGTCATCAGATCTTTGTGAGGAACCAATTCCAATGTAGTGTAAATTACATACTGTGAAGATTTGTTAATGCAGGTAGATCACAGTGTTGCCAATGCTGCCCCAGAGACAAGGAAAAAGTACCACAACTTTGTAAGAAATTTCAGTGCCTCATTTAGCTCCAACAGCCCAGGTCTTGAGAGTACTTCTGTGCAAGATGTCCAGTGAATACAAGATGAGAAACTGAAGATTATGTGAAGGTAATTTAGGGATTTAAAAGGAACTTGAGAGGGGCCAGAAAGGTTTTATCCTGAACTCAGAAGTGCGGTGATATTGAAGAGGCTGTCAAAGCTTTTCACACACATACCAAGAATGTAAAATGTAGGCCACGTCAAGTGAAAGAGTTAGTGGTACAAGGAAAACTGTCCCCTTGCTGCCTGGGAAAAGAAGCAAAACAACCAACACAAAAATAAAACAATTCAGTATGTACTTGTCCTAAGCGATTATTCTCACTTCCTCGAGTTAACCTTATTAGAAGACACTCCAGCTAAGTAGGTGATCATGCATACCAAATTTGTTTTTCCAGACTCTGTACACCTGACTTACTTGGTAACATCTGACTATAGGCCAGCTTAGTAGGCATGAATTTTAAGTAGTTTGCATGGATTTTGACATGTAACTGCTAGTTTTCTTCATCCATGATTTAACAGATGGGTTGAAAACCTCATTAAAATAATAAAGAACAGAGTGAAAGGGATGTGGGTTATAGTTTGATCTGTATTAAGCTCTTTTAAATCACAGCATGGCATCAACAGGGTGAGACTTGCCTCCTGCAGGCTTTTTGTTCAACAGAAAACTGGAGTCAAGGACTGGGGTCAAAGTGACTTGGGATTTGTGGTTAGTCATATGAAGGGACAAGTAAGGCAAACCAAAAATCTCAAAGCACTTGCGGTCTGAGAAGCTTCCTTTCTTCATGAAATGATTTTATACACGCAGGTGCTGGAGAATAAGAGCAAGGGGTGGGCTTGGCAACACAGGAAAATACTCAGTTGTAGGAGACTGTCAGGTCAGGTGGACACATATGATGGAAGACAGGTGATCTTCACGTTCTGCATGGGAATGCAGCAAATCAGTCATTTTGCTCAGCAAGGCTTCAGATGAGTTACAGCCACAGCAGGTGAGAGATGTGACCCTGGTCACGATGTGACTGACGGACTCGACACTGCTCTGCACATGGAGAACAGCTGGTTCACGTGATAGCACAGGTTGCCTCAGAGAGTAACTCAATGTACTTGTTTGAGTAGGCAGTGGACAGGTTATAAATATGCAAAATTTGGTATTATGTTGATATTTGTTGATTCCTGTTATTCTAATACTTGCTTGGGAAAGGAAGATGTGAGGATCTGTGCCCTCTATGGTCTCTGACCTGAGCCAGTTAGAACCGGTCCTTTTCCCATCTGGGAGCTTACTTTGCTCCGCGCATGTCAGGTGACAACTGCCATGTTTTACAGTATATAAAGCATCTCTTTATCATTGGTTGTGGGCGATTTCCAACCCACTTGGAACAAAATTTTCTGGGCTCTCCTGGTAACGCAATATCCTTTTCCGTAGCTGTACCAGAGACCAGGGTGTTGGTAGAGCAGAGAGACTAGATTTCTCTCTCACTCTGGGTATGATCCTTCTCTCAGGACCCATGATGGAGGTTAGTAAGAAGAAGTTTTACATTTTGCTGCCTGTCAGTTTGATTTTGACTCTCCCTCGCTTCTCTGGTGGTGTCCCTCTGAAATTTAGACTGTTTTCCTGTCCCATTCCTGGGATAGAGGGTCTAAGCACTACAACTCCTCATGATTACCAAGCCTGTTAAGGACTGACTTATCAAGGTGCTAGGTGGACCTGTGGTGGTCTGGCCAGTGGAGATGGCTTCTAATACACACGGGCTGTATCTCTTTGAGGTGCTCAAATGCCAGCAACACGTGCGTTGTACTGTGCCCCTCCTCAGGCACTCAGTGGATGCAGGGAGGAAATAACATGTGTCTTGCATACATCCATTGTTTGACTTACCTCTCCATCTTATGGAGCCCTTGCCATGAGTATTTTTTAGTATGAACCATGGGATGGGAAGCAAAAAAAAAAAAAGAAACACCAAACCAGAGGAGACGATTAAGGGGAGCCTGTTCTACCTTCTAACAATTTTTGGAAGCTGATGTTCCTGGCAGGCAAAGAAAGATAAAAGAATCCATTGCGTGAGATTACTGTGTTTGCACCTTAATATATTACCAGGTGAAATTTTACTTGTGCAGTTCAACTTGAATTTTAACTGTAGCTTTTTCTACTTTTATGCATGGAAGAGGGGGAAAGAAGTATGCTGTTAGTATTTTTCTTCAAAGGATACTTTTCCACATTATGATTCAGTAAGAGGCCAAACAGGGGGTCCTGCTTTTCCTATGTACCGCACCCTTTAATCATCAGAGGCACACAAGGAGGTCTGGGGGCTTGTAGTGTGGAGGTGGGTGTCGGGGAGGAGCAGTGAGATGTTTCAGCCGCAGAGGGGCCTGAAGGCACAGATTCGCAGAGTGCTGTTTCCATGGCAGTGCTATGGAAACCAGGTTCTGCTGCTCACTGCTGCTCAGGGTGGAATTTCAATGCTTCACACAGCCCTGATACCCAGGAAACAGCAAACCCACAAACAAAACCCCACCAAACCTGTAGATGCCTCATTAGAGCACGGTTTCTCATTCAGTCTGTACGCCCTACCCGCCACCCTGGGGGAGGAAAGGACGAGCAAGCACAAATCGGCTAAAATTAGAGCTTGTTACACACTTGTCCCCCCCACCTCCATCTGGGCCCCTCAGAATAGTTTTGGAGGTTCAAGTAAATTTGACCAACTCTAGAGTCTTTGATCTGCTGTTGTATGTAGGCTGCTGAATGCAGTTTGGAAGCCCCAGGCAGCGCTACAGTCTGGAGGCAGAATGGCTGGAAAGCAGCCCAGCAGAAGAGGACCCGGAGGTGTTGGTCAACAGCAGGTTGAACGTAAGCCAGCCTGTGCTCAGGTGGCCAAGAAGGCCAATGGCATCCTGGCTTGTGTCAGGAATAATGTGGCCAGCAGGACAAGGGACGTGATTGTTCCCTTGTACTCAGCAGTGGTGAGGCTGCACCTTGGGTGCTGTGTGCAGCTCTGGGCCCCTCAGTTCAGGAATGACATTTGATATTTGATGATGCTGGTGAAGGGGGAGAGGGTAAGTCCTATGCAGCATGGCTAAGGGAATTGGGGTTGTTTAGCCCGGAGAAAAAGAGGCTCAGGGGGGACCTTATCGCTCTCTACAACTCCCTGAAAGGAGGCTGTAGCCAGGTGGGGGTGGGCCTCTTCTCCCGAGCATCCAGTGAGGATGGGAGGACATAGTTTAAAGTTGTCCTGGGGAGGTTTAGATTGGACATTAGGAGGAATTTCTTCACAGAAAGGGTGATTCAACTTTGGAATGGGCTGCCCAGGGAGGTGGTGGAGTCACGGTCCCTGGAGGTGTTTGAGGAAAGACTGGATGTGGCGCTCAGTGCCGTGGTCTGGTTGACAAGGTGGTGTTTCATAGGTAGGACTCGATGATCTCAGAGGTCTTTTCCAACCTCATTGATTCTGTGATTCTGAGTGTATTGCAAAGAGTGGGGATGCAGAAGGCAAAGAAAGACCCAAAACAAGAAAAGCTCTCTTCCACTCTTGGCTTATCTTCATGAGCTTCTCTGAATCACTTTGGTTCCCTATGCCTCAGTTTCCCCATCTGTAGAACAGAGAAGATAATGATACCATCCCATAGGCTGGGCAAGTTTGACTTCACTGGTCAGTGCAAGCAAGTCCTTGCAGGATTTGGGCTACTGTGAAAGTTATTTAGCTAATGTCTGGAAAATAGTTTGAGGCCCTCTGGTGAAAGTGGTTAGATAACTGCCAAATTTTGCCACCCTTCAGATCAACAGCCTGTAAAAAAATTTCATGTAAAGCTTATACAGGCCTCGCCCTCTTGTTCCCTCTGATCTGTGTTTCTCCTGCAGGATGGAGCTCTGGCACTGTGAGACTGCATGGAGACTGCAATACAGCAATTTTAATAGTGATACTGGGATCATTAGGTCTGCAATACCAGAAACATCCCTTGCACAGAAAGGGAAAGGAAGATAGCATAAAGGTTGATCTTTGATTTTACAACCTTTCAGTGCTGGCTGACTTTGACCAGTGTAGCTTGAAACCCAGCAATCAGTTTAGCCTACTAAAAATTTGTCGGTAATTTGCCTGGAATGCTGCTATGTCCCTATGCCAGTAACAATGTCCAAAAAACCTTTTGGTTGGTGGAGGCAGAGTCAGAACAAGCCACGAGAGGCAACCTTCTACCCTCTCCTATCCTACTTCTGTACCAGCAGTGCCAGTTTTGGACCCTGGAGCTCCTGGATGTCACCTGCTAGGAGCCTGTATTGAAGCGTATCAGTCTTAAATTCCCTGGGAGCTGCAAGAGCGTCCATGGGTCACCCCACTGCTCTCTCTGAGCTCTCCCTCCTGCCATCCCAGCAAGTACGGCACACCGCGTCGGGTCAGCAGGAGCAGCCCACGCCTCCAGTGAGGCGCTGGCTTCTGAGCATGTGCCCTATGGAGTGGAAAAGCACAAAGCTGCCTGTGACAGCACGGTCATGCAAAGTCACAGCTGTGTGGTTGGCGATGCTGCGTGGAGGTGGAGAGGAAGCGGGGAGGGAAGCGTGGGTGTTGAAGGTCCCACGTGCAGGTCCGCTGCTCCTTCGGTTGCCTTGGGGAACGCTCCCCGTCCTTCTGTGTTTCCTTAGCTCTCTGAGGGAGCCAGACAGGGGGGACATAGCACCTCACAACCTTTGAGGGCTCTCAGGATGATGGTAATAACAAGCGACAACTTGCTGCAAGAGCTGTCAGCCTTCTAAATACCAAGCCTATGACAGTCATAACAGGATGGTCCTTAGTCATATGTTGGGGAGAGGCTCTTGGAGAATCCTTGGGGGCCCTGGGTGTGTTGTCAGAGCAGCATCCCCTCACTTGCCAGGGATGCAGGCAAAGCTGTGGGCATCTCTTATCCAGAGAACAGCCTTCCCTTTGGAATCAGCTGCCCCTCTCCCCCTGCAGAGGAATTGCCTTCTGCTTAATAAACGTCTGCTTGTAATATTCTGAAACAAGGAGGCTAATCAAAGGCCCCATTCTGTGGAACAGGGATGCTAAGTGACAAGATTAATTTCAGTAATCAAGCAGCTTAATTTGGACATTTTTTTCCCTTCTTCTGTGTTGCTGATGGAAATTGAGGCAAATCTCATTCTGGAGAGACACTCTTTCCCTGCCTGATACCATCAACCTCCAGTACTGAGAATGCTTGTGTAGAGATGGGAGGACAGGGAAGAAAGAAGAGTAGGAAAGGGTCACATAGGACAGTGGCAGTGAATGTGTGTGGACTGCTATGACTGATGTTTCTTGAGCATCTTTCCTCTGGAAAGCTCCCAAAGTGTTTTATAGACTGCATCGCAAAGGCTCCAGTCAGCACTGAAATGCAGTCATCTTGGCTGGATTGCAGCAAGTCTTTGAAAGGACAAGGAAATTCAGCTGGAGAAGGCAGGTAGGCAGGAGGCTGTGGTACCACCAAAGGAAAATCATTAGATGTGAAACTGTGTGATGGTGTGGAACTTATCTGAAACACACCTGTGGCTCAAAGGTCTCACCCCTGCAATGAAGAATGAATTAGTCTTCATCCTTCAGTGCCATGGAGCCCTGAGGGCCCCTTCCCTCAGCTCAGGGCTGATGCCAACCCGCATAGCCCCTTACGGTGCCGTGACATGGTTCTCACTCGTCTGCCCAGCCACTGCTGCTGCCATCTCACCTGCCCCAGCTCCACCTGTGGAACCTCACCAGACATGATGTCACTGAGCTCTGCTATCGCTGCGAGCTGAGAACGTTTGTCAGTGATCACCTGGGGGCCTCAGCCCATTTTATCCATTCCCTGGTCACAGAAGATAGTGGAGTCAGCTGGTGAGAGGGTTGGGGAAGAAATTCCAGAAAATGTGATTTATGGTGAGGCAGGAAGAGCTGCGTCCCTGCTCTGGTGTCATGAGGAAGCACTCCTCCTTTAGTTGCAATTTTGACAGGGGAACACGTTTCCAAGTGATGGAGCAGAACTCAGGACTGGGTAAAGCCCTTTGGATTAGGTAAAAGTGGTGTTTTTCTTGGGGGTAGTTTTATGCTGGCCTAAGGCTGAGGTGTGTGCGTGGGCAGGCAGGAGAAGTCTAATAATAGCTATTTACTCATTCAAATGCCTGTGATCTGAGGAAGCCTGGACAGGCACCCAGTGGCGTGTGACAGAGCCCTCCGGAGCCAGCGGAGTGGGTTTAAGGGAATGACGTCCTTGCCCGAGGCAGTGAGGTTTCGGGTCTGGCAGCTTTCCACGCCAGTCTCTCCAATCCCCCTGCCGCTGTCAGCGCGCTCCTCCGCTGCTGCCACCTCTCTTGCGTGACCCCCTCTCCCTTTCACTCCCCGTGGGGGGCATCTTTAACTTGGCTGCACCCCCTGCCATCTTCTGGCAATCAATTTTTCGGGGACAATCCGTGATGTTTTCCTGACCCCCCCCTCCCTTCCCTCTTCTCCTTCCACTCTCTCCCTCCCTCCCTCCCTCCCGCTGACTTGTTATTATGTACTGCAGCTGCCCGGAGGATTTTAAATAGACCCATAATCGCACAGCAGCTCCTCTTGGAAGTTTAAATATAACCTCCTTGTTAATCTCGCGTGTGGCAGCAGCACAGCACCTGGGGAAGGGAGGAATGGACGAGCACTAACCCGTGCCTTTACATCAGAACTGGGAGGGCTTAGTGAAGTTATCAGGAAATTGCCTTGTTCATTTTAACCAGAATAGTTCTGAGGCTGGTGCAAGGTCCCAAACTGATGATTTTTGCAGCACAGAATCATTTTCTTGGTTACCATTCCAGGCACATCACAAGAGAAGGTTGCCCTGCAGCTGCCCTCCCACTTTCCCTGGCTTGGGCCAGGGAAAGTCTTACCCCTGCTCCAGGAAAGTCCCCCAGGAGGCAGTGGGCAGCTCAGACCTCCTAAATAAACCCTTTGCCTTCCTGCAACAGTGTTTGCTGCTGTTCCTGCAACAGTTGTGTGTGTGGTGCCGAAGGAGGTGTTTCAGGGGGAGACCCTGCAGCTTACTTCCCCAATTATTTCGTGGTAACAGACTGATTTCAGTATCATTTCTAGTTCTCCAATTAACCACTTTACCCCTCAGACTGGAGTTTTGTTTGCTGAGCATCATAGTTTGGGGACACTACAGAAGAGATCACAATTAATAATGGATTTTCCCAAAGGACCTGTTCTAAAAGAGCAAATCTAGTGCTCACTAGTCCATTAAATGTAGTGAGACACTTTCAAACAGGAACTGTTGCCTGTTGCTTTAAGCTAACAGGATCCCTACTCTTCCTGCATCTCAAATGCAGCCATCTTCTCATAGTTCTTCTGCTGTTGCTGGAAGGAGGATCCAGCTGGCTGTTCAGGGATGTGGGTTGTATTTCCCCCAGTCTGCTGAGCTGGTGCTCACGGAGAACTTTGACACATTCTGACACCAGAGAGGTTGTTTCTTTATTTTCCTCCTCTGTAAAAAAATGAAGTAAACCAAACCAAATCCTAACCAAACCGACCAAACCAAACAACACACCCCCAAACCTACAAAAAAAACTCAAACAAAGAAAATTAAACAAAAACCTGTCTTTTAATTGATGTTGAGCGGTACCCAGAAAATAAAGTAGTACTATTGATGCCAAATTATCCATCCATTCTAATAATCCAGCCATAGTAATTGCTGAGCTGGGGGACTAATTCACAACATATAATTTATTCAGTGAATTTAGCTGCTTTTTTTGCTCATGGAATATCAATTGTGCAGATCATAATTTCCTCAAATTTATTTGAATTTATTCAGTGAACTTCTTGGAAAATATTTACTCTATGGATTGATACAGGCTGCTTTACTTAATTATGGTTGGTCAGAGAGATCTATTTGGTATTGTTTCTATTCCCTTGTTGAATGAGCACACAAGCACTTCTGTCTTGAATGCTTGCATATGAACGTAGTAGATGTACACTTCTGCAAGTTTTTGCAAATTTCCATACATGAATATGCAGATAAAACTCCTATATGGGAGCACTGACAGCAAACAAACACAGACAAGCTACTCTTAAGTAATTTTGCATTAAAAAAGGGAATTAATATTTTTAAAGGGCCTAAATTACCAGGACAAAAGTCTTATTTCACAGCAAAGTAACCTAGTCCTCGGTAAACATCGTCTTGAATGGCAATAATGGAATGTTGAATCAGAACCTAATAATTTTCCTCTTGCCTCTTTCTGCTGATCAGTGCAGTGATTTCCCGTGGTAAAAGGAAAGCTTGGACATTTATTGTATGAAGACTGTTTCTTTTTTAGCTGGCTGTATTCATGTGACACTTGCTGTAAATGTGCTTGTGTCCTTCAGTGGGTAGTGCTTGTCTGAATGGGAGACCTGATTTCCTCACCTCCGTTAATTATCTGTTTCTAACCCGTCTCCCTAGTTCCCTCTTTCCATCTCAGAAATGAGATGTAGTGTGGCTAAACCGAAACTTTCTAAACGACAGAATTGTAAATGTTTCCGGATGTTTGGCTCTGGTTTATGGTGTGGTAGTGTGAGACATCATGTTCATGAGGACATTTGTGCACACTCGGGAGTAAGTAGCGTAGCGTGATCGACACAGAGTGTAATAGGTGACAAACAGGAAGAACTGGACATTCCTGAGGACTGCAGTGTAGAAGTAGGCTGAAATGC
The DNA here is from genome assembly GCA_013398855.1 of Mohoua ochrocephala. Classification (NCBI taxonomy): domain Eukaryota; kingdom Metazoa; phylum Chordata; class Aves; order Passeriformes; family Acanthizidae; genus Mohoua; species Mohoua ochrocephala. The sequence goes on along the minus strand of VZTA01017799.1, from coordinate 427,558 downwards.
ACCAGTGTGAAGTTTGGGAACGTGCAGATAGACATGTGTCTACAGCGCCTGTTTTGGAGCCTTGGTTTGGGTAGAACCCACACTAGATCTTAAGGACTTGAGCAGCAGAAATTGTTTGCAGAGTGCAGCACTAACATATTTCTGTTTCTTCTAACCGGTCTGGATGACTTTGCACAGTCTGCTAGCCTGTATGGAAAGATTCTTTGTTACTCCTACTAATTGATCCTAGAAACAATGGGATTATCAGTTATAAGCAAATGAAAAAGAGAAAAAGTGGGAGTATTATTTACTGATGTGATAACTGAGCCTTCAATATGAGACATCAGCATAAAAGGCAATTATATTCCTAGGTGCCAGGCAGGATATTCCCTGCCAAGGCAGGGAAGTGTCAGTATCATTGTAAAAGTCTCTACTGTAATTTCCTCTGTGTATAATTCTGTGTATAATTCCAGTTATTCCAATTAAAGCAAAGTGGAGCCAGAAAAGTATCTGGTCGGTAGAGAGAGGGGAGAACACATTTTACGAGAGGAGAGTAAGACAGTGTATCTTATCAAACCTGGCAAAATGCAGTCTGAGAAAACAGAAGAGGCTGCCCTCCACTAAAACAAGAGTGAGGAAAAAATACCCTGGCAGCAATAGTGCTGTTCAAGGTAAGGAGCTACTGGGAAAGGTATTGACTGGCTAGGAAAGGGCTCCAGCACAAAGTCGTCAGTACAGCAACTTTCAAATCACGTGGAAAAGAGAGAAACCTAACTTCCCTCCAGTGAGAGCGTTATTTGTTCCTGAAAAGAGTAATATGGAAAGACTCTCTGGGAGACCGGAGCTGGGACATCCCTTCCAGACTGCTGTTTCTTAATTATATCAAACCCCATGTAGGCACTCTGTTCTTCAGATTTAAAAGGACCTTAATTCAGTTTAGTTCAATTTTCTTCTAAGGGTTGCTTTAATTTGGAAGAACTGTGTCCATTCAAGGCTAATGTGATTTAATGAATTCATGCTAAACTCACAACTTAAGTTAATTTGGATTAATTTTCCCAACCGTTCCTCAGCAGACAACCCTTAAGACGTCGTAGAAATGGCAAAGAAATCATGAGCACTTCAGCCCTGCTTGTGATTCAGTTCTAAGCTGGAAAGTAGATTTTCTGACTGCAGAAGGCCTGAAGAAACATATGGCCATGACTAACATGCGTCTCCCTGGAGAGGTGCTGAGGACGGTGCAAGATCCCAGGCCCAGTGTCTCGACTGTTCTCTGGTGTTTTCCCTCCCTGCCATGGGGGCCAAGCAGAGAAGCCCGGTGATATCCTTGTTTGGGAAGAGTATTAGTGCCGTCCCACGGGAAGGTGGGCTCTGGGACAACCTGTTCTGAAAGGTGGAGTTGGGTTTGCTTTGTAAGTAGCATTTGGTGGTAGATCAAGGGGAGTGCGGGCTGTTCGGCTGCGTGCTAAGGAGCTACCTGCACGTAGGAAAAAATACCTTCTTTTAATTCCCTGAACTGCACTCCATTGCTTATGCTTGCCAGCTTCTAGGAAAGAAAGCGCATTTCTCTGTAATGCTGTTCTAAGGGGTTTACAGCTCGGCTGCGATGGGAGGTGTTATTTCTGTCACTGCTATTAGTTGGCGCATCTTTATTTGCCTCTTTCTGGCAGGCACATCGTGAGTGGGAAATCTGTGAGCCCTAATCTGCCGGGCTTTGGAAGGTGCACGAAGGGTCACTGCTGGCAGTCCCGGCCGCGGAGGGCAGCGGCGGGAGGATTTAGCGGTGTCGAGCACGGAGCACGGCTGCTGCGGGAAGGGACCGTGCTGCCGTGGCTCTGCACGTTGCCATGGAAACAAAGCTGGATCCTTAATCGGGATGCGTGTGGACGTGAACCCACCGTCTGCTGTCCTTTTGGCCTCACCTCCTGCTGCCCTAGTCCCAGCGTGGTTGTGACTGCCCTGTGCCAAGTGGATGGGAGGGGAGCTGGTGTGGAGGGACCCTGTGGGGATGAGGGTGCAGGAGAAGGGTCCAAGGAGAAGAGGTTAAAGTTGTTCCCTGGGTCCTGGGAGTGGAAAACACCTCTGTTGAGGTGGTGGGGGCAAAGGGAGCCTGAGGAGCAGGCAGCAAGGGTAAGTCTCCCGTGGCAGCTGTGGTGGGAAGCACTTTGCGATATTGGGGTGCCCAGACACTGCAGGAAGGCAGTGAGTCTTGAGAAGGTCATTGCTATGTGGCATGATGTGTGACCCTTAGGTAGCACCCAACAGGCTAGCTCGAAGAATGGTACAATTGTATCATCACAAATTTAACTCGGGGACTACACTGAAACCACTTTTCAGCTTCAAGGGCCCAAGGTAATACTTCTGCAAGGTGTTGCTGTGCCTTGAGGTCTAACTAGGTTGTTCAGGTTAGCTCTGGCATTTCTGAGGTAGGGATGTGGCATTATACAATATAGGCATGGTTTTGAGAGGTCTGAAAATGTGAGGAGGCTGTTGCTGGGGAATTAAAGCAATTGCATAGTGCACTTAAAACAAGCTTATGCAAAAATGGGTGAGCAAAGAGATCTCACTTAATGTATTCCCTCTGCACTGTGAGCATCAGTCGAGAAGGAAAATTTGCTAAATGAAAATCTTTTCAGTTGTAATACCTAGCTCATTCAATACCTAGAGGGGAGCATTTCAGGGAAACCTAGAAGCTGTAGCAAAAGCTCTTGACACCTCGAGAGGCAATAATCTGCCTTCTGAGTCCACAAAGACTGCAGGATAACTGATAAACTCTGAGGAGGTGGTTTGGTGCAAGCGGTAGGATTGAAGGTGTTGCCCACTTGCAGTCCTGAAAAATCCCCTACCAAGATTCACCCTCAGTGGAACTGGTTTATGGCTGCTGTCCATATCCCAGGAGGAAGGATTAGGACCAGCCTGCTTAAAGTCCTCCTGATGCCTCTGTCCGAAATGCTGTTCATGTTAAATTTAGACTGTGAACTTGCACAGCATCATTGTACACTCTTAAACTGCTGCTGTCAGGGTTCCCAGAGGACTGAGGACTTCCTTTGTCCAAGACACACAACTGACCTTGTGTAAGGAAGCAAAGTGCCCTGAGAAGGACTGAGTCCAAGATTGGGAGGGCTTGTATGGTTAATCTCTGTTGAAACAGACATGCTGGTGCTTTTGGAGTGAAATGAAAATCTTCTGGGGACGCAGCAGTTGATGCATAGCAATGAAACACAGAAATTACCAATGGGCTGTGCAACCCCCTCCCCCAGAAGACAGCTGAAGGGGAACGCACAGCCCTTGGAAAGCTCCCTGTAAAAAAAGATTTAGGATCCTCAGCCCTTTATATAGGGATGGAGTATGTACATTGCAAAACATACGAATTTGTAAAAATGTTGTGTACTTTTCCTTCCTTGGATATTCCTTCCTTCCTTCCTAGAGCTACAGTATAAAGAGAGATTCTGTAGGAAGGCTGGTGAGGGATACGTGGAAAGGCCGTGTTTTTCCACTGATGAATAGAGGTTTGTCCATAGCCTACTGCTGAATGCACAGGGAGCCTGACCATATTTTCGCTTCCATTTAGAGAGTATGATGGCACTACGAAGTTAGTGGGATTAGCCTGAGGAGCAAAAGCACAGAGATCTACTGTCAGCCCTTAGAAACTGCTGGGTGACATAACAAGAGCAGTTGGACACCAAATGAGCTGTAGAACGCTGGGTTGATATTTTCCATGCGGTGTGCTTCATTCACCGAGCTCGCCCAGTCTGCAAGGCTGCATGCCTTGAAGAGCACCGACACCAAGATAATAAACGTACATCGTTCTTCAACTCTGCTCCTTCTCCTCTTAGAAGAGGAGAACGTCCTCTGAGATAAAGGGTGCACAGCTACTGCTGCAGGCTCCTACGCAGGGCAGACCAATGCCTAGTGTAGGAATGTACACATCCTGAAGGCACTGAGATAATGAAAAGGTTGAGCTCCTTGCACTAGCCACCACTCTTGAGGGAAAATTGTTTCGTCTCAGTGCTTCTCAGGAGGAGATATTCAGAGGTTTTATATGAAAAAGAGAAAAGGCACTTCCTACTAGCAAAAAAAATTATCTTGAAGCTAGATGACCAGAGTGATGACTTTGTATCGGCTTTCAGAATTGCTTAGCTGTACCCTGAAATAAACCTTCATGTGGCTAAACGCTTGCCACAAATATTCCCTCTTTTAACCCACCTAAAGAAAAGACAAATTTGGTTTTGTTTCTTTTTTTTTTTTTTTAAACTCAGATGTTCTTGGTGTTTATTGATTATGTGACTACTCGCCTTCATGGAAGGTGAGTCCTGAGGGACTGTATTTTTTCAGGAAGAATAAAGTCTCTTAAAACCATGTCTTGAGTGTTTTCACCCGCAGTTTGAAGGCATGCAAGCTGTCTTCCTCTGAGCCGTGGCCAGGGCTGTGTAGTGAAGCAGCCTGTGTAAACCCTGGCTTCTCTCTGAGAACACTGACCAGAGGCTTAATTAGCTCTGAATGCGTGTGTGGTGATGCAGACGCTGCTCTTCGGTAAGTCTGGGCTGCACCATCACCTGATTTCATAGGGATCATTGTCAGATGCTGATCCACTTTGGGTGCTGCCAGCCTGAGCTGGAGCGCAGCTGGCATACCGGAGGGGAGACAGTTTGCCTGTCTTGAGACATCCTGCATGTAATTGCCTTTGTACACATGGACGTGTGTATGCCTATACACACACACACACCTGCATGCAGAGAGAAACCCGGAGCGCAGGAAGAGAGAAAATGAGTTGGAGCGATACAAAGTGGAAGGAAAGACAAATCACCACAGCCTGTGGTTCTTCCCTCGCAGCCGGTGCAGTGCTGGACATGACTTTTTGTTGTCTCCCCTCACATGGTCTTTTGTTCATCTTTTGTCCCAGGCCCATGCCAGGTGATGTTCAGACTGAATAGCTCGTTCCTCCCCTGCTTGCTATAGTCCCTGATGATGCTTCCATCTACTTCCCACTCCTCCATTGTGCCAGAGTGTGTGGTTAAGAAAGAGGACAGACAGGAGATGCAGGAAAACAAGATGCATCAGCTGTGCCTTTGAGTCGGTCAAAGAGCTATTTCTATACCTAACACATCTCACTCTGGCTTTTATTCTCTTAGATGCTTTTGTTACTCTTATTATTAATGACCAGCAGAGGCAAATTCTTTTTCTGCTCTATCATTCCCTTTCTCTGCTGTGCCGATCCTCGACAGAAATCTCAATGTCTCGTGTGCGTGTGTGATCTTGAAAAAGATATGGCAGTTCAGTCTCAGCCTCGGGTTTTGTTTAAAAAAGTACAAAGCCTAATATAGATAGAAAAATTTGAATTCAGGTACAAAAAGTATCTTATTTATTATGCTGCTGCTTTCAAGTTATGTCAAGGGCATATTGAATATATAGATATATAGATGGCACCTTCTATTAATGTGCAGGTAAGTATAGAAAGAACCCGAATTCAATTATGTGTGCTTCGGCACAGAGTTAAGCTGACTGGAAACGGGCTTCTTGACTTTCATCGTCCAAGCAAAAAAAAGTACAAAACTGAAACTTGTATCACCCTTACTGCAAAGTCAGATGGACCAATTCCCACTTCCAGATCCTCTTCATCAAATCCCAAGGAGTGTAAATGTTCATGTGCTTAGATCATGGCAGTGGATAGAATGGCCCTTACAGCACCAGCCACTGTTGCAACCATGAATACTAAGTACTTTAGGAACTGTGGGGAAGATTTCAGGCTCTAGCTCTGCAAGTCTCCTGTGCTCCAGTCTTTTACCAAGAACAACTTCCAATTCCTTGGAGTTCAGAAATGGCTGTTCCGTCAATAGGGAGTTTGCCACAATTTCTGTCTCAGTCTCATAACAACAAGAGCCGTGAAAAACAGCTATTAATCATCAGGGCAAAGAAAAGGAATGGAAGAGCTATGATCCCAAACAAAATTGTTAGAAAAAAATAATGCAGCAGCTGTGGATTTGGCAGAAGATCCTGCATATGTTTTGATGTGTGCATGCAGGAGACTTCATGTATTTGTGAGTGTTTTTATCTGTAAAGCTGTAGAAAACCTCTTATTGAGTTTTCGGGACTTAATAGATGGGAGCTCAAGAAGATTTGAGAAGGGAACTTCTTTTCTGTCTAATATCTGTGTAAATAACCCCATTGGTCTCAGAGTTTCCAGTGGGGATGAGGAGAATCAATAATCATTTAAAACTTTGTGAATCAATTCGATAAGCAAGACAGACATGACAGCAGCTTCCCAACAGGGGCACTCCTCACTGGTTGATTAGGAAGGAGAGCTGGGTAGAGAAAAGGTAGGTGCTGTTCTCATTCATCCTGGAGCACAAGAGGTAGGTAGCTCACTATGGCCAAAGCAAGCTCTAATGGGGGTCGGGTCTTCAAGCATACTGAAATCCCTATTGATTGTTTCAGCCAAGGACTCTTACAACACACTTCAGTGATACCAGTAGCTTTCCAAAGCAGGGGCTTAATCCAGAGGCCTGGTCCAATGGGTCAGGAATCCATCTTCTCCTCAGGCTTGGAGAATCCTCAATACTAATACCAGAGATCTAATACCAGAATAAGGGTCACCAGGATGGTGCAGGCTGGGATTTGAACTAGTTAGCTCTCCTGATTTGGCAACGCTACTGGACACGAGCTGGAGTTTCCACACAGTGCTGACGAACAGATGCCTTAGGGCCAGCGCATGGTTTCTGTGCCTCCTGTTGCCTGGTGCAGACATACACATTCTGTGCTAATGAGACAGCTGCTTGCCAGCAGCATGTCCAAACAAAAATGGACCAGGGTACTGTTTCTTCATTTAATGCCCAGATTATTTCATCCTGTTCTGAAAGTATAAGGCAGGGGGTAAAAATCTATCTTAAAATAAAACCACACAGAGCTCCCTTCTTGCCTGGTATACAGGGCAATGATTTGACATTCCTCCTGTTCCAGCCCTTGCTGTAAAACACAGCTTGGAGTGAGCTGAGGTGAGTCAGGGTTGGGAGAGCTCAGGGCAAGAAGGAATTGTACTCTGAGCAAGCAGCAACTCTTTTCCAAAGTGATGGAATCTGATCTGGAGGGTGCGGTGGAGGGAATTGTGGATACTCACGGTCTCAGAAAGCTGTGAGTGTGAAATGGCTGAATGCTTACTCCGAGGCTCAGGAGGAGAAAAGGTGGGCTCACTTCATTCCGAGTGGCCCCTCAGTCCCTCTCCTCCATCTCTGCAGTCCCAGCAGGCTGTCGGGGGATGAGCCCCGCGCTGTGATTCGGGTAGTGACGCCCAGCCCCAGCCTTCGCAGCTCCTACCCCGACGGCCCGTGCCGGGCCGTGCCGGGCCGTGTCCGG
>VZTA01017799.1:408526-419934 GCA_013398855.1 Mohoua ochrocephala | reverse complement strand
CCGCGCTGGCGGGCGCGGTGCCCCCCGGCGGGATGCCGGCGATCGGGCGCTTGCGGCCGCGGCGGCATTTCGTGTGCGCTGTTGCCAAGGAAACTTCGCTGCCGAACTGGGACCAGAGCCGCGGGGCAGGACCGGTTTCCACCTCTCTCTCTCTCTCTTTTTTTTTTTTTTAATTTTTAAAATTATTTTTCCTTTGGGGTACACTCAGAACATCAGTTATTACTCTCTTGGAGAAGAGGCAGCCAGGTATGAGGTAATGGGAAATCTGGAGTCCGTGCAATCTAGTTAGACTTCAGCTCTTGGTTTTGTCCACTTGCTAGAGAGCTCTCCTGTTTGAAGTGAGTCTTTTGTTTTGTTTTTCCTTCGAGTAATAGAATTGCCCATTTACTGCTGTCCAGGATGGATGAGGCTGAAGCCTTTTATTGCTCCTTGCCTTAAGGAAAGCAGAGGGCACATCTACACAGACTTTGCCTTCAGCTGCTTGCTCATTTGTACTCTAAGGCAAGCCAGCTCTCATCCAAAGGGTATGAAAGTTATATCAATGCATTACAAATTATCTAGACTGGTTAATAATGCCAGCCTATGAGAAAAGATTAGGCCCTGGCACAATATTACTTTAAACGGACTACCTTACTTCAGCTGTAGTCTGTCCATATTAGAGCATGGGCAGAGCCAACTTCACTCTGCCCATAAAGGCTGACTAGACCTTGGCATCATCAGGACTGCAGGTGCCATCTGTTAGGACAGAGAAAACAACTAACAGCTTAGCCTGCAGAAGGTTAATGATTAAATAAGCAAGGCAGAATCTGAGAGAAAAGGGGGTATCGCTACTTTATGAGACAGAAGAGGAATAGAGGCACTTAACAGACATGCTCTGACCTGTCCACGGCTGGACCGTAGTGAGAAGAGATCTTAAGCTCCTGAGAGGCTCAGGGGGCATTGGATGCAATGCCGAACTTCCAGGACTTATCTAAATTGACTCTGTGAACCTTTGGAGGTTCAGCTTATATTAAGGTTTGCTCATAATAAGAGACCAAAGGTATACTTGATGAAATGGAGGAGCAGTTAATTTAGAAATGATTAAAAGAAATAGTATTTCACCCAGGATAGTTGATTTGAGAAATTTATTCAATGACATCTTGCCAAATACTGTGACTGGACTTTTTTAAAAGTGCTGGATAGTTTTATGGCTGCTATTGATTAATAAGGCTATACCAATGACATCCCATTCAGCTTACAGTCAAAATTCAGTCCTTAGTCTGGAGGGTAAGACAGCCAGAAAAGAAGAGCCAGGCAAACACCATGATGTAATTGGATGGATGAGTAATGGGGCAGTCTGACTTTCATCTGCTTTGGGCTGGCAATGTCAGGATATTAAGCCAGCCTAGTGGGCTTCTCTGAGTTGGGACAGGGAGACTGGTGCCGGGCTGTCCGAATTGCCAGCGTGGCATAACATCACCTGGTGGGCGGAATCTACCCAGCGTGGCCAGTGGTCTAATCCATCCACGTACTCTCATCAAACGAGGAAATACACACCTACGGAGGTGAAAATGGAAATGTAACAACCCTGGTGGGAAAACTGTTTATCCTGGCAGCTTGCTAACTGCTGTTTCTCCTTTGTGGAAAAATGCTGGCATCTATGTATGATGCCCTAAGAAGCTGGTACAGCATACCATCATATATTAGCCTGCTTTTACCAGCCTTTGTTTATAAAATTCACAAATGTTACACCCTCTCTTTAGCCAAACAACTGAATTTCTCTGAATTGTATATGTCAGGCAATGGCCTTGGTATGTTTGATTCTTTCATCTTTTTTATTAACTGCATGTGGTATGGAGTGAAACAATACCGAGATCAAGATTACAGAATCTAGGTTATCTTGTGTTTCCTCTGTCGCAAAATCTTTTGAACGAATTATTTCTGCAGACCCTTAAGTGGAAAGTGGAAATCACTTAGCTGTTTTCAGCCCTTGAGTCATCTTTAATTGGAGACCTTTTTATTGCAGCTCTCAGGAGCTCCTTGGTGCTGGAGCACTCGGACTGTTGTCCCTGGGTTAGGGCTCTGCAGCAGATCTGTTTCCACTGCTACAGAGAGATTAATGTCCAATCCATGACTGGGATCTGTGTATACGATGATACTTATATGTGTAGTTAATGTCATTATACACGTGAATTTGGTGTATTTGTTATCATTTACCAGGGTAACAAAATTGAACTGTGCTAACAGCTCTAGATTCTTCATTGCAATTAGTAGCCATCAGGGGTTGTTGCTTCCAGAGAAGACCTAGAGAGTCGACAGCCATTCTCCTGATTAATTCATCACAGTATATCCTGTCTGTCTTTCTGTCATCGGCGACATTGAACTGGGTCTGTTGCTACCACTCATCCACCAATTTCTGTAACCATCGTGTCTGAGCTGTGTATCCTTCTGCCAAATAAGTTTAGCGTGTTCAGTAATTATTGCAAGAACAAGGGAGGGAGCTGATAAACTATATGGTTATATAAACCACATTTATGCATCTAACGAATTTGAACTTCCCACTGATAGCACGTTCCCAGGGCAGCTCGGAGGATTTTCACTAAGAACGATCCACTCATCAGTGAATCAGAACATGGGAAAAGGATTGCAGGAGGTCATCTGCTGTGCAAGCCAAGATCATTAGTAACCCAGGGAACCTATTTCAGTAAAACAGGAAAGTTTTGAAATCCTATTAAATAGCATCAACTAGGCAGAGTCCTTAGGAAATGACACAGTCCAACGTGCTCCAGCTTTACGTTGAGTAGGTTTTGCTGTGAATGTATTCGTGGAAATGTGAGTGTGTATATATGTGTGTGAGATGCAGAGATGCTGTCCTAGACGCCAAGTGTGAGTGTGTATGTGTGTGTGAGATGCAGAGATTCTGTTTTAGATGCCAATTCCACCAGGAGGGCATAATATTAGGTCTGTAGTGTCACCATGTTCTCATAGTCCCTACTGCAAGCATTCAAGAAAGGACTCACACAGCATGATACAGCACGTAATATAAAAGCCAGAGTTTTATTGTATCGAGTTGTTGAAAACTAAATAAAAAAATTAAATTTGGAGAGAAAAAACCAAACAGACAGAAGATCCTGACTGTAGGCTAGCCTGAGGCAGTAATGGATTTGTGGTAAGATAAACAGAAGTAAATGAACACTTAAGCAACAAAGATCCTGATTTCCTGTCAGATATGTTATAACAAATGGGACTCAGACATATAGAAAACTTAATTATAAGACGTTGAACTGTTGTGGCATTTTCCATCAGGAGCAGTAAAACTCCCAGTGAATCAAGTATCCCACCAGGACTGTGACAAATAGGTACACAGTGGTGTCTCAGTTTTGAAGAAAAGAAATACATAGGTAGGGAAATGAAAGCCTGTGTTTTCCCAGAAGTTATCTGCTGCTTGCTCACTCCTTTTTGTTCCCCTCCCCCCCCAATTGTTGGTGGGCAGGACTGAAATCAAAACAAGAGGCAGCCCTGTGTGATTTGGCTTTTGGTCATAGAGTAACTTTGCAAATCAAGGCTGTACTAAAGACGCATGAACAGCTTTTCTTCTAAATCAGGAAAATGAGAAGAGGGCTTTGGAAAGTGATAGTGGCCTGAGTCATTAGGATCTGATAGGATCCCCTCTGCAAGCTGGAAAGGAAGGGCAGACCCCAGTTGTTGAATTATGGTTGCACAGGAAGCTTAATGAAGCAGCAAATGGAGTTAAATATACGGATATTCCCAAAAGCCTAATAAAAAGGGGCTACTACCCTAGCAGCACAAATTATATTTGTCCTGCACCTCTGTGGAGACAGCAGACTAGGGCATTTTGCAATGACATGGGATATTTCTCAAAATCTTAGAAGCAAGCAAGTGCTCTGGACTTGCTCCTTACTGGAATTCCTTGTGCATAACTCGACACACCTGGCCTTTGTGGGGTCTGGCACCCTGACTGAAACTAGAGGAGCTTGCCGCCAGTAGCAAAAATGTGTTTGTGGACCAGCCACCAGAGCATGGAGCGCAGAACCAGATGACATTCAGGCAGGCTGCACAGAGGAAACACAGCACGCTGATCTCCTCACTCGCCGAGTCAGCAGTCAATACCATGGCTCAGAGGAAGGCTGGCCAGTCCCTCAACATGAGCGCACCACTGCAACTGTTTTTGGGGATCTTGCATTCCCCTGCTTTGTGGATGTTCCCCAGTCTGCCCCGAGAAGCAGTTTTGCTCTGGATAGTAAGATGCTGTTTGCAAGGCAGTAATTGCATTTGCTTGCCTGGGGAATCTAGAGTGCCTGTTAGGAAGGAACTTGTGAGAAAAGCTCCCTGGGGACCTCTCCTGCCACATCTGAGGTAAATGGCTCGTTAAATGGCAGTGTTTGGTTTCAAATGGTGCAGCTGCAGGAGGGCTCCTGGGAGAGTCACCTGCAGCCTTGCCAAGGGTTCACGTCTTGGGTGAGGTGTGGGTCAGACCTGGCCAGTCTGCAAGTCTGAGGAACTTGGAAGTGTTGGTGACAGTACTTGGTTGCTCTCTAAACCTCTTGTCCTGCCTCTGCAAACACTCTTCCATCCACCTAGGAACTCACTAGCCACCAGGCTCCAAGAGCAGGCTTCATGGTGAGTGTGTTTGCACCTTCACCATGTGCAATCCAGCCTTCCTATTTGAGGGGTTAAACGTGCAGGAGGAGGAGGCAATGCTTGTCCCAGCATCGGTAAACTCGGAGCAGATTTTCTGTGGGAAGCCATCTGTCAGCTGGGGAGTGGTGCTGTGTCAATTGATCAGCTCCACCTCCAGTTCAGCTCTGCAAACTACAGATCCCTGACCTTGTAGGGTGACAGTGGGGGAGTACTGGGATCTCTGGAAGTATTGAGATCCTTTAATGGAGCCTCTGCTCTTTCAGACTGTGTGAGGGACACCCCGCAGCATCTTGCTGTCTCTTGCAGCAGGTAGCTATGGAAAGCCTGAGCTTGCAGGTGAAAGGGCTGTAGGAGAAAGACAAGCTTTTTCCTGTAGCCAGGGGATTGCATTTTGTCTGGATGATGTGCATCATGTAAGGGGCTTCTGATTAAAACTCGACCTATCCCTATCCCAAACTTAAATCTGTTTCCCAGTGCCAATGTTGACCCATGTTTTGGCTGTTTCAAGGTAAAAAAGGAAGGTGGAAAGTGTGAAATTTCTTCGGGAGAAAAATAGGAACTTACAGTGTTCTGTAAAAACCTGTAATGCGTGGAAGGATAAAGTACTCCTTTTTGGTTTTAGACTATAATAAATCAATAATGATTCTATAGGGTATATGTGTGTAAAAATGGTAAAACCATCTTAGATCTATCTCCTAATTTAAAAACTTTCACTGTGACACCACAGTGAGGTCAAATTCATGCTCTGTCTGATAGCCCCGCTGTTCTGTATCTGTTCAGCTCCTTCTCTTTCTCCTTGACTTTCCATCAGGCATTCCCAAAAACAGTGTTGGGAAGAAAATTGTGGCTTTTGGACATTTTTCTTAGTTTGCTTTTTGTCCCCCCAAAAAGGCAGTGACTGAGATTTCTATCCAACTCTATCAGCAATTCTCCTGATTTATTATGAGAGGGACACTTTCTTCTATACTGTTGTCTGTCCTTCCTTCTTCACCCCTCTCTGAATGCTGAGTTGGTTTGGGAATGAAGAACATTTGGCTAGCCCAGCTATTGGGGTGATTAAGTGCCAAGAGACATCCTGGCAAACCAAAATCTGGACTGGTTTGCACCTCCTTAATGCTCTCATTCTGGATATAAGTTGCCTCTTCTTGCTGCTTCTGTAATAGAAATGCCAACAGTTGCTCAAGAGCAATTATTGCGTGCACGGCCAAGTGGCCGGTGCTGTTTGATTTAAGGTGGGGTGCTTACATTTCTCAGTGGAGCGGAATTGTTTTGCTGGGTTGTGATAAAGCTGTCTATTTGGCGTATTGATTTTTGATGTTCTGATACACTCTTGTTAGTGAGGAGCTCCGAATTTTCTCCCCGAGTCTTTTGGGGCTGAATTCCCTTCAACAGTTAGGCGGTGCACTCGTGTGGAACGAACTGTCAGCAGGCATTTTAGCTTGACCCTGTTTAAATCACTGGGAGGGCATTACCTCCTGCACCTTGCTCTCATGCCTACTAACTCCTGAGAGTGTATGCATGCAGCCTCGAAACACTGGTGGATTTACCATCTCGTGTCCCCTATTTGTCACGGAGGAAGCAAGCAGACAAGACTTCCAGACGCTGTGTGTCAAATGTTCCTGTAATTCAATAACCAGGCCCTTCAGATCTTGGACTCTCTGCTAGAAATGGTGGAAAATTGCAGTCAATTCAGAGGCTCTTATGCATAAGTGTAGAAAGGCTCTTGTTGAACTTAATATAAAAATAAATACTAGTCATCGGTGTAGCTGTCTTGCCTTTTCATGTTGCAGTAAGGCTGAGTCTTCGCACTCTGGCATTCAGTTTGCTACAAGTGGCTTTCAAAGGCGCTGCGCAATGAAGGGTGCTGGAGATGCTTGTTCAGGCTTTTTTAGAATTCTGGCAGATGCTGTGACAATAGTTAGATTTTTTCCTCTGTGTTTTCTAATTTTCTGCATAAGCTTCAAAGACATAAAGCATCTTTTTATTAGAAGAGTAAGTTCTTTTTGTGAGCACAGTTCTGAGAGAAGGGGGTGAATTCCAGTGGTAAAAAGTATGAGATGTTTTCCATGTATTGAGCGGCTCCAGTTGCTGCTCCTGTTTTTTTTTAAACTTGTCTTCAGTTTGTTGCTGTTGTCTTTTCCTTTTTGTTTTTGCATACATTTATTTTTCCCCTAAGCAAAGAGCAGCCCTAAGAGAACTTTCACATGTGGGTGGTGAGCTGTATGGAGGAAGTGAACAGAGTTTAATCACCAAACCTCATAAGAAAGGCATGGGATCTGGGAGCAAGGACTCTTTCATATAGGATGTGACCCACAGGGAGCTCAGGAAAGAGAAACAAACAGCTTAAGATTGGATATGGGATCAGGCCTTTTTTTATTTTTTTTTTTTTGTAGTTGCTGAGCTATAGCCTATTTTGTCAATATAGAAAATGGCTATAGGTAATCAAAACCATGATTAAAGGATGAATGGATGATTGATTAACTGCATCTCTGCTGAAAAGCAGCTTTACCTGCCAGGCTGTAGGAGACTTAATTTGGTAGAAAGCTGTTCTAAATCTGACTGTCTTGAGGTAATGTCTTGAGGCACAATGAGTTTTCCCAGGTCTCAAACTCCTGAGTATGTCCTTTCGTGTCTCTGGTCCAGTTTTCCAGGCTTATTAAAAGAAGGTAGGGCTGTTCTCATTCCTAAAAGCGGTGTATGGATTTGGAGAACTTTCTTATTATAATGGGAATCTCTGCACAGAGAGATATAATTTAATTCTGCTTTTTTTTTTTTTTTTTTTGGGTTTGATTTGGTGTGTGCTTTATCGGTGTTTTGGTTTTTTTTGGTTTGTTTTTTTTTTTTTTAAACATGTGGTTAGGTTTTTATGATCTAATCCTATTCTACAGAAGTCAGCAGGAGTTTGCAATTGATTTTAAAAGACAGAAGATAAATCCCTAAGAGAGCATATTGGCAAATACTTTTTTCCATTCCTTTCCTTCCTGAATTGGGCAAAAGCAGGGATTTGCATTTTTCTGGATCTGTCACAAATTGAAAGCCTGGTATCTGGTGAAATCTCAGGACGAAAAAGATTTATACTATGCCATTGGAGGGCTGAGATCTGTATAAAACTCCCTTGGAGTCTTGGAGGTTGTAAAGTGGTACAAGTTCTGATTTTTGCAAAGGTGAACTTAGTGTGGTAGAAGGATATGAGAGCAATACCAAGAGAAATGCTGAACTGATATTTCTCTAAAACATGGTGTCAACAAACCTGATCATAGTTTAGAAATCTCTTTTTTTGTTTTAATGTATTTTATGTTATTCTGAGACTGAGCCTTCACAGTTGTAGAACTCTGTGCTGTTGCTTGCTCTGAGAGGAGCTAGCAGGAGAGATCGTCAGAGCTGTTTGTATCCAAGGCTTTTGCCTACTCTATTTGTACTTTGGTCTGGATACTCAAACTAGAGTGACTGTCCCAAAAATCAGTATCAAAGCTGCTGTGTATCCTGTTTATGCTACATATAAGGTTATGATAATCCTGTGATTAAAGCTCTTAATTTCATGGAAATATTTTGTACATATTCTGTTTTTCTGTCCTTGCTTGTGTACCACTTGTTCTCTGTCTGTTAGAATCAGGCCTAACATTTGAAACCTTTAAGTAATTTTGGCAACCTTCCTTTAAAAATAAAGTAGGGACAGCTGGTCATAAAAAGGATTTTACTTCCTTCTCACTTGCTTCACTTAAATTTTAAAAAGTTAAAAACCTTTAAGCTCTGGCCAAGATACGAAGTAAGATTCTGACTATGTGCCTACCCCTTTATGCTCGATGGATTGACTAGGAATGCTGTTTATTTCCTTTGACCTATTCTTGTTTTCTTTTTCTCTCTCTTCCTCTCTCTGACTTCCTATTCTAGGATGAGTCATCCATGTTCTTCCAGTTTGGCCCATCAATAGAACAGCAAGCTTCTGTCATGCTCAACATCATGGAAGAATACGACTGGTACATCTTCTCCATTGTCACTACTTACTTCCCTGGTTACCAGGACTTTGTGAACAAGATCCGCAGTACCATTGAGCACAGCTTTGTGGGTTGGGAACTGGAAGAGGTCCTTCTGTTGGACATGTCCCTGGACGATGGGGACTCAAAGATCCAGAACCAGCTCAAGAAGCTCCAAAGCCCTGTTATCCTCCTCTACTGCACAAAGGAAGAGGCCACCTACATTTTTGAGGTGGCCAACTCAGTGGGTCTGACAGGCTATGGTTACACGTGGATCGTGCCCAGCCTGGTGGCAGGGGATACAGACACAGTGCCATCTGAGTTCCCCACCGGGCTCATCTCTGTCTCATATGATGAATGGGACTATGGTCTTCCTGCCAGAGTAAGGGATGGAATAGCCATAATCACCACGGCTGCTTCTGATATGCTGTCTGAACACAGCTTCATCCCTGAGCCCAAGAGCAGCTGTTACAACACCCAGGAGAAAAGGATTTACCAGTCCAACATGCTCAACAGGTAAGGGAAAGAGCTAGGCCAGCCTTACAAAAGGGCGGTCAAAGACGACCTCTGGTACCAGAATATGTCTGCTAGGGCATGTGGTGCTTTGGGGCAGCAGGTGGTGTTGGCCAGAACCTGGGCAAGGGGAGGTGAGCCGAGGGTGGGACCCATGTTTGCTGTGCCTCATGAGTGCCAGTGTTGTCACCCCCTTAGAAAGCCTTCGTACAACACAGGGGGCACGTGAGCATGAGGAAAAGGAATAATGAAGGCATAGTGCAAAAATGTGAGTGTGCCCCTCAATGCACAATTTTTTGCTTTCATAGCAGCGCTGAACTTCTTGGAGTGTCTTTGCATGAGCAGGTCTGCAACTCTCAGGTGGGTTCTTGCTGCAAGCAGTGGGAATGTTTGTGTTGATGTCTAGAAGGCACCAGCTTCTGTTCCAGGCACTAGCACTAGGCGAACAGGTGTCCCTTACGGGTGATGGTAGTGTAACCTACCCAGGATAGTTTCATGGCAACTGTTGTCTGAACACCAAGTGTCCTTCTGCTGTTCATTAGCCCTGAATTATAGGAGAGAAGGAAGTGCAAAGAGATGTGGAGAACTAGAGCTGCAAAAAGAGTTAGAGCCATCAATTCTGCTCAGATCCTCCTTCATCCTCGAAGCCTTTAAAGCCCTTGGATGTCTTAAGAATCCAGTTTACCTCAGAAGAGGGCTTGTGCTGTCACCCCACTCTTTGGCACTTCATTGGCCATTGTCTGCTGGGTGTTTTGGGTACCATTTTGTCTTGTGTACCTTATGCAGAAAGCCTAGTGCCTCGGTTAGAACGGCAAGTTTTTCAAAATTGAAAAGGGTATTTAAACATTGGGAAAACCTGTTTGAATAAACATCTTCTTTGTATCCGAATTCAGATTTTCCTAAGAAACGGTGCTAAGACATCTGTTTAAGGGCATAGAGGAAGCTTGTGGTGGGACAACCTCCAGAACAGCGCTCTGATCACTAAATGTTCCTTTTTGTCCCAGATGGAGTTTTAGCATGTAGCAAAGCAACCCAGATAATTAGACATGGAATCCAGATGCCCCCTGACCTGCTCAGCTGTCACTGTCCAATGTTTTACATATAAAATCCTTGGATATGTTAGATCCTTGGTGGTGGGACAAGGAGAATCCGGGCAGTAGCCATCAGGCCACACAGAGCTCAGTGTCTTTGTTTATTTGTCATGTTGAATCACTGAGCAGTGCAAATGTGGTGGATTGGTTTGCATGCTGTGACCCCTCGCTGTCAACTGTACTAGGCAGATAGAGGGACTAGAGGACAAGAAAGCAGATTTTTGCTTTGCCTGAATGTTGGGGACTGTAAGAGAACTTTATTCTTTGGCCCAATAGATTATCCATGTTGCTATTTGTTCTTTGTCTCTATGATCCATTGGCATATTACCAGCTCTTATTGCTTTTACTTCCTCCTCCCTATGCTGGTTTTTTTCCTCTATATAGGCCTTGAAACTACCAAAGGTGCCCAAAGCTTTTATCTCTTTCCTTCCCAACTAGGCTCAGGAGTAAGGGTTTTTTCTGTTGCTCTTTTGAGTCATCACTGGAATGATTAAGCAGGGAAAATATATTTAGTGTATACAAAGTAATGAGAAGTAACATCAAGGCAGGCTTTTGTTCTACCTTTCCAAATGAAGAGGGATTTTGGGGGGAGCTCTATTGTGTCTTTTCAGCAGTTATCTAGAAAACAAAACGTTCCCTGCTACGTGATGCAGCGTTCTGCAGAGACCTTCTGCTAATGAGTTCTGTTGACACTGTATTAGCCTATGCATAACATCATACCCATATAGCTACGCTGCTTCAAGGACCCAACATAATCTCTCTGCGCAGCACCTTTTTGCATTGTTTAGAAGTCGCCGGCTCAGAGACTCTTGAGTGTGGATGTGACAGTACTGTTGTGCTGTGTAGATATGCCCTGAAGCCTGGGCACCCCACATGAAAGCAGTTCTTGTCACTTTTGAAGATCCTAGCTTTCTTCTCACCTTCATGGCCCAAACCACGCTGTTTCTGCTCCTTTGTCTGCTTTGGGTACAGCATTCACAGGAATGAGTGCCAGTACGTGTAGATACACCCAGCTTGGTTTGGGTACTGACATCAGTCTCACTGAGAAGCAGAGTCAATTAGTCCGTGCCAAGCTCTGTTCTGCCACTGTGTAGATTGCTGCAGGCACCCGACCTAACTCAGAAATAATTATGCTTTTGCAGTTACTTGTGAGCACAGTGCAAACATCCGCTTTGCCTCACATGGTGCT
>VZTA01017799.1:281191-408478 GCA_013398855.1 Mohoua ochrocephala | reverse complement strand
ACCCGCGCGTGTTTCCACCCTCTCTGTATTTCCAAGTGCGATGGTTCAAAAATTTGACTTCAGTGAGTTGGGTGCTTAGTTTTTTATTTAAGTCAAATTACTTTCAGGCACCTTTTGAAGTTTCAAAGCTAGTGGTGTCCGAAATAAGCCGTTGCTTTTACAAATCCAAGGGTTCGATAGAAATCAGATGGCTTCAAGCTCAGCCTCACACCTGAAGTCTGTGCAGGAGGAGAGGTAGAGGAGAAGCACAATATGTGGAAAGAGGCAGTCATGAAGATGTGAGTTCACCTCACTGAGCCAAAACCCACAGAGATTAATAGCTGTAATCTGTGTTCAAACCTTCAAGTTCCATTGAATTTGCTGGAATTTACTATGTGCTAAGCTTTAAACCTCTCCTGCTATGCTTTTTCTGTCTGGGATATTGCAGATTCTGCAGACCTGGCTACTTCATAATTTCCCTAACCCCTTCCACCTATTAGGATCCCGCAGTACATGTGCACTGTGCACGCCAGGTAGCAGCAATACCTGCACGTCTGGAACACGGTTTGGCTCATTTTGGATTGGACTGCAGGTTCTGGAAAGCTAATTTTGGCCTTGCTCTGGACCCAGCAATACTATATTCAGCCATCTGCAACTTACAGTTCCCCCTCCACATGCCTACACAGAATAGAGAAATGCATGTACGTGGGCTTGATGTCTGGGGAGACAAAGTGTATGTGTATGTGACCTCAGATAAAGCATCACCATGTAGCTACTGTTTCAGAAACTCTTGAAGCTGATCCAAAGTGGTCCAATTTACTTCAAATCCATAGCTGGGGAGGCAATGCAAGAAAGGAATTCTCCTGTTTTATTCTTTGGAGAGTGACACATCCAGCTGAAAAAATGTGTAATTTAGTTCAGCTGGGGCATACTATACACGAAGACTGTGAATTAGTCATTTCCCAAGATCTGCCTTTGAACTCTGGCCATTTCTTACTTTTTTCCCTTGTCTTTCTAAAAGAGCAGTTGTTCTGAATGCAGCTAAAATCAAATGGTATTGCTCAACATGGTATCAGTGGTCGGTCTGGGTATATAATGGAGTAAGGAGGAAATGAACTGAATGTTGTTCAGATTCTCCCTATCTTTCCTCCTTTCTACACTGACACTTGTTCATTTTTGCTAGAACTTGTGCAAACAAAGTTTTATTTGAAGTATGGCTGCAAGCACAAAAAGAAACAAGACAGACTGTTATCTAAATGCCATTTCTTGACAATGTAGGTGTTTGGTCTGCATCTTCTTGTAGCACTAATGGTCTCATAGCAACTGTTTCTGTCTGTTTTGAAACTGGCTCTCTTTCGTGTTAGACTGGAACTGCAGAAGTACGATCACGACCATTGAACATTTTGGATTTTGTCCAATAAGTGAACCCGCTGATGAGATAACTCCACTAAAGAGTAGTAAAATGATACTTTGAGAGAGGCTTGTTCTACAAGGTTTGTCCGTCATCTTTTTGAATGATTTTTGAGGAATTTTTCCTCTAGTGAGGGATTTATCTCAATTTATGCTGATAATAGGCTTAGGTGGTAATTTGGAGTCCAAATATCCAAATGCTGTTTCCCAGTTCAGTTACAGTCTTTAATTCTTTGTTCTGTTTGTAATAATTACCTATTCATTTATTCCTTCATTGTCCCAGAAAGAAATCTGGTCTGAATATTTCAGTCTACCAAGTTTATAGTTATGCCAATATCTGGTCTTCTGGGCACCCAGCAAAACCACCGTGTGCTCTGCTCTTTTCTACTGGATGAGAAGGTCTCAGAGGTTGGGAAAGAAATGCTCAGATTCCTCAGATAAGAGGAATTCTTAACTCTTGGCCCTTCCTAGGAGAGTTGCTAGGCTTCTAGGCATCCTGCAAAGCTCATCTTTTCTTCCTTCACCATGGCTGCTGAGGAGCGAGTGGGCAGAGGTGGATGTGTTTATAGGCAGCCTTCTGCTTATTTCGTTATTTTAATTGATGGGACAGATTTCCTTGAGCTCTGGATTGGTGCTTCTCATTACATTTTAGAAATGGGAAGAAATAACTAAATGACAGGAGTATTCTTAGGAGTGGAATTCAGAGATGAGTCATAAGAAAGGAATATAATTTCTGGCACATATTTGAGGAATGGAAGCTCAGCTGTTTTGTATGGATATTCACAGTCTTTGGGCTACATAAGCTGTGGTTTCATTATAGCCTTCAATGAGACCTGGGTTCTTTCTGCTTGTTGTCATGGCTGCTTGTGAATGCTGGGCCATAACTACTAGTTTGTTGTTGTAGGGTTACTAATGAGTTCTCCACTGATTGGCTTTAATAGTCTCTCATTTAACACCAGGCTGCACACACCAGATTTCATTTTAATAAAAAGTGCAGTGGAGCATTTGCTTTGGAATTAAAATACAAATGTGGAATTATACCACCTTTGCAAAGAAATACTTTTAGAGGGAAACAAAGTTAAGTTCAATTCTGCACCTCAGATTCTTCGAATAGGAAAACAGCTGGCAAGCTTGCTCAGTGCATTGTTTGGACATGAGACTTCCCCTCTGGGGGAAGTAACATTCATCTGTAGCTTTACCTTACCAAACAGATAAGAAATGCAGAAGAACCTTTGATGAGTGCTTGGAAACTGTTTTCCCTGGAACAACCAGGGCAAGCTCTCTTCTCACATGGCCACATTTCCCTAACAGAAACTAGGAATTGCTGGGGCTTAGATACCTGAACGGTGAGTCAGTGAGCAGAGAAACTTCTTGCGATTGGGTTGTACAGACAAATTGCTTCCCTGGAAACTCAAGACCATACGGGCTGTGCATATCCCTAAAACAGTGCAGCGCCCCTTCAGGGTATTGCATCACCCCGATACCTGTCAGCAGCACCATGCCCATAGCACCCTGGACCTGCTTTGCCCAGGTCAGTGCCAAGGACAGTGCCCAGGCAACACCTTTCCTTGTTTCTCTGGTCTCTCTCAACCCACCCTCCTGCCCTCTCCTCTCCAATCATGGCAGCCGTCGCCTTCCACGTCAGACACGGGGGTCATCATGTGTCATTTGCAGGTATTGCCGTGGAGCCACTCTGTGTTGTGTCCTGGTTGAGTGGGTCACACACCTTCACACGGTGCAGTAGGGGAGTTGAGGGCAGGAATGGACAGTGGACCATTTGCATCACTCTTTCTCAATTCGCAGGTTCGTTGAGTTACCCTCATACTAAGAGACAGGAGCCCCGTCTCACCCAGTTTGGCAGGACTACATCTACCTGCTTGGCAGCTGGCTGGGAAGCCCTGCTCCAGCCCTTGAATCCTGTGGTGCTCCAGTTGTGGGAGGCACAGTGCTGGGACTTGCTTCTTATGCTGGGGAGGTGGTGAGAGAAGGTATAAGTGGCATGTTCCCAAGGATGCAGAAATTGCCCTTTTCAGAAACGTGGAGGGTGAGGAGGCGTATGTAACTTTTGACCTTTTGGAGCCTTTAAGCCCATGTCTTGTTAGCAGCTCATTATGTTCCCTCTGGTTGGTGTGTCCCGGTGCCGTCAGGCTGGTGCAGACTGGCAGCACGTGGCGTGAGCACTGCTGACAGATTAGAGATCCCTGCTGCTGAAATCTGCTTGTTCCTGTCACTGCTCCAGCAGCAGCTGGAGGCTGGGGCTGGCCCGTACCTCCTGCCTCTGTCTGGGTCTCTGGCAGGGTCTCTCTGCCTCCCTGCATCCCTTGGTGTACATCATTTAAGTCTCTGTTCGTGCATACTGCCATCACTTCTTTCTGTCCCTGTCTTGCATCTCCTATTGCATTTCATTTGCCCCGTGTGCATTGCAGTGGTGCAGTGTTGGTGAAAGGTGCTGGGTTCATTAGTTGGGGGCTACTGGTTATTCATGGTGCCTGGTCAGGAGGTGAACAGTCATGTGCCACCACATCTTGGAGGAAGCGTTGGCTTCCTCTGACTCCTTTTTTTTCTGTCACTGGAAGGGAATGCTGAGGCCAGTTTGTAACATGCTCTTGATCCAAACCTCCCCCATACAGGTGGGCTGCTAAGGGTGCCTGATACAGAAGGGCAGTCTGTGTCTGGCTGTCCTCCTTGCTTTGCCCAGCTCTTAAGCAGTCCTGTCTGGGCAGTGGGAAGCAGAGCTGTCCTGCAGCGGAAGGTCAAACATCAAACTAACCTGTATGCTGGTAGGACACTGGAGATCCCTGGCTTCTCGGAGAGAGTATCTGATGGCACAGCAAAAATGTTTGTTCCTCAGCAGGCAACAAAGGATGCCTTAGTCCTGCATAGCTGGGATTTGTCAGAAGGGGAGAGGAGGCACTTGTTCTGTGTGGACAGTTGGGTGTTTCACCCTCTTTGCAATTAAAATAGGGTCACAGAATCACCAAATATTCTGAGTTGGAAGGGACCCACAAGGATCATTGAGTCTAACTCTTAAGTGAATGGCCTGTAGAGGGACTGAACCTGCAACCTCCCTGTTATTAGCACCTTGTTCTAACCTAAGTGAGCTAATAGAAGGGTTCAAGTGAAGTGATGGGTTTTTGGCAAGGGTTATCTTTTGATTAAAGGACATACCCTTTCATGAACGCCTCCAAAATCCACCAGCTGGGAATGAATTTTGGTATGCGCCATCAGTTTCCAGATGGGAAAATGTCCGTGTTCTGCTTCCAGCCCTCTGAGACATCTTCTGCTCTGCAGCCAAGTCCAATTAGTGCTAATACCGTGGCAACTTCACTTGCTGGTGACAATATGTTTTAACGTGTGCCTTCAGACTCTCTCCACTTCTCATGGAAAGTGAGTCAAAATCCTCCCTCTCTGGTGGAGCTTTGAAACCACAAACTCAGCTCTGGCTACAGTTTAGCACCAGCTAGGCCATTGCTGATCCTGCTCTGATCACAGAATGCAGTTAGGGTGCTGTGGGCTTTAAAGCGCCTCAGGGAATTTGAAAACCTGCTTGAGCAGAGCGGAGGAGGGAAGGTGAGAACTACCCTCTTTCCTTCAAGAACTGGCTTGATGGGGCAATGGATATTTTCTGGCTTGCACACCTGCACACTGATGGCTGGCCATATGTGGTTTCATCACTGCTGCCTGTCAGGAACATGCACCGTAGTTTCTTCTTCTTTTTTTTTTTTTTCCCCCCCTCTCTCCTCCCCTCAGACTTAATGTTCTTACTATCTTTCAAGTTTTTAAAAATAGGAACTGCCGCGTTGCTATGGCTCCCTGTGCAACTCTGGAGCAGCTCTTTCTTCTCTTTGATGCAATTTGGGTTCATGATTCGGTTTGACAAGACACCATCGCTGCTTGCACCTAGTGCTCCCTCCTGGAAGGCAGCGGGGGGAGGGCATGACAGCCTTCGTGTTGTCAGAAATTCACTAAGAAAGGGAAAAAAATTAATTTAGGTGACCTTTCTTGGAAAAGAGTGGCGGTATTAACCCTGATGTGTCTGGGATGAGATTTTTTTATGTTCTGCGGTTTTAACACTGTTCCTGTGGTTTAACTTTCAATGGGGTATTCTTTTCCCCTTTCTGTCCTACATGCTCGTGTGATGGAGCTGAGCCCTGTCAAACAGCTGCCTGCTCCCCTGCGGAAGCACCTGCTGTTCAGGGGCTTTTGCCATCGACGCTTCGTCCAAGAGATTGTGCGTGGTCAAGTGCTTTTCTGAATTGAGGCTTAGAGCACTCCTGACTAGATGCTGCTGATGAAATTCCTCTCAAAATCATTGCTTTAAGGGTCACTTGAGTCTTGCATCCACATTTTGGGAAAATGTGGATCTGCATATCTGCGGGGCAGCTGAATATTTATCTGAAAGGGACCCAACCAAATTTTGCACAGGTAACAGGTTTTGAATACCTGTTACCTGTGCAGAATTCAGACTTCCCTCTGCAGTGCACAGACCTCTCCACTGGCCTATTTTCAAGTGGCAATAATTTTTAAAGTACATTTTGTTTTACTTTGCAAATTTTATTTTCATTCCCAGTCCAAAGGTGAACATTTTTTGAAAAATCTGAGCAAAAAAATCCCTGTTCATCCAATTTTGAGTTAAGAGAGTGTGAAATGAATGAATTTGTTCTGCTTTCAAATAATTAGCCAGCAGTGGGGTTTCTGTTGGTGTGGACAAATAACTCAAAGCTAGCTTCACTTCAAACTTCAGAAATTGGTTTGCAGTGTTAGACGAGGGATTCCTGCTTTGCGAAGGTTAGAAAATGTGATTTCGAATTGAATATAAACATTTGAGGGTGATGTATGTTACCTTAGCGTAATTTTTTTTGTATTGTAAATTCACTGTGCGCTATATTTCTTGAAGTATTTGAATGAAATATAATCTAGAAATGTGGTATTTAAAATGCTTGAATGCGAGTGAAATAATAACAAAGAAAATAGAAATAGCAGAGACCTGTCAGCTTATTCAGTACACCCTGCTCTATCATCTCTGCGGCATGCTCTCTCCTGATTTAAGTAATAAAAATGTCCCTACTCAAGCCTGCAAGCACCTTAATATAAAATGAATATTAAAATCTAACCACGGTTGCCCTTGAAATGATCAATCAGACTGAATGCTGCCAGCCATCTTCATATAAAGAAATCTCTTTTCCGCCCCTGTGAAGAGATTTCTGAGCTTGTTATATCGCACCAAACAGGTCTCTACACCTGTCTTGATTGAATAAAGATGGTAAGGTGATTAGGCCTCCCCTTTGCAGTCACGTAGCATGAGAAATGGTGGAAAAACAGCTTTGGTGAACTTAGTGATGGTCTTTGTTAAGGATCTGGAGAGACAGCGGATAATCAGATGAAGAGTCCACCCTCTTGATGGTGTGGTCATGGTGGAAGAGAGCTGCCACAATGGACCGAAAACCCGTGAATC
Organism: Mohoua ochrocephala; assembly: GCA_013398855.1. Lineage (NCBI taxonomy): Eukaryota > Metazoa > Chordata > Aves > Passeriformes > Acanthizidae > Mohoua > Mohoua ochrocephala. Next base: position 401,634 of record VZTA01017799.1, on the reverse strand, counting down.
TCTGTAGCGTGACAGTGGCTAAAAATGCACAAATGCTGACTCGATGCTGACTTTTTTTCTGGGTTTTGAAGCTGTATTAAAACGAGATGGAAATGAGTTTTCAGTGTCTTGCCCGATGTTCTTCCCTGTATTATTAGTGTCACAAATGAAATAATTTTTCAGCAAGATGGCTACCTCCAGTAGCAGTGTCAGCATCTTGCATTTGTTTATGACAGGTTGTAGCATCTTTTATCTGCAGTTTCAAAGCACTTTACAAAGTAGAAAGGGATGGCTTAATTCACCACAAAAATTCAGCCATCTCTGGGGTGAAATAAAGCAACTGTTTAACAGAATATGGTGTGAAGCGGAGATGAATACTGCACCTTCCCTGGAGCTGCACGAGGAATTTCAGCTGGCAGAATGAATTTACTAGAGGTGGATTTTCGCCAAGACATTGGGGGTGTTTAATGAGCGCAAGATATTAGCGGCAGTGCCACACATGCCTCTCGTGTGCCTGTGCGAAGCAGGCAGCCAGCAGCTCCAGAAGCGGTTTCAGGAAGGAGGTTAGCAGCTTTTCCAGTGTGCAGACTTCAAGAGCAAATGATATCAAATTTCCGTGACCTCCTTCATCCCAAGAGCATGACATGTTTTGAGCTGATTTATCTAGATTCTACGTTGATTATCGGCTTATTTGCCCCGGAGACAGCCCTGGGCAGAGGGAGATGTCCAACGAGGCTGCCGTGTACCTGCCACTGGTTACAGACAGGTGATAACCAGAACTGGATGGGCAGCAAAAGGGTCGACTCCAATGAAGCTCTGAGAGGATGCAGCCACGAGGGTAATAGGTGTCATATATAAAAGATGGTCCTCCCAAAGGGATACTTTTCATTGCTTTCTTCCCCCTTAAAATAATGTGTCACTGATAGATTAGGCCGTGTGAGTGACATGAGGCACCTCAAACAGATTGCTACAAGCAAAGCTTTCCACCTTCTTCACAAAGATGCTGATGTTGTCCTTCTGCATCTGAGTGGTGACGTATGGCATGGTGAGAGCGTACAAGAGCTGGTACTTAAGCCACGACAAAATGCTCTTCAGCGTCACCAAGGGACTGCGAAGATTTTGAGGTGCAAAATACAGATGCTTACAGCCTCAGAATAAATCTGAACATCTAGCAACTGTTCTTCGGTATGCCTAGTATGTATTAGTGTCAAAAAGCTGTTCTGCAGGGCAGTGTGGGATATTGGGCTTTCCAGCATTTGACTTGCCCAGATCCAGGAAGTGCAGCAGAACCATTATTTCAGAGTTCTGCATGCTCCGTTGCCCTTGTCTCAGTTTCCTTTTCCTTTCCTTGCAGGCATGCAGAGGAGATACTGGGGGGCTTTACTTGCAGGTCTATTTTGGCTTTAATGTCGCTTTGAGATGGAGAAGGTCTTGCTTTTTGCAAATGTGAGACTAGAGGTCAGATGAATCACAGAATGGTTTGAGTTGGAAGGGGACCTTGAAGATCGTCTAGTTCCAAGTCCCCTGCCATGGGAGGGGACATCTTCTACTAGACCAGGTCGTTTAGAGTCCCATCTGACCTGGCTTTGAACATCCCCAGGGATGAGGCATCCTCAGCTTCTCTGGGCAACATGTTCCAGTGCTTCACCACCCTCACAGTAAAGAATTTTTTCCTAATACATGATCTAAACTTGCTCTCTTTCAATTTGAACCCATTCGCCCTCGTCCTGTCATTGCATGCTCTTGTAAATCGTCTTGCCTCATCTTTCCTGTAAAGTTCCCTTCAGGTACTGAAAGGCCACAATCAGGTCACCCCAAAGGCTTCTCTTTTCCAGATTGAACAAACCCAGTTCTCTCAGCCTTTCCTCACAGGAAAGGTGCTCCAAGAAGTGCCTTGGAGGTGGCACCAAGCCACAGTTTCTCTGGTGGCTGTGGAAAGATGATAGTTCTGGAAAAGGCCCCAGTTTGACTGTCTAGAGTGAGAAGTTTACTTAATTTACTGATTTGTATTTTTTTCTCCAAGTGATTTTTCATGGAATGCTTAAGTTTGAATTGATGAAGGCACAAGCTTTGCAATGCTGTGAAATTGATTTGGAATAGTTTATTATAGTTCCATGAAATTGCTTAACAAGAAAGTTTGGCAGAGTGAGGGAGCCAAATGAGAAAAGCATGGTGCTCCCAACAGTGGGTGGCACTGGGAGTACCGCGTAAGCCAGTGTGGAGGGTATGTAGGCATTCAGGGGTAGGATTAGCCACAGGGGAGAGGAGAGCTGCCCAAGCGAGAGGCATCCACCAACTTGCATTGCAGATCAGGCTGGTTTGCATTGTTGCTGGTTTCCTCCCTTTTTTTCACCCACTTCTGGATCCTCACAAAGCCTGCAGAAGGGATTCTGCCCCTTGGTGCTCAGCTGCGGCAGCTCGGAAACATTTGTCACGGCCATCAGTTGTCAGTGTGGAAGCAGGTCTCCAGAGAAGAGCACTGACAGAAAGGGAGTGTGGGGATGTGGTGCAGCTGGAGGACCACTTGGGGAAAAATAAAGCATAGCTGGGCTTGGTTTTAGAGCACTCACCGTGAAGGACGTGCAGCTGGTTCTCCAAGTGGGAGGGCTGTGGGTGACACTGACTTTTATTCCTCTGTGTGGTTGGGAGCTTGCCTTGCCTTTTCAGATGCCACAGGTCAGAGCAGCAGTAGTACTCAAAACCAGGCCGTTGCATGGATGCTGTGACTTTGGCTGTGGCCATTCTGCTGAAGCTGAACAGTGGGAACTCCTATGCCAAGAAATCCCTGAACTTCCTCTTGTCACCTGAGAAGTCAAGGGAGAGCAGCCATATAAATTTGTCACATTTGTGACAGAGGTTCATGCTGAAAGTTTCTTTAAGTATCAAAGAAAGCTGTGTGGTAGCACCTAGGGATCTCATCTGGGGATGGCTGAGTGACAAATGGTCCTTGGTCCACTCCCTTCACCATCATAGAAGACAGGAAGTGTTGGGCTGGTCAAGGAGACAAACATTGTTGTGCCTGTGGCTATCTACTTAATCACTACACCTCTAGGAGGCTGCTGCACAAGACCATGGGCCTCAGCACTCAGGATATTGAGGGTGTTCTCAGTATTGCAGTAGTCTGGTGAGGTGTCAAGGCTTGGTACCACCAGGGAGCTGTGGAACAAGTTTTTCTGTAGTGGCAAATGCTGGTGGGACTGTGAAAGATGGGGATAAACTGAGACAGGTCTGTTTTACAAGAATGGCTCTCTGGTAACAGCTCACACCTTTACTGATGTGGACTTTTGCCAAAAAGCTTGTTTTCCTAGTCAAGTCCTTATGCCTTGGTTTTGCAATGTCTGCCACATGTTTCACCACTAAAAATGCTATTTCTTTATGTTCCTTCTTCAGGCCAGGAATCCTTTTTTTTTCCCCCCCTTTTGTCTTGTCAGCAGGCATGGGAATGGTGGGCTTGTTCTGGCCAGTGGGTGCAAGAGGAAATTTAGAATATATTCTTCTGCGTTATTCAGAATCTGTTCTTCTGTAGTGCTTCTAAAGAAGGATGTAAATGGTGGGTAGTCAAATAGAGGAACAGAGAGGATGGAACAAGTGCTCAGATGTTTGAACTAGCAATTTTTTTACTTCCTCCTCAACCCACTGGTCCTAATGGGTTTCCCACTGTTTGCCTGAGAGAGCGCTGAGAGGGGTTGGGAGTGGGACGCTTGTGAGCTTGCCAGATCAACAGTAGTCCTTGCTAATTGACATTTTATCCTTCTTTTCCAGCATAATTTTGGGGCGGGCTTGCAGGTTTACATTGTGGAAGGAGAGAACAGGAGGTTGCAGGGGAGGCAATAGCCCATAGGCAAAGCCTACTGCACTGGTGTTTCCATGATTCCATGCTCATGGTGTTTTGCAAACAGCTAGGGATGAACCCACTGCTCTTGTTATCAGTCATGCCCCCTTTGTGTGTCTCCGTGTCCTTCCATCACTCCCATCTTCCATCTTCTTATCCTTCCCTCAATAGGTGATTCTTTTCTATAGAAGTATCAAATCTTAGCTTAAAACAGAAGAGCCACCCCAATTTTCCCAACCCCTTTCTTTCCTCTCTTTCATCTTTTCTTCCCATGGAAATGTTTGAAGCAGCACAAGTTCCCGAGAAACGCGTTTTTTTTTCCTCCCTTTGTGCTTTGGCTCTGTGTCCCTTCTTCATTATATCTTCCCTTTGTTATTTTGTTCTGCCTTCCTCCTCTCTCTGTTTTCTCCCCATCTCTCAACCCTTCTTCAAGGCTCCTTCTTCATTAATATGTTAATTTCTAGCCCAGGAATGCTTCTTGCAGCTCACTGTTCACCAGGGAGAGCCAGAGGAGAGAGCCAGGAGAGAGAGGGAAAAGGAAGAGAGAGAATAAGAAAAAGGAGTAAGTCAGTAACTTACAACAGGACAGGACAAGGGGTGTTAGCAAAGGAGAATCTTTCACTGACTGGTGTCATGATGCCAGGGAGAAGAGGATTACCCACAGTTTGGACTGGATTGGTCTTTGTCTATTGTTTTGACATTTTCAACTTCTGAAGCTTAATATTAGTAGGAAAAAAAAAGTTGAAAACTAGAGAAGCTCTGAACTCTTTTTTTCAAGTAGTTCCTTTTTGGCAATTTCTAAGTTATCTTTCCCTCTGCACAGAATTTTTTTAAACATCAGCCCCTACTCCCACCCTAAAAAGGTGTCTTTATTTCATTCGATGCAAACTAGTTGTCTGTATGGTCTTTGCATAAGGCTTTGGGCATATTTTGCAGGATGAACAAAACCATACCAGAAATTCTCTGAAGGGAGTTTTACCCCAAAAGAAGTTTTCAGGTGAGAAGTAGGGGATGTTTAAGCTGCTGTTCAGGTAAAGAGGCATGAATAAAGACTATAATACTACAGAAGTTATATAGCAGTGAAAATGTTAGGGAACCTGGGGTTACAAGGAGCATGACAGCTGCCATTAGAGACAGGTGTGATGAGTCAAAGTTTTCCTTTCTGCCTCCCACCAGTACAGTTACTGGGTGGAAGGTTGCAAAGAAAGAAGAGATGGAGGCAGGCACCTCTGCATCATGCACCAGATCTGGGAAGGATGCAGAAAGCCAACACTATTGCAATTTTGCCCTGAAATTAGGAACCCTCTAGCTATTGTATTTGCTGTTTTATAGCTAATGAAGCGAGACCTCTGTCTGTGCCCGTAGTCCTAGGATCGTGATTGCCCAAGCAAATAATTAACAATGCAGCAATGAAAGCCAGTGCCGGGGAGCTGGCAGGGTGGGTGGCTGGAGGTGAGGAAGCAGTTCTGAGGAAGGGCATGTGGTAAAGGAGGGAGACAGGAAAAGACAAGCTGTGATCCAGTGCTGCAAAACCGGTATGAGCTGGAAGCAAAATAACCGGGGAGGAAAACTCAGGGGGACTGCTGCAATGTTCTGTGAAGTCCAAGGCCCCCGAGCCAAGAGCCTTTCATATATTACGTACACACAACTGTGTCAGAAGAATATTATTTAGGTTGCAAAGGCAAGCACTTCAAACAGAAGAAAATGCCAGAATTAAGGCTGCAATCTTAGTTTGGCATTCGTGTGTCTATGCATTATAGAGCAGTGGCTTCAGTACTGTCTTTCGAGACAGGACCCCTGCCTGCCTCTGTGTGCAGGATGGGTGACATTTCCTGACTGAGCAGTGATTCAGTATTTTATTTTCTTCGCCTTGCTTAATGCGTATCTTTAAGCTTTGTATTGTGTCTGCTTTCACAGGCTGCTGAGAATTGAGGATTCTTTGTCTCGAGGTGTGGTCTGTGGCACGTTAGGCCAGTATCTCAGTACATCGTGAAGTTCGTGGATTTTCACCCTACTCCTAGGAGATGAGAGGACACAAGCTACTTTATGTAAATCCATTGTATAGGTGGGGAACTGAGGTGCAGCAATATAAAGGTCAAAAATGTCTATTAATTTTTCATGGCCCATCTGAGACATCTAGAATCTCATTATTCAAAGTACTGATCATCACAGAATGCTTTCAGTGTTCAAAGCAAATTTCTCTTTGTCTCCAACTCAGCAATTCTTCAATTGCCCCCTGCCAAGTCTTACCTAGGACTGAGCACTGTTTTTCATTGATTTTTTATTAACGTAGAAATAGAAATTTGGTGACATACAAGTTATATGGGCTGTTTGTTTATAGGCTGTATAATTGTTTGTTTTGCAGAAATCATCTTGAACCCAGGAGAAAAGCAAAACAGTCTCCAAACCATTTCCCTTTTTTAATTTTAATTTGAATTATTTCTTTCAATATATTTGAGATGAAACACTGAATTTCGAATTCAAATTAGTTTATAGCTTCAATATGTCTCTTCCTTTCATTTCAAAAAAAGATGCTCAGATTCAAAAGAAGACAGGCTGAATATATATATATTTATTTTTTTTCTTTCAACAAAATCAAAACTTTATACTTACTGATTTGCCAAAATTGGGCTCTCAGTACCGTACTTATTTTTCTTTGGAATTGCCACTGAACCAGAAAAAGGGGCCAGAGGATTTGTCCAGCTTTTGTTAAGCATCCAGAAAATGGGGTGCACAGATTTAGAGACTGCTTGTAAAAAAAATCTGGTTTAAGAGATTTTACTGATCTCTTCTCCCTGTTATCCAGTAATAGGATGCATGTGAATGGTTTGAAGCTGTGCCGTGTGAGGTTTAGACTGGACATTAGGAAGGTTTTCTTCACTGAGAGGGTGGTCAAACACTGGAACAGGCTTCTTGGAGAGGTGGTCAATGTTCCAAGCCTGTCGGTGTTTAGGAGGCATTTGGACTAGATGATTGTAGTAGGTCCCTTTCAACTGAAATATTCTATTCTAGTCTAGTCTAGTCTAGTCTAGTCTATTCTAAGCACCATGGCCTTGTGCAGAGGTAGGGACAAATCCAGCCTTGCAGTACACCTTTCAGCTGGCTTAGCCATATGATTTTCCTGCTTGTCCTAGCCATTCTCAACCTCTCACTTGATTACTGCCCACTTTCCAAACAGCTAAGTTTGATTCCCAAATTAATCTATCTAGTGCATTCAATGAGACCAGGGTCCTGCAAGAAAAATTGTTGATTCGGGACCGATTCTTAGTCGTTGTGCAAAATGGGATGCATTCAATTTGGTTGAATAACTATAATGCTGATGTTTTCCCTCTTTTGCAGTGTTTGACTTTGTGTAATGAATAAGCCAACACTTTGCCAAACTGCATGGTTTAGTGGTCACGAACTTGTTAGCTTTTCTCTCCCGCTGCTGACCTCTTTTGTCTTGTCTCCACCAGCTTGTCTTGTTTGTTCTGCCCTTCTGGCTTCTCATCCCAGTCTGGTTCTCACCTAGCAAAATTAGAGTTTATCTTACAGGAAAATTAATCTAAGCTCCAGAACCTGGATCCAGAAAAACCCAGCCTCCACTGCTGGACTGTGTCACTTATTTTCATCCATTTCCACTTACCTCACATTCTGACTCCTTGCCCAATCTGCCTTCCCCTCCCCTCAGCTCCAACAAGTCACAGTCTCTTTGTCCAAACAGTCCAGGTGTCACACCTCCCAGTTCTCTTCTCCCATGTTGCATTTTAGCTCCATACCTCTTGCGGTGTCCCAAGTCAGTGTATCCTGATCACCTTCCTGGCTCTTTCCTACTGCTTTGGAATTAGCCAGCCTCCTTTTCCAGTGATCCCTATGTGCAGGGAGCAGGCACAATCATGGGAAATACAAACCCAAGAGGTGTATTCCTTCTTCTTCTGCTTCCCCAGTCCAGTCACGGGCCTTACTTGAGCTCATGTGTAGTTCCTTAGACTGCAGAAGGCCCAGTGAGGAGAGGATTTTAAAAAGGCTGGGGTTTTTTTTTTGAAAGCTCTATTAATTTTTCTTGAACAACTGTAAATTGCAGTTTTTCTAGAGGCTTATGGCCTGTCTAGGTTTTCACAAGTATGGGAAAAATCAGCATGAAATGAACGTTTGCTTTCCTCTCTCATCAAAATTCATGTCCCTTGAAAGCAGAGAACTACTGGAGCTTTTTATAAAGGTCACTATCATTTTCTTAATGTTGGTAAAATAGCTTTTTTCCTCTTGCCTGTTTTTGGAAAAGAACGGACCATTTTAACTTCAGTCTTCATCAAATATCAGACATGACATGAACATCTGATATGGAAAATGTCACTCTTAAAGATAAATTTTGGCATAGCTAGAGGAATTTATAAGGAAGGCTTTACCTTGGAAAGAAAAGGATGGCTTGAAGAGATGGTGGTACCAGCTCTAGCAATGCAGATCTCTCCTCTGTCTGTAGGCTTCCTGGAATATTTTTAGGAGGTCAAGGTAGATCTGAATATACTGGCTGAATATGTTCTTGTAGGGTCTTAAACCTGGGTCTCAGTCAGCAGGCAGAGAAACTAATTGTTTTATTTCAGTTTGAATTGAAAATGATGTTTCTTAAAAAAAAGAAGAAGTGTCTACCCCAGGCTTTCAGCACCTTTAATGTTCATTTAAAAACGTATGTCACACAATTAAAGAAAATCGGTGCCAGTCCACAGCATGGAACTAAAACCAACCATCCAAGCAGTTAGAAAAAACAAGTGAACGAGTGGAAAAAAATCCAATCCTCCACAGGCTGTCCTTTTCTTTCTCCTCCTTCTCTCCTTGCTTCAGCCATGGGTGTTCAGCTGCAGGGCTGTATTTTGCAGTTCTACCTTCACCAAAACAGATTAACTCATGCAGCTCATGAATCATCCCCAAACATGGGAAGCCTCAGTGATAAGGAAGCAGTGCCAGAGATACCGTTTTTTCTCAATTTTTGGTAAAATGTTTCTAAGAGCCAAGTGGCATGTTGAGGTTACAGGCTCCAGATGAGAGCTCTAGCTGAGAGCTACAGAGACAGCAGACTGAAAGAGGGGGCAAGTTTGGGGTCAGGATGCTGGGAGAGATTTGGCAAAGATTTGGCCAAGCATCTTCTGACACTAGATGCATCTTCCCTTGGTCTCTTCTTGGAGAAAACACAGTGAAAAATACTACTTCTCTGGACTCCATGACAGGCATTCTGTGTTCTGGGAAGAGATTTCAGAACAGGTGGTGTGGTCTTGAACCTCACCACTAGCATTAGCTGAACATTCATAGAATCAAAGTATGGTGGGAGTTGGAAAAGACTTCAGAGATCATTGAGTCCAATCATTAATCCAGCACTGCCAAGTCCATCAGTAAACCACGTCCATAGGTGCCACAGCTACACACCTTTTAAATACTTCCAGGGAGAGTGGCTGTACCATTTCCCTGGGCAGCCAGTTCCAGTGCCTGACAACCCTTTCAGTGAAGAAATTCTTCCTTATATACAATCTAAACCTTCCCTGGCACAACCTGAGGCCATTTTCTCTCGTCCTATCATGGCCACTTAACAGCAATGGTGTGGGACTTGTGAGACCAAGGTATCTCAGCCTGGTTCAGAGCTGATAGTATCCCTCTCCTGAGGCCGTTCTCAGACAGTTCTTGTGAATTGTCCACAGCAGAAGGAGTGGAGGTTTGAGTGGGGCTGAATTATGAACTGCCTTCTCATAGCAGGTAAGCGGTGCTTCCTGGCTGACATTCACCAGACAGTGGAGCTAACTTCCCTGGCTGATGCCCACTTTATGCCTTTCTCAGGGATAAATAAAAATCTCCAGGGTTGTTATGATTCCTCCTCACATGAGCCTGGAATGTGCTGATTATAAATTGAAGAGAAAGAGGAAACAGGAAAAAACACCAGCATCTCAAATGATGTGCAAGAGGGCTGGTGCCTGTGGCACTGCGTGTATTCAATTTCAGTGTGCTGTATTTACTTCTGTTTCCCTTCTGAAAAGACAACCTCCAGGCACTTCACTAAATGGATTGAAAGGTTTGTCTGGTTTTAATGATGCTTCTGAAAGAGCTTGTGTGTTATTCCTCCACTCAAATACTTCAGAGAGACTTTGCAATGCCTCTTGGTAAATCGGAACATTATGAATACTTTGGCATTTAGGGGGTAGGCAATTATCTGTTCTGGGACTGCTTTAGAAGGAATGACTGGGGTTAATAAGCTAATGTTTTCTAGGAGAGGGTATCCTAATCTGGGAGAGTATGGGAACGATCAGTGGATTAATTAAGATGTGTGTAATGGCTTGGTATGAACATTTAACTTTAGCAGTGATAGGAATTGGAAGCCCAGTTTCAGTCTCAGATGGGATCCTTTAGGGACACAGAATCTGTTTGCCCCATGAAGTACCATTGCCTGTAAACTTTTACAGCAAACCTTTCTTAGTGGAGACAGATTCAAGCTTGTGGTGGTTTGACTGTGGCGGGGCTCTGGGTGCCCGCCAAGCTGCTCTATCACTCCCCTTCCCAGCTGGACAGAGAAGAGAAAATAAGATGAAAAACGACTCGTAGGTTGAGATAAAGCAGTTTACTAAAGCAAAACTGAAAGTTTGGGCAAGCACAAACAAAGATGAAAATATAGGTTTATTCTCTACTTCCCATCAGCAAGCAATGTTCAGCCACTTCCCAGGAAGCAAGGCAAATATTGTAAATAATGAATGCCCCCCATTCCTCTTCCTTCCCTTAGCTTCTGTATCTGAGCCGATATAATATGGTATGGAATACCCCTTGGGTCAGTTTGGGTCAGCTGGCCTAGTTGTGTCCCTTCCCAGGATCTCGCCCACCCCCAGCCCACTGATGGGGGGGAGATGTTGAGGTACAGCACTGATGCTGTGCCAGCGCTGCTCAGCAGTAGCCAAAACACCGGTGTGTTACCAACCCCTTCCTAGGCACCAATGCAAAGCACAGCAGTGGGAGGGCTGCCACGGGAAAATGAACTCCATCTCAGCCAGACCCAATACAAAGCCCTACCCTCAATTATCATGGTATAAAACTGTAATATCAGTGTGTTGAAGAGTGCCACAGAAGAACTGGGCAGCAGAGGAAAACTAAATGGAGTCACAGGGATTTACCTGCATAGCCGAGGTAAAATTTGGCTCTATGGCTCTGGCAGCAGAGAGGGGAACTCAGTGATCTGAGTGTGAAAGTGAAAGGACGTAGTTCTGGTTCCTCAGCATGATAGTCATGGACCAGCATTCAGGGGAAAAACATTGGAGCAGGGTTTTTTTTTCTGCTCTCCCACTCTGCCTGTAGACAAAAGTCAGAGGGTCCACTAAAACTCACAAAGTTTTATTAGTAAATTACACACTTGGCATAGAAATTGGTATGTTAGTCCCTGACCTACCATATAAGCACATGACCGTGGGTTTAGAATAAAGGGGTAGAGAGAAAGGAAGAAATTAATTGGGGGGGGTGTGTAGAAAGAGAGAGAGAAAGTAAGAACAAAAAACAAAGGAAGAAAGAAAGGAAGAAAGGAAGAAAGGAAGGGATCACTGTTCCTGGTTCCAGTGTCATCTGGCTGATGGGATGTCAGTCCTGGTTCCAGCATGGTGATCCGGATGATGGGATGTCCAGGGTCCTGGGGGTGCTGCCTGGGCTTGGTGGTGGCACCTTTCTATAGATAGATTTCCCTGCCCTGAAGACAGGTTTCTCACTTTCTATGCAAATTGGCTATCACATGCAGATCATTTTTCACACCTTTTTGGAAATGGGTCAGAGGGGTTTGGAGGGCTTGGGTGGTCTTGATCCCCCCTACAGTCCATAGCTGCTTCTTGGCCTCATTCCTGCACTACTCTGTCCTGTGTTGTGTTATCTCCAGGAAGTACAACAGGATGTTTGTCTGGGAAAAGTGCTGCCCTACTTCCTCCCCTACTTCCTCTCCAGCCTCTCTTGTTCTTTCCCATGCCATGTTATTACCAACAATCCTCGACTGGCTCCACAGCCAGGGGCTATAGGGACACTCTGCAGGTTCAGGGCCGGCTGCTGTCCTGGGGACCAGCCTGGTGCAGGCAGTGGGGTGTGATGCAGAGGCACTGGAATGTCCTGCGCAGAGCCTGAGCCACTTCCTGAAAGAGGGAGGGCCATTGCAAACCCTCAGTGCAAGTCCCATGCCAGCAAGCTGTCCTCCCAGCAAGTGGCCCCCCTGATAGACTCCGTTTCCCTTAAATCCCTCTTCCCTTAAATACCTCTTCACATCTTGTCCAATTTGGTAAAAAGGTTCTTCCTCTGACTCCTCGCCTGTGCCCCCGGCAGATCCAGATCATCGGCTGGGGGTGTGTGTGTTTGAAGGTCTGAGTGTTCTGCCCATGCAGAGTATTTTTTTATGATATAAAATTACCTCTGAAAAAGGGATTTAGAGAATTTCTTCTATATCAGTATATATGACATCTTCAAATTTAGGGCACCTTCCTAGGGAGACTTTGGTTGACATCCTTATCTGAAGTCAGGCATTTAGGATTTGAGGACCCAGTGCTTTAACTACTGGGTTTAACTAGTAGGCTTTTCTGGAGAGGAAAGGAAGATCTTGGCGACTGACTAGAGGGGGGCAGTGGAGAGAGCAGAGGATATATGCATCCAAAAGACTGTGAATAATGATGCAGAAGAATGGACATGAATTGTAAAAGGCTGTGTCTCCAAAGAGCATCGCCTTCTCTTGAGCTCTGAAAAGTGTCTGAAAACACTTGCCATCTCACACCTCGTAAAATTTGAGCCTAGTGTGTGAGCACTAGCTTTTAGAAATGATGGGTCAGCAGCTGAGCCCAAATTCCTAGCGTGCCTTGTAGTACCATGTGGGCACAGAAAAGCAGCCAGCACTGGAGTCCATTGCCTGATTTTCACTCAAGCGAAAGACAGTGATGCAGATAGCAGTAGTTACTCTGTTTCTAAGAGGTATCATGTTAAAGAGCTTGTTAATACCCTCCTACCTCCTTGCCATCCCTTAGGCAACCAGCATGGGCAGCAAGTATAAATAAGTAAGGATATGCAAAGGGCGAAATTTCATTCCAGCTCAGGGCATGTTCTGTGATGCAACGAATAAGCACTTAGAGGGAAGGCTGGGATGGAAATCTGCAATGCTCCTTCCCAGAGCTGGAGATAATTGTTAAAGGCAGACAGAGTCGGGGTGTGGATGGAGCTGAGTGGGACTGCACGAGTGGGAGAAAAGCATGCCTGACTGACTCTGGCAATGGTGGGGGGTGCCTATTCTGGCAGCAGGTGGGTGAGTGTGTGGGCTGCAGTGAAAGTGTGGTGAAGATGCATGATTGAATTATTAGTTTGTTATGCACGTGGCTGAGGCAGTTGGGGGGAGGAAGGTGGTCAGTGGAGCAGACTTCTCCTGTCTGTCTGGTCATGGTGCAAAGAAAATACTGAGGCCAGTATTTCGATTGGGCTGTGAATCTAGAAGGACTCCAGTGAGAAACAGCTCAGCATTGAATCCACCTTTCCAGCTCTCTGGGACATGACAGCATCCTAATTCCCTTTTGGGCTTTGCGGACCAGTTTTCAGCTATTGTAAATTGCTGCAGGGCAACAAATCCGGTTACATCTGGGTAATAGAAAATATAAATTTTGTGCCATCTTTCTTGTCTGTCCATCTGTCTTACTTTGCCACCCTTTCTGCTTTGTCTTCGTTAGCTCTCCCTGGCTGTCACTTGAAGCTAAAAAGAACTTTCTGGTTTCCCCCATTGGTTCTTCCTTTCAGATATGGTTAGCAGTGATCCTGGATTCTGGGCCATGTACGACTGTGCAAAGAGGCTGCGCTGTGCCTTGGGGAGAGGGGAAGGCAGGGCTAGCCAAGATGTGATGAGAAGCACCTAGAAACCAGGGTATAAACCAGTCAGAAAGCAGTGGGGATAGCTCTGAGCAGGCATGCTAGAGCCAAAGGACTGGTGGTGATCAGACCCAGAGCTACACAGAGGGGAGTCTGGGGATTAGGGTCCTCTCCTCACCTGGAGAGGATTCTCCTTTTGGCCCCTGCTGTGTGTGAGGCTGCTGTGCTGGACCACGGAAGCTAAAGGCTGTGCCACCCTCAGTCTCTTGAATCGCAGAGGTTGTAGTGGGAGAGCCTCTAGCACCAAGAGTGGGAAAGCTGGAAGCTTAGACAGGGAGTAATGAAGAGAGATAGATACGGGGAAGATGTGGGTGTTCCCACCCTGCATGTGCTTCCTACAGGAATTGTGGCTTCTCTTCTGTTTGCAGTGAGTGGCTATGTGCTTGCTCGGGGCTGGAGATGGCTGGCATCAAGAAAGCTGCCCTCATCCCTGGAGCTGGAGAGGCTGATGGTTTCCAGGCTAGGACCAGTTTTGTTCTCAGTTAAGCATTTCTCCCTGCAGAGCTCTTCTCTTTAGTCTGTGGTCTGGATATCTGCTCCTCTTTCAAACTGTGGGAGGCCGATGGGGTGTGTGGTGTGTGTTTCTGCTGTGTGTATGTGAAGGAATCACCCCACTCAAATTGGCTCTAGGGCAGGAAAAGCGATTGATGTTAACCTTGTGCATTCTTTCGCTGTTGGTTTTCTTTTACTGAATGAATATCACATGTCCTTCCTTCCTGCATCATCCCCCCACCCCTCCCCCTGCTCTGGGCTTTACATCAGCCTCCTTAATAAGAAGTGCTCTGTTTTTAGTCTTAAGTGAGTGCCGAGCCCTTTGCTGCAAGGCTTACTGTTGCCTGAAGCTCTCATCTGAAATATCAGACTGGTTCTTCAGGCATGCTGCACACCCCTGAAGAGCCAGCCCTATCCGAGCTACCCTGCACTGTGCATGGGGGCTCACAGCCCTCTCCCACCCCACCTCCACTCCTTTTATTCCATGTCATCAGCAATGACTGGGAGATAGGGGTAAAAAGCAAACTCTCCTGGTTTGTGGCTTGTAATAAATTTCTTCAGGGAGTCAGCTGCCATACTGACAACTCTAGAAGAACCTCACAAAAAATCATGAGTGAGAGGACCCTGTTATTAAAGGAAATTGGCAGGGATGCCTCTGCTAAGCTTCACTCAGAACTGCCATGAATGCAGTGGGAAACCGTGTCCCTGTGAAGTGGCACTGATCTGAGCACACACCAAGAGGTGCATCCTTTCTCTCACCTGTGTGCCCCCCACTCTGTGGTGATGCCTTTTGCAGGGTGCTCGGAAGGCAATGTTTCTTTCACATGTATTTCCTAGTCCGTCAGCTGCCTCCGCCTTTGTATTTGAGAGTTTGTTGATATTTCTTCCATCTCAGTACTAATTTCTCGAGACTTCCTTGCTTGACCCTACCGTACCTTCTTCAATATTCCAAGAACAAATAGTATTTCCTGAGGTAAAATATGTGAAAGGCAAAAGACTAAAAGGAGAAGACAGTGCCTAATTAAAATATGGAAATAGCTGGAATATTATGGCAAATAGCTTAAAAAGAAACCAGAATGGATTAGCTGGCTTTCTGAATAGGACTAACTCCAGCTATTACACAGGGCTCGATAGGAGCGATAAATTCACGTATCAATTCTGCAGAGACAGGAAGTCCATTTGCACAGTGATAGGAGGGAATTGCAGATGCTCTCATAGCTCTGTTCCAGGTTGGGAATCCTCAGTCACCATTGTCATCGCTAATGATGAAACCGATGCACAGGGCAGGGCTCTGAGGTGGAGAAAGGCTCATCTTTGAACGACTCAGCCTGGCCCTGTGCTTGCCACTCACCCTGAGCCTTTCATCCCTCTGTTTTCTACCGTGTGTCCTGGTGCAAGGAAAGGAACCGCAGCTCCGTCTCCAATGTCTTCAGTGGCTTTCCTTCATTCTTACAGCTGTGCACTTGAGCTGCTTCTGCCGTGGGTCCCTCTGCCTACGCCTGGGGCTACCTCTTGCCTGAAGCGGTGGGAGAGCAGATACAGTGCTCAGGGACCCCAGCAGGGAGCTGGCACCCACTGAGGCTCTGTGGAAAGGAGACTCCGAAAGCAAGGAAGTTCCCTTCAGTACCTAAAACATGGCTGCTTAGCTCAACTGCCCAGACACATTGGTCTGCAGTGCTGAGCTAGAAAACTCAGAAAAACTAATCCTGCCTCGTGAAGTTTTTTTATATTTTGCTATACTTCTATCACAGATCCAGAGCCTCCCCATGCCACAACACTCCACCTCTCCATCCAACCATTCTACAGTCACATTTTTTGCCCTTCACTCTTTCCTCTCTTGCTTGACCCTTCTTCCTGTTCTTTACCCATCAAACCTAACTGCAGGATGCTTTAGTGTTTTTGTTCAGCTGTTTTTTACTATGCTATTTGTTAGAGTAACTGAAAAGACCTATTGCTTCTTTTTTGAAGATGGATCTAAAAAACTCTCCGTGTATGTATCATTTGGGTGTGTAAGAGTGGGTGACTGTGACATGAAGCAATAGGTGATGAGTAAGCTAATGATCATAGTTTGATGTTTGGTTGCTTCATTGGAAAATTGATGGGGAAAGATTACCTAAGCTGGCCCTCTTTTGGGTGGAGGGCTGTGCCAGGCCACCTGCAGAGGTCCTTTCTAACCTGAATTTCTCTGTGACTCTTAAAATCTTGTTTGCTGTAGTGATGTTTTCATCCTGAGGTGTGTTTTTATTTGCTTCTCTCACAGTGCATGGCATGGTGGGACTGGACAGTATCTGGAATATTGTTTTCGAGGCACAGAAATCCAATCAAGTGTTTCTTCTTTCGTGGCCTAAACAAATCTTACTTTGAAGGAGAGCAAAAAATGGCAATTTGAAGAGCTCATCTGTAGAAGTGTTTTGCCAATCAAGGGCTGCAATAACAAATGGGGTCAAAGCCTTTACAATTTCAGAGAGCTAAATGAGGGCTTGCAGCTGGAAATGGAATTTCAAAGCTGAAACCGGACCTACATGTGAATTTTGCAGTACAGTTCCCTTTTTTCCTGTCCAAATGGCTCCCTTTGCAAATCTCTGTAGGCTGCATTAGGTCTTCTTAGTCTCTGAACTGCCCATCATAGCACCTCAGCTTCTTCCTAGAAACTCATATTTCTCACATGACTTTTCCCATGTCAAAATGAAATGAATTGAAGGGGGAACGTGATGGCAGCTTCAGTGTTCCTAATAATTTAATGTTCTCATTCCAAGACACTGTGATTAGCCCCAAGAGCCTTGATTCTGGCTTTCTGTAAAGACTCCGAGAAGGATTTTCAGGGATATCAAACAGTTTGATTTTTTTAGACATTAAGAAAGCAGGGTTAAGAAACCCTATTTTGAATGACTGGCTACTTGATGTACCGTGGCAATTGACCCTCTGGAGGCTCTGCAAGCCTAGCTTGCCTCTGATGTCCCTTCTCAGCTACCCCTGTCAGAACTGCTCCGGAAGGACTGAGTCTGGGATTGACAGATGACATTTGCAAGTTAAGAGGCCAGGGATGCTCAGAACATTATTCCAGGGCCCACTCGGCTGAGCTGCGTCCCTGCACAACCTCAGCCGTGTAAACTTCCTCTTTTTCAGTCACTGACTACTGGTCTTGGTGGCAATGTCTGTGCGTGGGATCCGGGAGTCGTGAGGTCCCTACCCCAGCTCTCAGTGTTCTCCATGACCTGCCCAACAGACCCCAAAGAAACCTGTAGCTTTGCCACCCTCTCTCAAGCTGTTTTCTATCACCCTTATCATCTGTGGCTGTTTGGTAGCCAGCTGAGGCAGCATGTTTTGGAGTGGGTCAGCCTCCCCTCTTTCGCAGGAGCTATTGGAAGAGCTGACTGCAAACAGATTTTCACTGCCCCAATGTGGACTGATGTCAAACAGTGCCCAATGAGAGCTGACAAGCTGACAGACCCAATCCATCAGTGGAGGATGAGGGAGGGGGGAAGAGAACATCTCTTGCGCACGCCTTCAAGAGACACAGAGCAATTTCACAGATGGGCCCACAAAGCTTTTGTAAGTGATACAAGACCATATTTAATAGCCTATCCATTTCTCTGGAGGCAGGTGCAGGTGCAAGGGATACAGGGATACAAAGGTCAGTGCCAGGCACAAAGTAGCTGATAGGAGTCTGGCTTCCAGGGGCAGGCTCCTGTTTGGTACTGCCACTGATGGGTAAATAACTGGGAGTGGGCTGGCTGGGAGCCCCCGCTGAGCTCAGAAGTGGAAGGTCTCTGAAACCAGACTTGGGGCCACGAGAAATAAATCCGTCCCCTTTTGACTTGTGCATCCAGTGTGGCAGAGTATTCCTGAAGAGTAATTGTGACAGTGAAGTCAGAAAGAAAATACGTGATATTGGTTCCTTTTATCGGTGCAGGGTTATTGCTGTATGCACAGTGGGCACTGGGCTGTGCACTGTCCTCCCTTCACCTTTGTCTGAGGCTAAGATGCAGCTTTGCTGCCCTTTGGGTAGGGATCACAGTGTTTTCTGATCTGGTGGGACCCCCCACGCCTTTCTCCTGCCCATAGGGCATGGTACTTTGTCCAGGCTCCAAATCAGACCACATCTCACAAAAATGACCCAAACTTGAACTCATCTGGGCCTACTACCTTTCCCCAATAGCATCCCTTATACTGGCCTACAGAACGACTCCCAACACCTTACTTCAAGATTTCAAAGGGGCCCAGCCTGAATAGAAACTCCTCTTGTGAGGTCACCTGCTTGAAATCGGTCCCAACTAAACAGACTTCCAGGGACTTCTCAATACAGATCACAGAATCATGGAATGGTTTGTATTGCAAGGGATCTTAAAAATTATCTCGTTCCAACCCACCTGCTGTGAGCAGGGACACCTTCCTTTAGACCAGATTCTCAAAGTCCCACCCAGCCTGGCCTTGAACATTTCCAGGGATGGGTCATCTCATAACTTCTCTGGACAACCTGTTACAGTGCCTCACCTCCCCCACAGTGAAGAATTTCTTCCTTATATCTAATCTAAACCTAGTCTCTTTCAGTTTGAAGCCATTCCCCCTTGTACTGTCACTCCATGCCCTTATAAAAAATCCCTCTCCAGCTCTCTTGTAACCCCTTTAGGTACTGGAAGATGCTATAAGGTCTCACTGGAGCCTTCTCTTCCCCAGTCTGAACAACCCCAACTCAGACTGTCTTCATAAGAGTGGTGCTCTTCCCCTCTGGTCATCTTTGTGGCTCTCCTCTGGACTTGCTCCTACAGATCTATGCCCTCCTTGTGCTGGGGACCCCAGAGCTGGATGCAGCACTGCGGGTGGGGTCTCACCAGAGCAGAGCAGAGGGAGAGAATCAACTCCCTCACCCTGCTGGCCACACTGCTTTTGATGCAGCCCAGGATATGGTTGGCTTTCTATGCTGGAAATGCACATTGCCAGGTCATGTTGAGCTTCTCGTCAGATCTTGTCAGATCTGGAAATCAGCACTGAGTTGGATTTGATTTATTGGTTGTTTCACAATCAAAGTCCATGTGAAAAAATCTAATCCCATGCTGACTCTTTTCTGCATGGACTTGTTTACTGCTTAAGCCCATAACAGGTCATTTTTATAATTTCCTTTTTCTTCCTCCAAACTGTAGACTGGTTTTAGGTCCCAGCAACAGTTGAAGTAAGAGTCTGACCCATTAGTGATTTTTCACTAATTTTCAGCCTGATGCTGAGATTATGAAGGCATTATTATGGTATATTTGTATCAGACACATAGGAAGTTACGAAGCTGAGAAGAGTCAGTCAGCTGTTCTTCCCTCATCAGAAAAGTTGGGAAAAATTCTGCTACTGTTCATGCTCATTTTCTTTATCCCATATAATGTGACTAGATAATCTTAGAAGTGGTCTGGAGGCCTGAGCTTGGCCTCCAATCTCAATAATAAGCAGAGCAGTGCAGATGAATCCCTTGGTGGTCCAGCAGAGCTGTGACTGGGCTCAGAGCAGAGGGGCAAGGATTATTTCTTCTGCTCAAGCATTGTCTGCAGGCTGGTTGCTTTATTTCATCAGTGCAGATCATTTAAAGAGATGGGTGGTCAGAGCACAGACCACTCTGGGATCCCCAGCTCTGGAATATATGTGGGAAAACCAAGCTGCTGTTACAATAAAAAAGCTACTTTGTTGGTGCTATACTATCAGTAGTAATCCAAACACATGACTTGAAAGCATACAAACCAGGCCCTTTCTGTTTGGTCCGTGTCCTTTTCTGTGATGAGGTGGAAACTGGCATCTCCTTGCTTTATAACTGCCTGATTTGCAATCTCTCTTTCCCTCTTCCCCCACCCTCACAGCAGCCTGTCCTCATACTACTGATTCATTGTGCAATCAGATGGGTGATAACAGATGCTTCAGGAGAAGGGAATCTTCCTCCACAATTTGCTTAGCCAGTTGTGTGGTTGGAGTAGGAGTCAATTCCTTCCTGCCGTCTGCAGCCGTCTGCAGCCTGAAACGACTCATCCATCCCTTACCATGCTAGGGGTACAACTATAAATACTAGCAAGGGTTCATAGAATTTGCCAGCCCTTTTTGAGTTCTTTCTCCAAACTCTGTCTTTGACCATTTCTTACGGCACCGAAAGGCTTCTGATAAAATGCAGCGTGCACAGGGGTGCGAAGGGTCGTTCATTCCACTGAGTTGCCTGCCCTCCAAGTGTTGCAGATGAGGGTTAGAAGGCAGAATTAACTTATTTTCACTGTGTACTTCATTTCCATTGACAGAATCTCCTCTAATTTTTCACTTGTGGCATCTGTCATGTTTTAGAGATAGGTTGGGACATATGCTGTACTGAGTGGGACAGACACAGTTGAAAGGGACCTGGCCTTGTGCAAATGTGAACCCGACAACAGCCCTTCTTCTTTCCTCGGTTGCTAAGTTTGCAGGGAAGTAACATTTCCATCTTGATTTCGGTGATTAGGAGTGACATCCTCTTTCTACAGCCATCTGGGGTGTGAAAACAAATACATCTGCGTGGTCCAAATCGATCCAGAAAGGTGGAAAGAAAACCAAGGGCTATCAGAAAAATGATCCCTCTTTGCCTCGCTGCTTTCCGCCCGCTCTGGTTGTTTCATTTGCTGATTTGTATTTCCTCTCGCTCTTCAGCTGGGCCAAATTTGGCTCTGTCTGGTGGAGGCAAGGGCAGAAGCAGTGTCAAGGCTGTTGGGGAAGGGGGAGAGGAGTGGGACTGGGGTTCTTGGGGTTGAGGTAGCCTCAGGGCTGGCAAAGTGACTCCCCCAGCACCTCCCAGGCTCCACTCCAAGTCCATCGCTAGGATCCTGACTGACTTTGGCAGTTGGCTGCCGATGGAAGAGGGTTTCCATGGCAATATACCAGTGCTGCTTGCTCCCTCCTCAGCACTCTGCTTCCCATTCCCTCCCTCTCCCTCTCCTCGCCCCCCTCCCCAGCCCTCCTGTTTCTCAAGCCTGTTGCCATGGAAAAGTCATAATCCACAAAGAATTTCAGATCCCCCCACACCCGTTGGGGTTTGGGTTTATGGTTTGGTTTTTTTTTCATGTTAAAAGTTTGCTTTTCAGTTTAATGTGTGGGTAGGGAAGGCTGCATCTGCCTCTTTGAAACCTTGTGCCTGGGCAAGAGGGAGGTCTTTATCTTGGAATTGGGAGTCCTCCTGGAGGGAGGGTGGTGTGAAGCTCTGGATGGGAGCTCCAGCTAATGGGCACCCCATCAAGGTTATGGCTTTGAGAAGTGCTTGCGTGACATTGGAGTTTATGACCAGTTTTTTGAAGCGACTGCGTCGTTTGGCATCTGGAGTCTGAATCAATGATGTATAAGCACCCAAGACACGTTGGAGAAAAAGGAGGAGTGAGAGATTTCTGAAAGGTGCCTCCTCTTGAGGCAGCTTTTTCTGAAGTGATTTTAGAGACTGCTGCCAACAGAAAAGGGTGCAGACAACTCATACGCTGCCACAATATGTGCATAGCAAGAGCTGTGGGAATGATGCAGCCGAAGGTACTGAATGAGACCAGAACGAGAGCCCACGTTATTCCACCTGGTACTCATGCTAATTCCCAAGCTTTCAGGACTCGTGTATGAGATTTGTGGGTTATGTTTTAGTTTGTTAGCTTTATTACCAATGAAAGGTGAAAATAGTTAAATATCCGAGAGCTGGTTGAACTGGAGGAAGCTGCGGTATGGTAATGGATGTGGAGATTGACCCTGTGATGCACTTTCCATGGAACTGTTCTGGTCTCACTCCTGGGACACTTGTTTCCATCCATTCTGTGTTCAGACTTCCCACAGTGGACACTGTGGCCTGGAATGGAATCAGATGCTTGCTGGAAAACTGTGTTCACAGTATTTCTAGGACCAAGGAGTCCTGTAAGTCTCCTGAGCAAAGAAATATTCTTGTCAGATTTCCCACTCTGACTTTCAGGAGGGAGAAGGAAAAAGGTTCAGATAATATATCCCAAATTTGGACCTTGTACTTATTTCAGACCTCCTGAGAGTCTTATTGGATGCAATGTTAGTATCATGCCTGAGGCTTCTTTAAAGTGACCTTTTCTCAGAGAAGAAGAAGAGAAGTAATTCAAGATCAAATGCAACTCTAGGATAAAACGGCACATTTATTTCACTGGAGACGAAGCAACATGGCTGAAGTTGACTCTTTTCTTGCTCAGGAAGCACTGAGGATGCACGCTCTGTTTCGTTTTTGTATAGATGCCTACATTCAGGTGGCCTGCTGCAGCCTTCTTGTCTACTCATCGTGGTTACCTCTCCCCATTGTGTGTGTGTGTACCAGGCATCTGAGTCACTTGCTGCTTGCCTGGCCTCAGATGCCATAACAGTCATGGAGTCTGACCTGGACATGTGGAGTATAACATTGAGGCTTTTCAGACTGTTGGAAAAACTATTGATTTACAAAACCATGAAGTCCCAGTGCTAGGTCATTGTAGAGCCTCTTCTCTTGGATGAATCCCTGGAAGGTGACAGATTTCCAACTGCCACAGAATGTGGTCTGCTGCACAGAAAGCAAAAAGCCTGATCTTTCAGCAGTGCTTGCAAAAAGCCTGATCTCTCAGCAGAACTCTACCTTTTGCCTTGGCAATATGCCTTTACCCTGTTCTAGACAAACATAATTTCTTCAGTCCCATGCCCTGGGTTGTTTGTCTACTTCCATCTTCAACCTCTTTTCCAACACTGCTGAGGAAGAGGCCTGAGAAGTTGCAGTGGCATGTTGGGCACCTATCAGGTGGACCCCATCTCTGTGTTTCACAGAGGCTTCTGAACATTTAGCAGCAACTGGAAAAATTATTTAATCACTACCAATCTGGTCTAGGAGTTGAATTATTGACCAGAATGCAAATATTTCCCTTCTTTTTGCACCTGTCAGGCCTCAAGGATAGATCCCAAAAGGTTTTCCAGAACATTATATGAGACTGTAGGAGTGCACTGATTGTATCAGCAAACACAGTCACCCTTCTTGTGCTTAGCAAGACCTTGTGTAGCCCCAGATCTCTCTCTCTCTCTTTTACCAAAAGGAAGAGAGAGAGAGAGGCATGTAAGTTGATTTAACAGAGCCTGGACTACAAACTACATCACAAAACACTCTACAAAGTTAATAATACAAGGCACAAGTCGGATATGATATAAATGATGTAAATGTGTGAACTCTGAGTAGGACTTTGGCAGTGTTCCCAGCCGTGTTCAAAATGTACCCATGATATTTCTATCTCCCATATTGGGAACCCACTAGAGACAGGCATAAAAGACTTAGGTTGGGTTTATTATCCATATTTATCATTCATTTCAGAATAGCATCTTCCTCCCACACTGATCCATCCTCACGGCACTACATATGCACCCAGCTCAAAGCAGGATTCTTCACACCCTGGCTTTTGGGGCAAGAGTTGAGAATGGTGAGATAGGCTTGAAGTGTGAGTTGGGAAACCCAAAATAGATGGTGCAAGGGAATATGGACTCTGTAGCTATACAGGTGGAATTAATGGAAGCAGTTTGCAAGCTGTCAGGACATGGGACTTTGGGGCAGAAAGGAGACATGCCTGAATGTAGGAATCCATGTGAAAAACTGGAAGGAAATTCTTGGTATTTATCTCCCTTTTACATTTTCCCAGTGTTTGAAACAGGGATGATGTCAGTGAAAGAAGAGCACAGAGATGTTATTGCTGTGACTGGGGTGGGTATAAGCAAAGGCTGCGGGCTGAGGATTTGCGGGGTAATTTTTGAGCTAGGACCCGTGGTCCAGGGAGCAACCAAACGGGGACATCTTGACTTTCAGAGCCTGTCGTCACAGTCAGAGCAGAGAAAGTGCCAGTCGTGCAGTTGAGCTGGCTGCAGCGAAGGCAGCCGTGTGACAGCAATGGCAGTACTGATGAAAGTGGTGGATGCCAACAGAGAGCCAAAGGGAAGGGTGGCAGAGATGGCAGATTGGGTGGAGAAGCAGCCGCACGGGGAAGGTGCTGCTGGTGAGGAGGCTACTAATTGCACGGAGTGTTGTTGGAGTGCTAGCTACAAGTGAGGACAAGGATGACTAATTACAGACGGGATTGTGAAGAGGAAGAGGAGGCAGGCTCGAGGAGGAGTGGTGAGGTCTGTGATTATGGCACTTTGCAATGAAGAAGATGCTGATCAGTGCGTGACTACAAGGATTTCAGCTCTGGTATTAACCAAAGCTGTGTTCTTCACATGTGCCAGCTTGTGGCTTTCTCGCTTCTCCTTCTATCTTACTCTTTATTTTATTTGCTACTGCAGCATTTTCCCTCTTTGCATGTAGTGTGGAGAGAAATGCGTTAAGGGGTTTCATGTAGAAAAAGAAAGGAATTAAGAAATCTTAATTTAGACACTACGCCACTGGTGATGCATCCTATGCCCCTTGTCAGTCAAATGCTAGCTGGGAGGCCTTCTCGGAAAGAAAGAGGTTTTCCTAATGCTGCAAGGAAAAAAAATCACGAGAAAGCTTAAAGGGAAGGGGGAAAATAAAAAAAAAAGAACCCTAATAGTTCTGAGACTTCCCTCAGCCCAAGGAAGGGTTAATGCTTTAAATGCAATGTAATTTCAGCGGCACTAAAGAACACGTTTCCATGGAAACATCAACCCACAGAGGGAGAAAAAAGAGGGAGAAAGGAGAGGGAACAGCAGCAGAGGGAGAGTGGTTCCCCTGGCAAAGGAAGAGCCACCTCCAGACCCTCCCTTCCCAGTTACAGACAGGAGTGATTATTTGTTTATTTTTTGGATCGATTCCCCCTTGGAGATGTGATAGGGAAGAAAGCGATAGGGTGCCAGCTTGGCCGAATGGCTACAGCCCCAAGAAAATGCAGTCACACTTTTTGGAGTGAGTCTCCTTGCAGGCGTGACTCTGCTCCTGCCAACACTGCGAATTCATTGCCCCTTACAAATGCGTGAATGCTTTCAACACTTGATAAACTTGAATAACCCCAGAATCGCTAGTGGTTTCTCTTTGGGTCAAAAAAGTTGAGTTAGTTTGCTGTTTCTGAGAATATAATAAAAGGATTTATTTCAGTTTCTCCGGCTGGTTTAGCCTTGCCTGGCTTCTGTCAGCGAGATGGACCTTTCTGGCAGATTCGAGTGGTTTTCCAAGAGCAAAAATGTTCTGAAAACTCTGTAGGAAAACTGACGTGTTCACCTGTTTGCTGGTCTTGACTCCCAGGACAAAAACTGGATTGAGCTCTGGGTAAATAGCAAGATGCCCTGATGGCTGGGCACACCAGCATACCAGCCACCTTCGGAAGACCAAAGAGGTTGTTGACATGCACATCTGCTCGGCTAGTTTTTTTAAGCCGTGGTGCACAGCCATGTGAGAGATTTCAAGGGGATGTACAAAAATTATTAAGCGAAATAAGGCTGCTGTCAGCGGGATTAAATTCACTGCATAGGGATGGTAGTTCAACTGGAATGTTTTTTTACAGCTCTTCAAATTGACAGAGCTTGAAAGACATCATCCTGGGTGAAAAATCACTGAAGAGCCTCATTTGACTTCTGTTCTGTGACTGCTTCTGCCATCAATGATTGTATGACTATGCCTTAAGACGGATGAACAGATCTGAAGGACATCTCCTAACCTTTCAGTATTTGCCTTATTCTAGTGGTATGGCTCTCAGCAGTGACCCGTTAGTTGGTGCCAAGACATAATTATGACCCATTGTCGGCTGCTCTGACAAATGTAATTTTCCATGCTTTTACAGCCCCATGTAAGCTGATTTTTAGTCCTTTCAAATGGGAGAAATACCTTGAAAACCAGTTTTGCTTTGGAGAAAAGTGATATGTTATCTGTACCTAATGAATAAGGAAGGATGTAAAGGTGTAGCAATAAAAAAATAATACTTTAAAAAAGTAATTGGCAGGAATTTAATAACTCTGTAAAGCTTCCCAGCTTGATCCAATTTTGGACTGAACATTTAGTTTTTATTTTATCCAGTGACTGTAACAATTTTGACCTTAAAGCTAATTTTCTATTAGCTGTTTTCTGTTACTTAAAGGTTTGGTGAGTCAGTTCAGAAGTATATTTGTTTTTATCAAAGCTTTTCTGGCTAAAAAAACCTTTCTGAGAATAGACTGATTTCCTATGACATTTATAGATACTTCCAGCTTTAACCAGAGTATGCTCTTAAAACACTTTTCCTTATTTCTGTTTTATTTCCAGTGGGGCCAGAAGATGTAGAGGTATATTCCCTAGCTACTTAGGACTCTGTCATTTTCCCAGGAAAAAAAAAAAAAAGACAAAAAAAGAGATGACTTTAGAAGAAAACAGTATTTGTAAATCAAGTATTTTGGGTTTAAAAGGGAATATTTTGTCATGGACATCCTATATGCTGTCTCTTGTGATTAGGAACATGGGAATTTTATATTCCTATTTCTCCTTCATGAAACTTGAACTAAATCTTCAGTAATATTCTTTCCCCTGTGGAGGTGATGCTGTTCCTTATAGGATTCTTTCCTTGTGGCACATCACAGATGTATTTTAATTGGAACTCTTGTCCACAAAAGAAAGGGCAGAAGGTGTCACTCAACAGACCAGACTGTGTGGGAGAGTGATGGTACCAGAAGCTTCATCTTCTGTCCAAAATTACTGCAGTTTTCAGATCTTATGTTTCTTTTTCTTTCTAAAATGTTGACCTCTTCATGAGAAAATGTTGTGGCCACATTCTTTTCCCTCTTTCCCTTTTAAAAGGTGGTTTTGCCAGATAATTTTTCATGGCTCTGGCATTTGTGAAAATAGGTTAGTCAGGATGTCTGTGAGAAAAAATTGTCTTTGGATGAGTTCTCAAGATATTGCTGTGACCAGCATAGCACACAGGGCAAAACGAAGATTTATCTTGCTCTTTTCCCCATGAACAGGTTACCTCAGCCTATTGTATATTTGTGTATCCTGCAAGTCACATGCAGTCTGGCTTTGGTACTATCAGCAGCACCCTGGCAGAGCGAGTGTGAAATGCCACTAGGCCTGAACGGCACCTCTTTCCCCATTTGCACAGAAGGCAGTGACTGCACAGGATGAAAAGCAAATGGGAGATCAGGTCCTGGATGATATTATGTACACGGAGGAAAAATTGATTGTGAAAACTCCGAAGCTCGCTGAAGCAGCTGGACAAGCAGCCTTCCACCTAGGTGTCATTACTGTCACATCTGCCCCAGGCTGGAGCTGACCCCATGTTCCCTTTTGAGGGGTAATTCCTCACAACCC
Organism: Mohoua ochrocephala; assembly: GCA_013398855.1. Classification (NCBI taxonomy): domain Eukaryota; kingdom Metazoa; phylum Chordata; class Aves; order Passeriformes; family Acanthizidae; genus Mohoua; species Mohoua ochrocephala. The sequence continues at coordinate 374,236 of VZTA01017799.1, read as the reverse complement.
TGCGCAATGACTCCCCCACCCTGTCTGCTTCCTGGTGGATACCTGTGAGGCAAAACCCTGTACTGCGGTGATGAGTCTCCTCCTGCACTCTCAGGAGGGAGGCTGGGGGCTGCACACACTGTGGAAAGTGAGCTTTGCTTCTCACTCTCAGGAATGATCCCGTCTCATTAGGATCAAGCAATGTGTGTAGGAAAGCAGCCCTGCCACTGCTGTGGCTCCCTGCGTCCTCCAAGGATAGACATATCCTCAGTCCCCAGGAACTGTCAGCTCAGTCTTTCTGAAATGACAAATTCATGGTAGATAAATAGAAGAAATGGGAAACAAAGTGAAAGTACCATTTTATTTAAGGTTAAGAGAGGGATTGATGGAAAAGATTCATCCTTCCACTGTACAAAGGAGTTTTCACTTGGAAGTCTCAGCGCACATACACGTTGTTTTCAAAGCAACTTTGCTAAATATGTTGGAGAAACAGCAAGGACAGTTCAGTAGACATTTGTTTTCCACCAGAAATGGTTATTTCAGAGGTCAGGATCAAACACCAAAAAAATTCATCTTCCTAGAGGTGAGGAGCTAATCTCAGTGGATTGAACAGTATCACTCCATTGATGTCACATGAATATCACTGATTTATTCCAGCCCAGTCGCTGCCCTCTTGTCTTCTGAGAAGGTGTGGACAGCAGAGACAAACCAAATTAATCTCCTATATCTCTGTTGTCGTTTAGCCTGAGGGATATTACCTAACCTAGATGATCTCCTAACCTTTTTGCTTAATGAAAATGATCTTGAGCTCTGGGCATTTCTCTAAGGCTACTGGTCAGATTGATTCCTAGAAGTAATTTAGGCTGTAGTCTGGGCAGATTTTCTGGTGCAGGACGCCTGTACAATTTGGAATTTGGTAGCACTCTTTTCTACGCTTTCTTTCTTGCGGTGCATCTCCCCATATTCAGTGGTACCAGTGACAGTGAAACAAATGCAGAAGAGTGAGATACCGTTCCTTTAAGATTTAATTTTCCTAGTCAATGGTTGCTTCTGTTTTTTTTCTAACTTGTTTTGGTTTTGTTCTTCATAATAGCCTCCTGTTACATAAAATCAGCTGCACTCATGCCCCTTGCATGGAATCCTTTCGCTCTAAATTGTACCTGACACCAAACAGATGTTACAGATACAGCCAGATGTGCCTGCCTTTCACAACTCCCCGAGCCACTGGCAGCACAGCAGCATGAGGGACAGCTCAGGGCAGTGAGCAATGGGAGAACCTCTGAAAGGCTCAGCCGAGATCAGGACCAGCCATAGCAAAATTTGATCAAAGGCCCAGGCAGATTGATTTGGTCAAAGGCTCACCTTTTCTGGGGGGGTGAGCAATTGGGTTTGATATCCTGTGGAGCCGGTCTTACCTCAAGAGACCTCGTGCACACGCAGCTGGGTCTGGATGGCTCTTGTGTGTGAGTTGGCTGTGCTCTGAGGCAGAGGCAGCCGCAGAAATTTTGAACAGTGGTATGGAGCTATAATATCTGTATTATTTTAAGCTTTCCATGGGCTTGGAGAACGGAGATATAAGTCAGAAATGAAAGGGATCTATTGCGGTTTCCTCATTAAAAAAATCAACACCATTTCAGTCACTCAGATGAAGGTATTAGCAGCATAGTCAGTGCTGGTTAAGTCTTTTATCTGTCAATCGCTTGCCCCTTGAAGGTCAGAATTCCCATTTGTTGATAAATATACTGGCCCTAGACTCCGTTTTCCCTGTCCTTTGAGTCCACCCATCCTCTTGTCTGTCCGTCCTTGTCCAGGAGCAGGCGTGAGGGATGGGCAGAACCCTGCTGCAGGGCTGGATTGATGTACTCTGCCCCAGTTGTTTGCATCAGGTGAGGCTGGGTAGGTCTTGGCGGTGCTGAGAGAGGGAATGTGGTTTGGAGCTGTGGGCACTTCTACTGAAATGCAGTAACATGCTTTTTTTTTTTTGCTCCTTCCTGGGCATGAAGTGGGTCTGTTCCCTGATACCTCAGGCTGGTGAATTTTTAACACTGTCTCTAGGGGGAAGAAAAAGGCTATTTCACCATGCAGATTCTGTGGGGTAAAGGCCTTTCACTGCTTTCATCTCACTGCTGTAATGATTGGCCTCAGTGTTTCCCATTACGGTGAAATTCCAGACAGGATGATGGTGGTCTGCATCCCCACCTCTTTATCCTGCATCACATTCCACCTGCCTTTTACCCTGCAGAGATAAAAAGGTATCCCACAGCTTTTCTTTCCCCACTCTCCACCTACACCCTGTTTTTCCCTCGTGTGCTGGGCTGCTGAGATGACTCCCCAGTGCTGACTGTGGAGAGGCTGTTTTATTTATATGGTCTGTCTTATTCGGGGAAGCGATCGATGTAAGGATAATCACACCATTTCAGACAGCCTGCTTGTCTCACTGAAGCATAACGAGCACTGACAGGACACAGGGAGTGTGTGTGTTTGTGTGTGTGTGCTGCACACATGTGAGGCAGGGAGTGTGACGGAGTGAACCGATGCCATGTCCAAATTTGCCCATCCGGTCAGCAGGTTCAGGAGGAGCTGATTCTGAGCAAGGCACTGGAGGCAGAAGTAGGAGTGGCTAGTGTTGATTTCAAATGCATCTCCGTCACATCTGTCTCTGGGGCAGAAAAAAATTTGGTTAGCCCTTTCTGTGTTCCCTCAAGCCCCCTACACCCACCACATTTGCCTCCCCAGGCTTTCTCCATCACTGGCTGAAACCATTTAAAATGTCATCATCTCTCTGCTGGTCCTAAATTGGCCATCTGATGTGGTTTTAATGCTCTATTTGCTATGCCAACTAGCCTTTAAAACACTCTCCTTTAACTCGCAGGGCTGACAGCCTTACATCTAGGACGGGTGATGCTACCTCAGAGCCCAGGATGGGGACTTAGGTCCCCCTGGGTCTAATTTGCTTCGTGCCCAAGGGCATGTCCCTTTGTTCCTGCTTGCTTGTCCATACCACAGGGCTCACGATGTCAGCCTTTTTCCACAGGCTGTGTATGTTTTGCTCTCACTCGTCTGAGTTTGGGCATGGCGTCCGCTGCATCGCCACTGGGCTGGCGAAGGGCTCGACCCTTCTGTGCTTGCATCAAGTAGTTCCAGAAATTCCCACATAAGCAAAATCTTTTGCTGAAAGGTGCTTCTAGCAAATTAAAATTGCCTGTGTCTGCCCCCACTGTGCCCCCTTTCTCTTTCTCTAACTCTCTCCATCTTGGAGTCCCAAAAATGCAGGGATTAAGATTTTTACAGGCACAGTTTCCTCCTGGTTTACCTCACCTGCGTGCACAACCTGCTGCCCTTATGTTGTGCCCCTGTTACAGCTGATGGCTCGGTTCAGACATGCCAGGGAGCCTGCCAGCCCCCTGCTTGCCTGTTTAGGGACTGGAGTGTGTGTAGGCTGCAGGGAGGACACAAATCCCCCTGGCCAGAGCAGGCAGCGGTGGTGTTGGTGTACCAGGGCAGCGGTGCTGCCGAAGGGGATGGCTGCTGCTGCAGTAATGATGGAGGGCAGAGCCACTCGAGTGTGGCTGCCTTGCAGCATGCTGCTGACTCGGCCTGCCAGGGAGTCCTTCAAGCCCTGCTGCTTTGTCACATAGGCTCAGTGCATCCGAGCAAGCCCCGCAGCTCCCTGTGAGCTGCTCTCGTCCTGCATCCCTGTGTTAGGTGGCAGGATCCAGCGAGGTACAGGAGAGCAGGGAAAGCTGGGGGGGATGCCACTTCTTCTGCACTTCTCCTGCAAACTTTTGTAAACATATTGCTAATGGGTTGGAGAGAAAACACTCTGAAGAGTTATTTCGCCAAATTTGGAGACTAATTTCAGTCATTAAGGTGTGAAGCAAGGGATTTTAGTGCTGCTTTAAGTGTAAATCTCAAGGCAGCTCCAAGGATTGGAGTCGTTGATGATCCCGCCTTGATTATTATTAGAGGTTCTAATCTTTCCAGTGAAAATGAACATAAATGACACCCTCTTGTCTCATATCTGTTGCTGATTCCTGCGAACTCTTCTTGTCAGGCTGTGCAAGGGAGATTCCGGTAGTGGGGTCGTTCTTGGGTGTGAGGGGAAAGAGGGTTGAGAACCGTTTAATATTGGTGTTTGTTTAATTAGATGTTGGCACTGCTTACTCATTCCTGACATATAAAGCTGCAACTCCCATCAGGCTAATGGCACCCTCATCTTTTTGGAGCCTTTCTTTGTCTTTCCTCGGGTGGCCAGTGCAGAGAAGTCATGAAGTTGTGATCTTGGTCCGCTGGGAGATCCCTCCCACCACCAGAGCCTTAACTAGGTCTTGTAGAGTGCACATACCTGGCAACGGTCCTTGCCTGGCATTCCTCAGTACCAGAACAATTCACATAGCTGGGAAAAAAATGCCAGAAAAAGAGCATGTGTAGTCCTGACATGGGATGTTTTATGCCGTTACAAACAATTGCGTGGCTGAGATTTTCCAGGTGGAGGATATTTTGGGGTTCTCTCAATGTTTGGGTTCCAAACGGCTTTGGTTTTGGAAAATAACCAATAGTCTGCCTTTGAAAATTGTCCTGTTGCAGATGTTTCATGCTGGGCTCCCTTATGGCTGTGTTTCCAACGCTGAACACGTCCCTTGAAGGTCACAACATGGAGCAAGTGTGGAATTTCCTTTAGAAATAAACATAATTGCTGATTGCACTTGGCAATGGGGAGTTAGGAGATGAATTTGGTTGATTAATGGAGTTAGAACAAAAAAGTTTGAAAAAGGAAGAAACTCAAATCATGACCTGCTTTTTTATTTGTTTGAAGACGTTTCCCTGATACAATGCTTTCATTAGATTAGCAGGGAGGTCTCTTTGTGCAGGTAGTAGAAAAACGTGAACCCACTGAAAGAAGAGGTTTTTTTTTTCTCTTATTCATTTTCTTGAAATTGGTTCAAATTGAGTTCAGAAGGGATAAATTGAAGCTGAATATTAGGAAATGTTTCCTGATGTCATGGTGTAATAGAGCAGAAGAACCTCTCATGTCTGTAATAGAAATGTTGCTTGTGTAATTTATAGAACTGTGCAAAGTAGGGGAGTGCAGAGTCCAGGGGCTAGCCCCGCAGGCAGCTTGGTCACCTCTGCCTCTCATGGTGATGTGATGCTACTGGTGCCAGAGCAGATTTACAAAGGTAAAATCTACTTCATGCAACAGGATTGTGAATTGAAGTGAACTATATGAACAGGGGAAACTGTCAGAGTGCCACGGAGATGTCATATAAACCACTGAACCGTGAAATGTGTATTTACCTCCTCTTCCCTGCAGTGTATTTCTAGATGGTCTGACAGTTAAGAAAACAATAGACCTGATTCTTATTTAGAGCAACACTGTTTTAACATGTTCTCACAATGCAGCAAGGCCTTGAAATGAGTGTAGCTGTAATCTCAGTCCACTTAAAGGTCTTCCCTATTGCCAGAGCTGAGTAAGGAGGCTTTAGGATAAATGAGATTGAAGCCCGGACTGTTTAACTGTCCGTTTCTACAGCTGACATGAAGATGCCCCAACAGAGAGTGCCTTCTGCAGAAGTGATGGGGCCTTTCCAGACAAAGAGAATCGCTGATGTTGGCTGCAGGGGCTGATCACCCTTTAGTTTGATCTTACTGGGTGTAAGGCTCGACTCTGTCCCTGGGAAAAAGGACTTTCACTGGGCTCTTTCAACATCTTTATCCCTATTCCTGAGCTCCTTCACAGGATCGCTCTGGGCCCCATGAGGTGTGCTGGCTCTGATAGGGATAGAGCTTCTTGCAGGTGTGCTGCTCCTTCCTCTGCTCTCCACTGCTTCCCTAGTCATTGCCTCAATATTTGGGCTGGGGGGGAGGCTGTCTCCACTGCTTCACCTGTAGGCCATCGCTGTTCTCCAATGGCATACAAAATCTCCTTTGGAGACTGAGAGAAGTGTAGGCTGTGGAATGTGTTTACACAGCTGATTGCTATGGATCCCTCTGCCCCTTGAGGCAGGGGAGAACCAGGGACTGTGGGCATGCGTGTGTGTGTGACTCTTAGACGTTCTTTCAGGAATTCATTGAGAGTCAACCCAGTACATCACTTCCCTATCCCAGTCACAAAATGGGGGCGATTGCCCTGCCTTGCCCGATTGTCCCCATTCCTGGAGTAATTGTCCTGCTTTTCTAACTCCCTTCCTCTTAGATTTTCCATTGTTTGCACTGTGCTCCTACCCTCCTGATGTGGGCTGAAGAGGGGAGGCAGGCTCTCGTTTTGGGTTTGGTTTCCAAGCATTAATGTTCTCCTTGCTCTCTTCTCTCTCCTGCAGGTACCTGATCAACGTCACCTTTGAAGGCAGGAATTTGTCGTTCAGCGAGGACGGATACCAGATGCATCCCAAGCTGGTGATCATCCTTTTGACCAAGGAGAGGAAGTGGGAGAGGGTAGGATATGTTTGGTAATTTTCAAACTGCTTCAGGGAAGAAGATGGGGGAAGGCTCCAGGCAAATAATCCCCCCCACCTTTCTGTACTTCTTGTCAAGGGCTGGCAATCTGCTTCTTGTATCCCAGACCACTGGTGTCTCCAATGCCCAGGCTGCTGTCTTCTCCATGCAGGATGCCATTACAGTCTTCCATTAGCATGCATAAAAAATTCATCAGCTTCCTTTCTGTAACCTCTGAACATAAGTTTTCCGGCCTTTCAGAGAAGAGACCTCCTCTGTGCCATGAGTTGCAATGGCTGAGACAGAAAATATTTCTCTGTATGGCTTGGTGGCAGTGAAGTTCTGTATGCTAAGTGACTGTGATTGAGCTACAGCCACACGTAGCAATTTATGCTGGAGTTAACTGTGCCTGATATATCTGGCCAGTGTCCCCTGCAATGGGATGGTGCATTAAGTAGGATGGGAACGTGAGATCATATTGAGTTGTTCAAAGATCCAGATTTGCATATTTTGGAATAATTTGCATGTAACACAAAGCACCATTTTAGAAATGGTGTGAATTTCTGAGTTAGTGGGAAGTTTTGGTTCGTTTCACCTCCCACACAAATGTCAGTGGTCCAGGCTCAGAACAAGCATTCCCCAAGGGTTTCAATTGAAGCAGAGGGGGTAGTTCAAGGGCTAAGAAAATGAGATATAAAAAAGTTATAGGGGTGGGAAGTCAGAGCAAAGGAAGGAGAATTCATCAGAACATTCGATAGATATGAAGCAGAAGTTGGTCTGGATGTGATCATGTGTATGGCTTAGAAAAATGTCCCTTTGTCCCACCATGCACGGAAAGCTTTCTCTCCTTGCCTGCTTGTTCCCTGCATGGACTTGCAAGTGGCCTGCTTGGTGAAAGCGAGGAAGAAATTAGTGGGGAAATGAGAATGAAATGGGGAGCTGTCAGGAGAAGTGTATTCAGAAGAGAACTGTAGGAACAACTTGTGAATGAGACAGAAGAGCAATCACATCAGTGCCTGGCAGGCACTAGGGTCTGCCAGTAGTTGCAGGAGTTTGGGAAGAAGGTAAAAGGCCCCAGCTTGTGCCTGGTTTCCAGGAGGACCTGTCTACCTCGTGGTCTTGGCACCATGAAGACCGGGTGAGGGTGTGTGGTCTGGGAGAGCCAGAGGAGGTCTCAGTGGGCCAGGAGTGTGAGGAAACAAATGGCGTGGCATACCATGCGTGGACAGCTCTTGGACATAGTTGAAGGCAGGCTGTCTAGATACTGCACAGGGCGTGGACACGCAAAGCTCAGGCTGTAGAGACCTCGTGTCAGGCTCGGTCCATCACTCAACTTCAGTAAAGCTTACCAGGAAAAGTCCAGGAGGATTTGTTCCTAGCTGGCACCAAATTTGTTCTCACGGGGGAAAATTCCATCATCAGAGAAGGAAAATGAGGCGGTAGCAGCATGAATCCTCCTAGGGATTATTAGCAGGGCTGGCTGTGGGAATCTGTTGCTGGAATGCTTTGCAGTCTCTGGGGAGACACAGCTAAATACAGTCCTGTTTTTATCCTGCCTGTCACATGCTTCACATGTCGCACCCTCAGTGAAGGCTTGGTGGCTTCTGTCAGTGGTAGGAAGGGTTGTTCAGTCTCTGAGAGTGTATTTGTGGTCTCTCAGATGAACTAGACAATTAGTGGAAGGGATCCTGGTGATCACAGCTGTTGGGATTAGACCTGGGACCTGCTTGAGCCTTGCTGTCTGTGGGGACAGCTTGGCATCCATTAAACCAAAACAACCCTTCATTTCATAGGAGCTGGGGCTGGACTGAAATGAGGCTGTGATGAACTATGGTATTAGTGGTAAGAAAAGCACGTAGTGCTTCCTGGACACATATGTTTTATCCTGAAGTGGATGTCTTGCTCAGAGAGATCAGATTATTACAATCAAACTCTGAACTGGTTGAATTTTGCACTGGCAGGTTCTTCCTGGAAGACACCAAAGTCATCTCCAACATGTTCTGATCACAGACCAAAACCTTTCATACCTGGAACCTCATGCTCTTTTTCTTCATTTTTTTTCCATTCAGAAGAAGTGCAAACATTAAAATATAAGTGTCAAACAGAGATCTTTGCGACAAAGATCATAGTTTTGTTCCATGTTTGCAGAGAGTCAGGCAAAACAGAGTGTTGGCCCTTAACAACAGCTCCCAGGCGATGCCACAATACAAGCCACAATACAAGAAAGTATTAATATATTTTTAGCACATAATTCCAATACCTTTATAAGTGCATTGCTTTGGAACATCATCCAAATTCTCACTACTTTTATGTAAACAGCAAGGTGCTTCATCCTGGCAACTTTTAGGCAAACACTCAGGCAGTGGGAGACATGAGATGAGGGGCCTCATGGGAAACACTGATTTCGTCCAGTTGCATTCACTATAGCTCAGTCTTTAACTACACACTTTTATCCATAATCAGATGCTATGCCTGGAAGGAACATCAAGAGGTCATCTAGTCCCTCCCTGTGCCCAAGAGTGAGTTCATCTAGACTGAAATTATTCCTGACAGATGTTTGTCTCACCTATTCTGAGAGACCTTCAATGCTAGAAACCCCATGAAATCCTGAGTCGATCTCTTCTATGGCTTCTTTCTCCTTACCCTGCTAAGTTTTTCTAATGTCTAACCTAGATTTCCCTGGCTGCGATTTAAGCCCATTAATACTTCGTGTCTCCCTAATGGACATAGGGAATTGTTTATTCTCTACCACTTCTTATCTTCCTTATGTGGGTTTGAAGGCTTCCATCATGTTGTCTCCCAGTCATCTCTGGTGTAGGTTAAATGAGAATTTGTTCAGTCCCTCTTGGTAGGTCATGTTTTCTAGTCTTCTGATCATTTCTGTTAGCCTCCTCTGGATTTAGTAACACAGTTTGCAGCTCTGTACAGCTTGGTGCATTTGATTCTTGAAAGATGGCAAATGGATTTTGAGGGTATGTCTCATGGAGTAGAGATATATAAAAAGATATGTTTTAAAATAAGTGTGAAGTCTTCCATTTTCTGAGCAGCAAAGATCCAGACAGTGACTGAACTGTTTCAGGATTTCAGGTCTGTGAAATCTTTTGCGATTTTGTTTTTTTGTCCCAATTTGGGAATAAATATCTTCACAACCTCACCAGTTATTTCAGAACAGGAATTAATTTTCCAGAGGAGCTGCAGCTGCCCCCAGACTCTGATGATGATAAATCTCCTCATGAGTGCTTCAGACAAACTGAAGCCTTGTAGGGCTGACAATCATGAAAGAACAAGAAGAGAAACCACTTTCTACAAGGGGGCAGTAACTTGAGCTCTCCTGCTTGTCTTAACCATGAGTGGTGATTCATCATGATAAGCAAATGTGCTGAATTTCATTCACTTCTCTGTACCCTGCTACTTGGGGGCAGAAGGCTGCATGCCTTTCCTCACTACCTTTTCATCAGCTGGTTAGTAAAGCTCTTTGCTTCACTGGCCAGATAGCCTACGTGTGTTTTGGGTGCCTAGATGTCCCTGTCGTGTTTATCATAGAGGTGCAGGTACGCAGATGGAGGTGGTGGAGGATGTCTGCTCTTATGCTCCCTGAAGGGCCACGCCTCAGTGCAGGGATGAGTGGGGCCAGATGTCTTGCAAAGTGAGTGCTACACTAGGTTTTGGGTCATTGGGTTGTGATATTTTGTGTGGGAAGAGTTTTCACCCAGTATTTTTCTTCACTATTTGCCTTTCTCTTCTGCTCTCCTATGATCCTACATATGATGAGGACTTAGTTCTGGGTTCACGATCCCTTTGTGAGAGCTGGCAAGTGCTGCTATCTCCAGCTCTTGCTCACATCCTCCTTCTCTACTGAGTCCTATCCCACTGTCTGCCCCCCAGCAGTCCTGTCCCATTAGCTCCCAGCTCCTCCCATCTGTTTCCTCACTTTCCCCCAGCAAACCTGGGGCTGACACAAATGTTATGAACTGTGAGGCCCTCTTTCAGATTCTTTCTCTACTTTAATTGCCAGTGAGTTTTGCATCACTTCTATCACTAGGTTGTGCTCAGCCTCTCCATTTTGCCGATGCTTCTCTGCCTCTTCTCTTAGGTGGGTCACTGGGGATTCAGAGCACCTTTCCATGAGGCTCATGGCACCATCCCACAGAGCCCTTTGATTCGCAAGCTTCCTCCATCTCTTACCAGGCACGCCCCATTAACTCCTCTTCCTGTCCGGACAAGCAAAGCCCCAGGTGATGGTTTTGGTCGGGGTGCCACTACAAGCCACCTTAGAGGACAGATGGGAAACTTATGTTGAAAGATTCATTCTCCCTGCAGCATGTGCTAATCCTCTGCCCCTATCAACCTTCACCCAGCTTAGCAGATAAAATGTTTGTCTGCTGCTGGTGCTATAATTATCAGCATTTGACTTTTGAACTCTTCAACTCTAGCAGAGTCTGTTCTGCTTCCTCCAGCCATCGATGTGGCCATGATTACAAATTCACGGGCAGGCTGCTCTTACCCTGTACCCTTACAGCATTGCACACATTAGCGCTCCCTGGGAATGGGGCCATTTGCTGTGACATCCTGTCAGCTGCCTCAGTGACTGTGAACTTCTAGGACTTCCTAATGCTGCAACAGGGTGGAAAATAGTGCCACTACTCTCTGCCACATGGGCTTTCCAGAGATGTGTTCAGCCTTGATCATAGTCTGCATAAGATGAGTTTGTGAACTTCTGCGACCCTGTCTCCAGCTTGGGACAGAGCACCATTATGCCCATCCATGCCTGGGAAGGGTTCCCCTGGGATATGGGAGGGAGATATGGAAAGGAAAGAAGGATTTAGAAGAGAAAAATTAAAAATGAAGATTTCCCTTATCTTAAAAAATGAGGAAAGAGAACAAGATAAATCTTTGGACACCTAAATGATTGTTGAAAAAAGGACATAATGGTCAGCTGCTTTTCATGCCCCAGTAGGGAGGGAGAAGAAGTTGTCTTGCTAAATTTTCAAGCAGGAAGATTTCAGTTAGATATGTGGGGAACTGCCTAATTATTGGCATGGTGAGACATGGTGAGGCTCATTTGCTGGTAGAGGTTCATTTGCTGGAGGACACAGAGAAAAATATCCAGCAGTGCAGGATCTCAATCTATCTTGTCCTGCCTCTGAGCTGGTGGATGCAGAAAGTGATCTCTTGTGGTTCTCTGCCTGCCTACATTTCTGTGATTAGATGAGCAAGACGAACCTGAAGAGTGTTTCACAAAAAGGTGCTTATTTCATAGGAGAGAAAACCCAGGTTATGGACAAGCTGATCAGCAAAAACTTCAAGCCTGGTCCAGTGAGGACGTAATTTCTGCAAGCTTCTACCATGAACCTTTTGTACGAACAGGCAGTTGGCATGTGAGGGCTATTGTGGATGGCTGCGAGCAAAAGCTCTTACGGAGGCACTTGTCACCTCCTAGGTCTGCACCTTCGGGGAGTTGATGAGCACCACAGAGACGCTGAAGGGGCTGTAGCATTTGATGATGATGCAGCCTTCAGGCCTGAGCTCAAGTCTTTCTGTGCATTAAAAGAAATATTCACTGTCATCTCTTTGTGTGCTTCAGTGTCCCGGTGGCAGAAATAACAGGGGAGAGGAGGAAGAGGACTGAAAATACTGATCGGTATTCTTGGCTTTTAGTAACGGTTCGTGCGGTACTGACCACTCCGTGAGGAATCAATATGAATCATGTTATCCTATCCGTTATATTGCTTAGCAGAAGGAAGGACTTCGATTTTTTTATTTATTTCACTTTCTTAGAGAATAAAAACCTCCTTAAAGAAGGCTCTTTAAAAATAGGAGAGGAACAAGAATGTAGGGTTGTGAGGTGAAAACTGCAGCTGTACAAATCCAAGCCTTCTCTGAAGGTCCTCCCCTGCCTTTGGAAAGATGACTAGATTGTTTGAGACAGTTTCTTCCTCGTGTTGTCTGGTGCCCACCTTAGCAAGCCTTTCTGATCCCTTACACATGCATGCACATGTATGCTGGCCTCCATGGGGTAGAAGTTACTGCCTTTGGTTGGGTTCTGCTCTGTGTGTGGAGTTCTGGCATCTTGCCTGTGTGTCCAGGGAGGAAATGATTTTTTATTCCACTGACTCCTTTTACAGTGAGACAAGATTGGATTGTTTTTGCCAATCAGTCTTGTTTTGCTAATTTTGCTGTGTACATGGGGATTTATGACTCATCGTCCCCGGGGAGAAATGGCATAGAAGTTTGTTTAAACCTACTCAGAGTGAGTGACTGATTCTGTTCCCATAGAACCAGTTTTTAGAAGAATATAGCTTCTCTTAGGGCAGAGGGACTGTTCTGGATTCAAGCACATATGGCTGAAATTAGAACGGGAGTCGGTACGTGCATTTTCCCCCTTATTTTTAAAGTGTTCTTTCTGGATATGTCTCTAGGAGACCATAATTTGCTGAATGCCTTACTTCTCATTAGACAGCAGACTTGCATCAAAGAATACATATTTTATGGATATCCCACTCCCAAGTGAGTGTCCCTTAGATACCTGATCTAGGTCACATCTGATGGGTCTATTTATGACCCTGATTCAATCAGACAACCAGATGGCTTTATTTGTGCACCTATGCTGCACCCACTGCCAGGATTTGGCCTGACTTCTCACAGTTGTCCAGGATCTAACTGTATGTATTTGCGGCTAATTATGGCCATGTTAATCTTGCACCGACTCCTAAGGAGAAGGGCAGATCCAAGTGCCACACAAAGCCTTCCTTATCAGAGGATAAATGGAGCAATCATTCTGAAAAAGCCTTCTACGTAAATCTTGCGGACATGCTGGTCAAACTGTGTCTTTGTGGATTACTGCATCCTGCAATAATAAGCTAGTCTAGTTCTGACCAAAGAGAACATATTGAGTGTCTCTTCCTAACCACTGTATGTTATGTCATTATAAGCTGTTCGCTCCCTTTGCCTCTTGCTGAAGCAGTTCCTGACTTTGTTTGCTTGAATTTTGGAGTGTATTTGTATGATTCATGAGCCTGCAGAAAAATATTCTGGCTCTTCTCCACCAGACCCTACTCCCTTGCTACTGGAGGGAATTCTTACGTTGAAACAATGACAGCTTCTTGGAGAGACCTTGTCCTCTTATGCAAATCAGATATTGGAATATCTGGAGATCTTTTTTAAGCCCAGGCTGTAGTTAGAATGCCTCCTACCATTTCTGAGCTGGTGTAGCCGATGAGGGTGATAGCAGCCATCTGACCTTTACTGGGGTTGCCAACCTAACTCGTTGGACAGGGGATCCCGGAGGATTGTGCTCAGTGTACTAATGTGCTAACAACATCCAGCCACAAGAGAAGACTGCCCTCACCTTCGTTGTGTTCCGGAGGAGAACTCTTGTCTGGAGCTTTCTCTCAGCTGACTTGCTCACGCCACACGGTGAGAGGTGCCACTGTAACCCTTTGCCACACGTATATGCAGACATCTCTTGCATGTCATCGTTGCTGTCCCCAGCACCCGGTTATGGACTTGGGACTCTGCTCTGTAGGGAGCTGAGTGAACACTAACAAAAAAGGTGGCTCCTACCCCAAAGTGGTTACACTTTAATTAGAAGACAAAAGGTAGCAGATGGGTACAGATGGACCAACGGGGGAGTACAAGGGAACAATCAGACAACATTAGTCAGCATGGTAGGCAGCAGGCTTTACACACCAACTGCCTAACTCTTGTGAAGGCTTTGATAGGCAGCGGAGAATTATAACCGGCTTTGTGCAGGCTTATGGGAGCCTCGTCGAGAGCGTGAAGGGCAGGCAGGGAAAAGCAGTAAAGGTGCTTGGAGAGCTGCAGCTCAGAAGGTGCAACAGCTCAAAAGTACCCAGTGCTGCTGGAAAATTTCCAGTCTTCTTCACATCTGAGGGGACAATTCTAACTTTACAGAGAACCAAAAAACCCCCAGTAAGGCCACATCTTGGAATGCACAGGCTCCCAGTGCAGAGCTGGTGTGTTAGTGCCAGAGCCACATTGCTTCTGGCTGAAACCCCTCCTGCTTGCCAGCAGCTTGGAGACTTCCATGGCATGTCAGATGCTGCTGTGTATCTGTGTTCCTTTAATCATGAGCATTTCATTGATTGCGGGAATGTTTCATCCCAGCACGTTGAAAATAAACATCCGTATCTTAATGCAGGAGGTAGCTGATTTGCTGTGGGAAGATGAGTTTTCAGGCATGGGTACAGTAATTACATATTCCTATCACAGCACAGTATCAGGGATCCATCCTATTGTCATCCCTGATCAGTCCACAACATCCTCAAAAAAACCCCAAAACCCAAAAAAACCCTGAAACCAGGAAGGTGGTTTGATTTGGTCCCTTATTTCAATCTGAGCACAAGAATGAACTTTTTCCCCGAATTCCATGTACAAGTGAACTGACTGAAGTGGCTGAGGTCACTTGGCTTGTTCAACCTGGAGAAGAGGAGACTGAGCAGAGACGTCATAGCAGTGTACAGCTTCACAGAATCACAGAACATTCTGAGTTGGAAGGGACCCACAAGGATCATCAAGTCCAACTCTTCCTCACGAGGAGAAGTGGAGAGGCAGACACTGATCTCTTTTCTCTGTGGCCAGTGACAGGATGCAAGGAAATGGCATGAAGCCAGGGGAGGTTTAAGCTAAATATTAGGAAAAGATTCTTCACCCAGAGGATGGTTGGGCACTGGGATAGGCTCCCCGGGGACGTGGTCACAGAATCAAGACTGCCATAGTTCAAGAAGCGTTTGGACAACACTCTCAGGCACATGATGTGATTCTTGGGATGGTCCTGTACAGGGCCAGAAGCTGGACTTCTTGTAGGTCCTTTCCAACTGAGAATATTCTAAGATTCTGTGATTCTGTGACTGTTTATCAGCCCAACAGTACTTGCTTCATCTGTACTCCACTCAGGAGTGACATGAACAGGTTATGTATCCTTCAGTACTGGATAGATAAACAGCATAGCCACTTTTATTTTCCCTCGCTTTGTGCCCAGTCATATACTGGAAATCACTTCAGGGAGCCTGTAGCAGCGAGGAACCACACAGGTGCCATTGGAAGAAGAAGTTTATTTTCTGTTGCTTTTGGTGGCCAGACTGCCATGAAAAGGCAGCTGAAGGAAGCATGGGAATTTAGGCACCTGAAGGAAGCATGGGAATTTAGGCAGCTTTAAGATTTGAAATGCATGAAGAGATGAGGGCACAGAAAGCTAGCAGCCAACCAAACTGAGTCTGGAGAAAGCACTAGCAGAGCTTCAGCTGAAGGAGACTCACAGTGAGTGAACGTGCTCCCAGTGCCTGAAGGCGTGTTTTCATCTGTTCAGTTGCATTTGCTTGAGACTGTCTCATGTCAACGACATCTTTGCTTGGCCTGTGAATCCTTTGCTTTTTCTATTTTTACATTATCTGAATGTTATTAACTGGAGGCTCTGTTTTCCTTCCACGGGGCTTGAGAGAAGGGAAGTGCTGCATATTCATAGGACCCTATGTTTTTCTTTCCTTTGCCTTTTTCTTTCTCTTCCTCCTCCTCCTCTTCTCTATTTGTTTTTGGTAAGATTCTGGCAGTTTGCTTTTCCTGCAGTAAAAGTCTGGCCACATTTGCTTCTGAATTAATTTGAAATAAGGTTTTCTTAATATGAAATGGCTCAGACTTTTTTTCAGTAAGAAATAGCTTGTTTGTTGTGTCTGGCTTGGTTTGTTTCTCTCTCTGGTGTTGGTTCTGGCCAGTGTTCCCGTGCTTGTTCTCACATGCTCCTTGTTTTGCATTCAAGCCCTGGTTGCATGTGGTTGACTTGGCTTAATGCTGAACTGCATCTTGACAATACTTTTTACTAGACCAGAACGGTCTTTTCCCTTGTGGTCTTCTCCGCACTGTTACGTGTTAACTTCTCTGCTGTTTTCCAAAGGTATTTCAGTGTTAAAACTGTGGTTATCACTGGAGCTACTCTGTGCTTGAGTTACTCTTGCTGCTCATGAACTCTGACATGTTCTCAGTGTCATCGATTTGAGCATACAATATGTTCAGCATCATTTGTTTTCCCTGAGCCTGTACTGTGTTTTCCTCAAGTCCGTAATTTTTTTCAGACTGCCTTTGGTAACGTTAGATCCCGGCACTGACTCTTTCGTTGCCTTGCAGTGGGGTCTGAGTTTCTGCCACCATCCTTTGGCCTTTCTTCCTTGTGAGAGGACCTGGCATTTACTGACCTGGGTTTAATGCGAAAATGTACCGGGAGTTGTGCTGTCTTCCGCTGAGTCAGCAGTTTGACAGCCTTACTTAATTTCCTTCTGCCGGGCTAGCTGCATGCTGCAATGTCTCCCTCCATGCCAAGCCCAAAAGGCTGTTTGACAGCCGTTTTCTTGTTCCCGTTTAGGCTTTCAAATTGGTCTGCAGTTTGTGTGACAGTTTCTGGTGCTTGTTTCCCTTAGGTTTATTTCCTCAGTTCCCGTGCACGATAATGACTTACATTTCCATTGTTCCTTCCTTCGAGAAGGATCCTAAGCGCTTTGCAAAATTAACATAGAGGCAACATTTCACTGTAAGTAACATTCAGCTGCTCGTGCGGTGGAATGGGGTTAGGCTGTTTAATGATGCAAAATAGTGCTGCACAGCCATGTAAGGTAAGGAACAGGAGTCTCAAACAGAAGGAGGCGAGGAATTTTTAATTAGGCTCTGGCCAGCTTTGTCCACAAAGTCTGCTTTTGGGGAAAATGACATGGATCATTAAATAAGAGGAGCGATAAGGCCTGTGTCCTTCCCTTTCCAGATGATAATGCCCGAGCCTCAGAAATATGGTGGGAGGAACAAATGAGTCTGTGAAAAAACATAGTTCAGGATCAATGAAAATATTAATTAATTTTGGCCAGATATGGAGGATTTATTTTGGAAGTTTTATTGCTGTAAATGAAAACTGACATCTCGGCGTTTTCATGTAGACTCACAGAAGCCTTTAGATACCATTCACAAAGGTGATGTGGAGGAGAAAATGGCAGCATCTTCCCCCAGAACCCAGAGCCTCGTCAGGCAAACAGTGAGGACAGACTACTAGGCAGTGGGAAAACTGTATTCAAATAATTTCTGCTCAACTCAGAATGGAGGCTTAAACTGCGGTCTCTGTCACCTCTCATGAGAAAGGTCTAGCCCCTTTGGGACTGGGATTTTATTTTTTATTTTATTTTTTTTAATTGGTACTTCGTTGCTAGTGAGTACTTGAAGTATCTCTGCAGATGTGTGTTTCGATCCAAATTTCCATCACTTTTATTATTCATGTCTGGTAAAGAACATGATTTTTTTGTGTGTGTTGAATGACTGAGTTTGATTAGTGGAAAATTCTAAAAAGCAAACAAACCTGGGTTTAGATGGAAGTAATACCTGGGTTTAGATTGAAGCAATACCTTTAATTTTTTTTTTTAATTGTTCATACTTTCCTTTGAAAAATATTTTTTTGCACAACTTCATCAGAACACCATTTTGGTCAGTGGTGGAGCATGAAGTGCGGGCCCCTATGTGACTGGAGAAACTGCACAGTGCAATGTCAATGCTAATAGGTGTTGCACATCTTTTTGTTCTCCCTGTAGATCCATCCTGGTTTATGTAATCATGTGGTTTTTGAGAGTAAATAGTCTTTGCTGGTAAATCAGCTTATATTGGGTGCAGCACTGGACAGCAGAGGTGTGCTGCAAGTTTTCCAGTCTAAACAG
Source organism: Mohoua ochrocephala (assembly GCA_013398855.1). Classification (NCBI taxonomy): domain Eukaryota; kingdom Metazoa; phylum Chordata; class Aves; order Passeriformes; family Acanthizidae; genus Mohoua; species Mohoua ochrocephala. The sequence continues at coordinate 356,120 of VZTA01017799.1, read as the reverse complement.
TGTCGTACAACAGCCTCACCATCCAAGCTGGGAGATCTGGAAATAACAGAAAGAGTCCATTCTGCAGTCTGCTGTCGGAGATCAGCTCCGGCACGCTGAGTTTAACTGTTTGCTCTAAGCATCATCTGGGTGTCTCAAGAATTTGGGATTGCTCAGGTCACTTCTTTCAGGCGAGTGCTTTACTTTTGTTCTTTTTTAGAAGTGGGAGATTATTTGCTTTCCTTCTTAGATGTGTGCTCATTTTCACTGAGGCCAGAGTTCCTTGTATTGCTGCATTAAATTATGTTTGCTTTGTAAAGACTGCTGGGATTATGGCAGCATCTCATTTCTGTAGCTTTTTTCGCCTTTGACAGGGGCTACCTGTGGACAGCTGCTTTCCTTGAGCTTGCCCTGTGTGTATAGATCAGCCTGCATTTGTAGTTCCCACCAGCTTCATGCCCTGTTCCTTTTCTTACAGGTGACTGCTGTTTGAGGTCTTGGCTTTTGGACAGTGTGAGGAACAGACCCACAGAGAACTCTCTCTCTGTGTCTCTATTTGAACATTTGTTCTATCCATGCTCTGTCTCCTATTTGGGTCCAGAATAAGTCCTGTGTGTGTATGTGTTTTCCCACTCATTGCTCAGACGCCTTGCTCCAGCCTGGGACTAATGGAGACGCTGTCTTACAAATAAAGATTAAAAGAGTACAGTCTAGTGAAATTGGCACTAGGAACTTTCTCCGTTAAGAAGTCCCCTGTCTCAAATAAACACTCTGAAGAATTCCCAGGGTTTATTGTGCAATGCTACTTGAACTTTAGTTAAAACCTGCTTTCTCTGGCTCACCTGTTTCTCACTGGACCCTTGCCTGGTTCCAGAGGGTAGATTTTCCCCAAATATATATATTTTTGCTAGATAGGGAGTATGATAATTTTCTGCAAGTGTTTGAAGGGAATAATCAATAAGAAAAGGAAGGACTTCTTTAATACAACCCAAGTGAATGTAATTAAAGAGTAATGAGGAGGCAGGAGGTAGAGCAAAAGTGCATTTAAATGTAATATTGAGGAAAGAGTGGGTTCTTTTAGAAGATGCAGAACAGTAGTGTGATGGATGTGCTGGGAGCCTGGTTGCTGTAGCTGTTGACTATGGGACAGAACAGACCACATGGGAGGGAGATGGAGAGGCGCTGACAGCAGAGACATCCACTAAATTTTTCATTTTCATTGTTCCACGTCTGTCAGTGTGTTGCTCTGGAGGGAGAGCGGCACAACCCTCCCTACCCCCAGGAGAAACCCTCCCTCTCCCAGATATGCTCTTCCCCCAGCAGCCCTGCCTGCCTTCCTATGGGCTGGAACGTGGAAGAAATTTCCTTTGCTTGATGAGAGCAGGCCCAGTTGGTGCCATGACAGAGAGAGATGGCTGAGAAGCCCCTGGTGCCCTGAGGAGGCTGGCAGGTCTCTGCACTGCCTGCTTTGTGCCTGAATGGGTGGAATTTTCCAGGATCATCCCCCTCTGCCACCACCACCACTTTGCAAATTCCAAGAAACGCAACTCATGAAAATGCATTCTTAGCACACAGCTGACATGGTCAACATCTGCTTTCCAAAGAGAGTGCTGTGAGAGATTTCAAATTGCTGCACTGTGGAAAAAAATGACTTGGGGTAATTATAGATACCTAACAATACTATTTAATTTCTTCTGCCATATCTTTCCTACATAGTGTGTCTGGTACTGCTTCAGAGAGCTGAATAATTCTGACAGAGGGCAGTGAAAGGGGTAGGTAAGGGAGGAAAAAGTTCCCCGTGATTTCAGCTGGGATCTGAAATGAAGGAAATGTGAGCAAAAGATTAGGTGTTTTCAAGTCCTATTCCAGAAAGGGGACCTTTGCCTTTTTTGTGCAGTGCCTGCAGGAGTAGGTAGAGGATGTGGATGACGAGGGCAGCTGAGAAAAACAGAACCTCCAGGCACAGTCTCACAGGACAGGGGGAGCTTAGCACAAAGCCTCACTGGTAGCTGGGGTGCTGCTTGATGCCACTGCTTCTGAGCAGGCTCAGAGCTTGGGATCCCAGGAAAAAGGGAGGTGACATTTATGAGGTTGGACCTGTGACCAGTCACGAGACTGACGCTTCCAGGAGGCAATTCAAAGTGCCTAAAAGTCAGACCCCTGCTCAAAAGCACCTTTGTTTCCTCTGGTACAGGGGGAGCCTGAAAAGACCAACCTCAAGCAGGCTCAAGTAGGACAAGTCTGGGTCCTGGCAACGTCTCCTCTCTGCTTCACAAGTGCTGTCGCTTTGTCGGCACTACGTTCCAGAGGTCCTGGCTAAGCTGTGTGTGTCCACAGTAAAGACTCCTCCTGGCAGCACAGGGCCAGCTGCAGTGATGATCTATCCCCAAGAAGTGCTCACATTCCCTGAGGGCTGCTGCAGCAGAGAGGGCACCGCAGGGGAGACTTCAGAGGAGGCTCAAGCACCAAATAAGTGGACCTGTGGGAAGGTCAGAAGATGGTTTAGGAGGAGCCCTCAGAGACTAAGCGGCACTTGTGAAGGGCGCAGTGAGAACCGTGGAGAGCAGAAGTGGGGAGCAGTGGGCAAAAACAGAATTTGGGGATATTAGATGTCGGTTCTGGCATCAAAATGGAGGCACCCAGGAGAGGGGGGCCTTGAGGGCTATTGAACCTTTCTGTAGAGCCAGCAGCAGGAGAAGGATGTTATGGGAGGTTGGTATTTGCCTTGGCTTGCTGTGTATCCAGGGTCAAAGTAGATAAAAAAGGATGCAAGGTGAAGATGAAGCCCATGTCTGAAGCCCTTGGGATGTTGTGTGCTTTCTGCCCTTGTGCTGGGTGCTCTGTCCCACCTCAGCTGCTGTCCCTGAGACAAGTACAGATGTGCAGAGTTGAAGTGAAGGGCAGTGGAGGTTTTCTAAAGGGATGATAGAAGGTCAGGCAGAAACTTCAAGCTGAGGACTTCTCAATTAGTATGGCTTCTACTGGTAAATTGTCCCGTGAAGGCAAATTCTCAAGTATAATTTCATGGAGACAAATGCACCAAAAGGGATATAATGAAGCTATTCATACTATGGAAGTGTGACCATTATCCTGAAAGAAGCACTGGTTTGTCTGTCCTGCTCACTGGGGCTTTGTCTCAGGCATATGTCACCTGAAGAGCTGTTGATGCTGATGCAATACTTAAGTGTAGGCCCTGGGAAAGAGGCCTGCACATGCAAACATATGTGTTTGAGTTACTCTGGCCTAAAGCAACTTGTATTGAATTAACTTGCAGAAAAACTTCTGAAAGGTGTTTTTTTTTTGTGGAAAGTTAGTATTTCAATCTTTTTTTTTTTTTTTTTTAATTTGAAGTGCTTATTTTCATTGAGACATGCTAAATTTTTTGAGAATTCTGAAAGATTGAAAAGTGACACTCTAGAGTCTTTTATGGCTACCAGCAGGCACATTTTTTTCTTGTTTGCTTTGTTTTTTAATCTCAAATTTTTGACTACTGTTCTGAAATTTTCAGCAACAGAAGCGATGTCAGGGACCTCCTTTCATTTCTATTCAAATGGATATTTTTGTGTGCTTCAGGAAGCCAGAAACATGAACCAGATGATTCTGGTATTAAAAAAAGAACATACTCTTAGCCACTGTACCTCCTTCAGAGGAAATTATCATCTCTCTGTGCTCCAGAAAGTTCTGCAATGATAAATGCAAAGCTGTGCAGATGCTGGTGAAATAACCAGACCTTGGTTTCTGAGGAAAAAGCTAAGGATGGAAATCAGTTCAAGGTTGAGAACCTGAAAGTGTTCAAGGACAGTTGGATGGGGCTTTGAGGAACCTGGTCTAGTGAAAGGTGTTTCTGCCCATGGCAGGGGAGTTGGGACTGGATGATCTTCAAGGTCTCTTCCAACGCAAGCCATTCTGTGATTCCGTGATCCTGGACGAATCTGAAGCTGCTATCCCTGTTGAGGGCTTATGAAGAGTATGGTGAACATGGGCACAGCAGTGTGGCAGGAGGTATACAGAAATTATTGGAAGGAGGTATAAGAATGAATGATAAATATTTAGACACCATCACAGCTTTGCAAGATGGTTCCTAAAAACAGCAAAAAAAGAAGTGTTCTGTTCTTGAAAGGCGTCTCTCACAGACCACCCAGACACCATCCTCTGTAGTGACATGCAAAGCTTGTGTCTTTTCCTTGATGCCTTCTGCCCTCTCCCACTTCTGTTGCTGCAAACCAGTCTATTCTGAGTTACGTTGATGCTGTAAAATGGTGCTGCAGTTCCTGACCCAGCCCCTCTTTCTGGGGCACAAGCACAATCTCTGTCATATAGTGGGTTGGGACAGCAGTTCTTGCCTGGTTCTTCATGTGAGATGCACATGCTTAGGAAGTCTTTTCATGTTCTCCCAACATTGTCCCTCCAGACAGCACTGGACAGGCTTGTGGTGGAAAGCTCAGCAAAGACAGAAAAGGAAGATAGCCGAGAAGAGGGGGAAGAGGTGGGAAGGGTTAAAATAAATGACTCTCATGAGATCCATGTAGAAAGAAAATTGACTGCATCCTTGATTACAAACTTGTATCTTGGGGAAGAGACTAAGCCAAGGTTATTTCTGCTTGAAATTTTGCAGTTACTGGTCATCTATTTCTGCAGCACTTTGCAGAGCAGTGAACTGAATACTGACTGCCACGTGGCCAGTCAGCTATCTACCTGCAGCATAGCACTGACAGCACTGGAAACTGGAACTGACTTCAAGGATTTTCTGACATCACCATGGCCTCTATAGAAAGAGAAGGAGACCAAGTTACCAGCCTTCTGTGAGAAGCTCTAAGAGATACTGCAAACACCTGTCTTCCAGAGTAGATGACCTCTCCCTTTATCTGCCTGCCTGTCAGAGGGTTTCCTGGCAGGTGAAGGTAGTTTCTGAATTGCCTGTGCAGAAGTAGATCTGAAAAACCTCTGATTTTCTTCACCTATTTCAGCTTAGGTTTGGGAGCAGGGAAGCTGTGAAGGTTGTAATTACCATGATCCAGTTGCTGAGTCAGACACATGCTTTTCATTAACCTCTGTTCTGTTCACTTCAGCTTCAGGGTAGTTTGAGGTAATTGCTTATCTATACAAGGGTGGTTGGTTTGGGAGATAAGACCTCCATGTGAGTGCGAGTGGCATCTTTTTTTGGTAGTTTTCAAGGCTCAGACTTGACTGGAAGAGGCCACAAGGGCTCAGAAAAGCACTAGACAGTGTTCCACTTTGCCCATGAAATGAGACTGGAGGGCTGATCTCCCCATACCAGGGTGTCCCATCTATTTTGTGTAGGACATGCAGACGAGAAATAGCACCACAGCTGTTTGAAAACATCTTTGTTTTGATTTTACTTGTTGTGTTTTGTTCCCTTCTTACTACAGTCATTGCCCCTCTTGCTACTGGGTGGATAGGAGCCTGTGCCAAAGTCATAGTGAGGTTAGAGATGTTTCATTGAATAGTGCTCATACACTGACCCTACAGTACATATCTTTTTCAGGGGTGGATCTACCTTGTGTTGTGTTTCTGGTGCAACTGAAGGTACTGAATCTGTTTTTCAGAGCCCTCTGTGGCTTTTCATCCTCAGTATTTTGTGGGTTTATCTTTCAGCCTGGATTGAAATCAGGTTGGTGCGTGTAGCTTACAGGTGGTGTGGTCTTCACACAGGGTGGTAGACACTGATGCTTTCTTCCGTGCTCTTGGTAAAACCCAGGCAAAAGGTTGCTGACCTTTAAGACAATTTGCACTGCCTGCCTGCTTGCTGAGGCTGTGTCTGAGATGTTTTTCTTCTTTATGGGCTATGGAGGTCTCTAATGTCATTTTTCTGACCTTGTGTTAATTGGAAGTGTTTCCATGGATGTTTTTCAATTTTATTGCTATTGCACTTGGAGAGATTGAAATAATACACAATACAGAATGGGAAATAAATAAACCTAATGATCTTATGAGGTTTGGCAAATCTTACATCTGTGGTGCCTGGAGCATCCTTGTTGGCTAATAAACTACTTGTCCTTCTTTTTCTGCTTCTCTTCTGGAGAAAGTGTTCCCATAGGGTCTCTCTCTTGCACACAGTGAGTCCCAGGATTGCTAAGGAATGGGAGGGAGGGCAGGGGACAAGGGCAACACTCTTTGCCTGGAGGAGATGCAGGACAGGGAACTGTGAAGTGTGGAATGTACGAAGTGACATATCAGAGTGGAAGTTCATTCCATTGCTAATCAAGAATTCAAAAGAAGAGGAATCAATCGAAGTGGCCTTTGCCTGGGTTAGGACAATTCCTTAGCTGATTTCCTTAGCCAGATGACTGATGGGTTGTGGTCAGCCTGCCAGAAGAAGCCCCAGGAAATGGGACTTGGTCAATAAGGGAGGAGCAGCCAAGCAGCCTGGCGAGCTCCTCGAGCCCTTGCACTGCAACAGTGCGTGAGGTGAAGCTTCCTCTTTCTGCTGGTGCATCTGCAGAAAGAGAAACCTTCTGGCTTGCAGATGGACTGACCTACAGAGACTGCTTTCATCAGCACTTGTTGAAAGGGGAGCCTCCTGCTGTGGAGGCAATACTTTTCTTCCTGTTTATGTTACGGTCATTTGGACTACTCGCAGTTGTGTGGCCATGGCTATGACAGAAGAGTTCAGCCCAAAGCTCACAATGATGTCCCTTACCTCTTGCAGTTTGCCACATTCAGAGGAAACCCCTAAAGGGTTTTGCTGCAGTTCACTAAAACTGTCTGTGATGGTCTCTTATCTAAATCCTCCTGAAGAAAACACAGTTTTATTTGCTTTGATTTCCATCCTCAGTCTGTTGACAATATAGTTTACAAAGGGGCATATTTCTGGTATAAATTGGTTCAATATTTATTGTCCCAGAATGAGAATTTCCTCTGTACCGCCATTCCCAATGTTAAATTAGTTTACTTGAGAAAAGGAAAATTTTGACAGCTTGTAGTTCTCTGTCCTGAAGCCATGCTGAGTACCAATGATCTTCTGACCCGTGGCCGTGGGCAAGTGTTCTTTTCTTGTTACCTGTTTTACAGCAGCAGTTTTTAATGCAACACTGTAAGGTGCAGTTGCCTCTGCAAGGGTGACGCTTGATTGTTCTAGGTCCTTCTCGTAGCACCCCTGCAGCCTGTGATGGATGGCATGTGGTAGAGACTAATTCATTCTTAAACCTGTGCACAAACTCCCCAAGAGAAGCCAAGGGAGGAGAGGTGGAGCTGTCCTATGTGACAATTTCCCCTCCCTCCCCTGAATACAGGAGCCAATTTTCCTGGCTGCTGAGGAAGATGTATTTTGAGAAATGGCAGCTGAAATTAAGCTGCGGCAAGAGAAAGGGGTAGTAGAGAGAAGTACTTTTTGAAAGGTGTTAAATCCTAAACATCTCCTTCAGTCCAACGCCTCTGCCACTTAACTTCATGGTGAAGACAGATCAAGGGACTTTCACTGTTAATCAGAAATAGTAGGGTTTCTTTCAGCAGCTGCTATGAAACCTCTGCTCGATGCTTTTCTGTCCATGGCTAGAAGTGTAACATCTCCACAGCAGGTAGTGTTTCAATGTGGGCAATAAATGATCTGGGAGACTTCAGAGTGGCTCAAGACATAATGTCCCATTTTCTCAGTAGCAAGGCAGGACTGCTTCTGCTTTCTGGAGAGCAAAGTGAATTGCATCTTCAGGCTGTCCTTCCAGGCTCCTCCACAGATGCTGAGAACTGTTAAAAATGCCAGTGGACTTATTTAAGTGTCCAGTGATTTGGACTTCATGTATAAGGCTTTGTCCCTCGGATGTTTCAAGTGTGTGGTCCCCTGGAGCCCAGGAAAAGAAATAAAACTGTTCTAGAGACAGGCATTTTTCTGGCATAATTCTATGTTCAAAGCTGTGTTCTTTCAGAGTTTCCCGTAGGCCAGGACAGTCAGCAGAGGTAGATGTACTTGTGGAATGGCTTAAACATAATTAAATGAGCTAGACTCCCCATCAGTGTTCTGTCTTCAGGGAAAATAGTCTAAGTTCTTAGTTTTGGGGTGATGTTTTTTTCTATCCTCTTTATTATCTTGTTTTGGCTGCAGTCTGGGCCTTCTGCTCAATGGCCAAAGATCTCAGGCAGCCAAAATGCCAGGTGTGAAAGTATGATGCAGCAATGTTGTGTTCTGCTTGACACTTATCATCCAGGCTAGCTTCTGGCTTTTGTCTGCTTCTGCACCCAATACACCAAACGTAAGCCTAGAAATGAACCTCAACATGGCTGTGAACAGGGAGTGGTTGGTACTGGGTGGGAATCCTGACCATTTTCCCAGTGTTTCTAGGAGATGACCCTTCTGTGAGGTGCTGTAGGGCAGACGAAACTTTGCACGTTACTCTCTGATGGACACAAGTGAGCGGTGCTTGATGTCTGCAGAAAGTCGTAGGTATGTATGTGGATAGTTGGGCTTAACAGGGTAGATAAGGAAGTGTACGGGTCCTGTGTGTATTTCTGTGCATGAATTAAGAGACACTGGTCCTTGCAGTGTGTGTGGAGCACTGCCTTGTTACGTGTGTGTGCAGGGCCTAAAGCCACCGTCGCTTCTTTCAGTCTTGATTGACCACAAGAGTTTTTACCACTCCTATAAATGCAAGTTTCTTTGTCTTTGCTTCTTTCTAATCATTGCCATTGCAACTTTGGGAATGGTTTCTAAACCTGGGAATGCTCAGTTCTTTCTTCAGCATCAAGCCATGTTCCCTATTGTTGCGCCATGACAGCAAGTTCCATAACCCCGTGCTCTAGTTTGTGGAGAAGTATTTCCTAGGTCCCAAAGCATGTATGTGTGATCCTAAATGAAAGACACTAATAAAAATAAATTTGAACAAACTTGTAACCACTTTTTAAAGACTCCAGATTCAAAACATAAGACTTGCTTTCTTTTCCGGATTGTAAGTGATTTGATTCTGGTGTGGTCTCCTATAATTGTATCTAGTCCTCTACAATCTCCTAGTTTAGAAAGCTCTGCCATTTGGGGATCATGGTGATCCAAAATATTCTTATTCTGTATGTGCTTAACCCAACATTTCTTCAAAATTTCAGAATTGTAACCAAAACCTTGAACAAAAAGCCTTTAGAATTTGACCTTACTAAGTATTTTTCAAATTATATTACTGTGAAGAAAAAAATACCTCTTTTTAATAAAGACACACTTTTTAGTGCTAGTATAATTCTGTGGTTGGTCAAATTTTAGCTTCATGCTTGTTAAATGGCTTGAGTGACGTTTCACATCCAAGGAAATCTAGTTCACAAATAGAAACGTTCTGAGTGATTGTGAGAGAATGTTCCTTGAGACTGCAGCTGTTCCTTGAGATTTCTTCTCATTTTCTCTTTTTGAAAGCACATCAGCTGTGGATCTCCTGAGAGAGATGCACCTAGGCATGCGATTTTCTGGAGAGTTGTGCTTCGTATCCAAAACAATGGTGAAGATTAAATGCTGGCTATAGCCAACATTCATGGTGTACTGCAGTGGATGCATGGGCTTGTGCTGTTAGGAGACAGTCTTCTATCACATCTCCATGTGAAAATGTGTTTTGATAGATGGGGTGGGAGTTTAAATGCTGGCAGCCCATTCGGGGTAAGGGCTGTCTGTGCCTTTCCCTAAACGGCCAGTGACACAAAAGAGCGTCGGGTGTTTCATATTCCACTGAGCTGTGCCACAGTCCATGGCCGCTCTTCGTAAAGCTGTGAAGTCCACTGAGGCCTGGGGCAGTGCAGTGGTCAGGGTGTGGTAACAGTGCTGCTGGGGCAACGATGTGTCCTTGGCTTGACCTGACTCCAGTCCAAGGTCTTCCTGTAGTCCTGGAGCTGGCCTCAGAGGGTATGGGCTGCACCCCGAGGAAAACAGGAATTGCTCTAGAAGGAAAAGGGTGATACTACATGAGTGATACTATGAGGCATCAAGGAGGCCTTTCCTGCACCATGCACGATTTCCTTTGGCAAGGGGAAGGCTCTTTCCTTTTCTCTCTCTCTCCTTACTTCCTTCTCTCTCCCCCACCTCCACCTTTCTCTTTCCTTCTCACTGGCTGGGTTGCTAAGAGTAGCCCAGTTGGGACTGAGGTAGAACTGCAGATTGGCCTCTTGTGCAGTTCTCCTAAATGCCTTTTCAAGCAAGCTCAATAATTGATGAGCACCTGGGTCCTTGTCTGCACTGAAGAGTGCACATGGTATTTAGTACATGAAAAAGCTATTTTGCCCATCAGAGCTCGTTGCTGGAACAGCACTGTTTCCCCATGACACCAGTTAATTGATCTCTCAGTAGTTATAGAGAAACTTCCTTTCTCCAGTTGTCTCAGCTGCTTCACTTCTTCCCTCATAGAACTTGTGCCTGCTGTTGACTTCCACTTGGCACACCAGAACACAGTTCAGTTGCCTTCTTCCTCCAGTGGGTTATTCCCTGATGGCTCCTGTCCAGCCTGTCCTCTGCCGTAACTGAAACGAGTGTAGCAGACCTCGGATCATCTCCTGGGTTTCCACAGCTTGGGTTTTCACACTGAGACATTTCACAACTTGTTGCCTGCCCAGGATTAAGTGCTTTTATTGAGGTGAAAGATGCACTGACACAGCTGCGGGTGCAGGAGAAAGCAGGAAGTCAGGGTTGAAATGTCTCAGAAGAGATGGAGAAGGAGGAGGAGGAGGAAAGAGTGAGTGTTGTGGTTTAATGCCAGCCAACAACTATGTACCAAGCACTCCCCTGCTAACCTCTGCCAGTGGGATGGGGAGGAGAATCAGAAAAAGGTAAGACTCGTATATTGAGATAAAAACAGTTTAATAATTGAAATAAAATAAAAGATAATAATAGTAGTAGTAATGAGAAAGAAGATAACAAAAAGAAAGAGAGGAATAAAACCCAAGAGAAACAAGTGATGCACAATACAGTTTCTCAGAGCCTGCTGACCAATGCCCAACCCATATCTGAGCAGCAACTGGTGACTGCCAAACAACTCCCCCCAGTTTATATACCAGGCATGACATTCTATGGTAGGAAACGTCCCTTTGGCTTGTTCAGATCAGCTGTCCTGGCCATGCTCTCCCCAGTCTTCTTGTGCACCTGCTCACTGGAAAACCATGGGAAACTGAAAAGTCCTTGACTTCAAGTAAGCACTACTTAGCAACAACTAAAACGTCAGTGTGTTATCACCAGTATTCTCATACTAAATCAAAACCACAGCACTGTATCAGCTAATAGCAAGGAAATTAAGTCTATCCCAGCTGAAACCAGGACAGTGGGTGAGAAATGTCATATCAGGGAAAGTGCAAGCCATCAGCTTAACATCAGTCCCTGCTGAGCACACAGGTTGGAGAGGGTAAACAGGACAGAGTAGCTGGGGATGCTGCTGAGCAGGACAGAGGCATATTGACAAAACGGAGCGTGGAGTGGGAGGAAGGACTGAAATAGTTGAGGTGCTGCAGATGGGGTTATAGATACACTGACTAAACTGCTTATTGCTGTCAGGGGCTGAGATGACGGGATGTGCTGTGAGCCAGGGCTGTGGGATGGGAGGTCTGGTGCATGTCAGTACCAGTCTCTACTCTGCCGCCAGCCTGACAAGGGAGACTTGCACAAGGGCATGGGTGCGTGTTTCCCAAAACAAGGTAACAACCTCCTTTCTCCTGTTGCAGCAACACATTACATACCCAACCTGCTCCATTTTCAAAGCAAATTTACAGAAAGGGCATTTGCTGAAGGCACTACATTGAATCTGTACGTGTAAAGCTGACCCAGCTGGTATTTGCCAGATACTGGAGAAACATCAATGCCTGTCTTTAAAAAAGATCAGAGGGAGCAGAAGGGAAAGGAGCTCAGGAATTGTAGATTTATGGAATCACTGTTGCTTAATCCCGATTCTCAGAAAGCATATGCAATGAACTATCAATGAAACTCTTGTCAGCACCTGAACAATGACATGGAGACTTGTAGAAGTCCACCAGGATTTGTTAAGAACAAGTCATGTCAGACCAATCTAGTATCTTTCTGTAACAAGGTAACAGGCATTGTGGTCAGAAGTGAAACTTAAGGTGTCATCTGCTTGGAGTCCAGTAAGGTTTTTCATCTCTTTTATCATACTTTGCTAGCAATCTAGAGGAACGAGGTCTTGAGGAGAATGAATAACAAATGCATGCAAAATGAATAAGAATGTCAGAAGGGAAGGGCGAATGGACTGGGATCTGTCCTGTGCTCAGTTCAGTTCAATATTTTCTTTAATAGTCTTGGTGGTGGATGTAGAATTTGCATATCAAATTTGAAGATGACAGAAAGCTGGGGGGACTGTGAATTTGTTGGAGAACAGGGTTAGAATTCGTAATGCTCTTGACAAACTGGAGGTACACTGAAAAAGTGTGATGTAATTCAGTAGAGACAAGTGCAAACTATTGTGCCTTGGCAGGAATAATAGACTACATAAATACAGTGCAGAGAAAGATCAACTAGATCACAGTTCTGCAGAAGAGGATTGTGGGAGAGGATAAAAGAGGATCACAAGCTGAACATGGTTGTGTATTGTTGAGAAAGAGGCAAATGCTGTACTTGGACATATAAATAGGAGTTTAGCCTGCAAGGCATATGATGTAATCTCTGTGCTCTGCTGGGTGATGGTAAGGCTTAAAATCTCTCTGCAGTTCTGTGGATGGCACATCACAAAAGGTCTGGACAAACTAGAATGACACTGGGGGAAGCAGCAAGAGTAATCAGGGATGTAGAAAAAAGTCTTACAAACACTGATTTAATGAATTGGCATTGTTTAGTTGTAATTTGGAGAATTGAGGAGAAAGGGGGAGATGCTGGACAGCAGGAAATGGACTCTGAATCTCAGAGCTTCCCCATTTGCAGCAATCCCTTTGGCAGCACTTAATGACAGCATCAGTGACGGCGTCAGCACTCTTATGTGGTCCCCAATGGAGGAAGCATTTCTGTGATGTGGTTTGTATGGTTAGAAGTCCAGGTGGTTCCTGTGTGTTTGAACAGTTCCTTTGGACAGTGGTCAACACAGTGGCACTGGAGGCTGTCACAGGAAAGAAGGGGGGCAAGGGAGCAGGGCTCGTGAGGAATCTCTCCCACTTGAAACAAGTGAGTGCATCTAGGCCAAGGGTCTGCTTGGGCCCAAGAGATGTTGCAGTCACTCACTGTCTGTGCTGTGTGTCAGCTGATGTCTTCAAGGTGAAGTTGGAAGGTTGGCAGGTCATCTTCTGCACAGCATCTGTAACCCTGGAAGAAGGATAAAGGCTACATATTGTCTCTTCTATTTTTTTTTCTTTAAGCCAGGCTTTGCTCTTTATTGCCTTACTTGGCCTTATCTTTGTTTTTTTTCTTTCATCCCTATCTTCTGTGTGTATATGTCTGTCTGTCTGTCTATCTTTCTATCTATCACCAGTATATATCCACAGTGATTTAACTGCCTCAGCTTCCACTCTACTGGACTTCTCCTGCATGTCCTCTGGGTTACTGTAATTCCCTAGGACTTTCGTATATCAACTCCCTCATCTTTAATGTCATTATTGTGGTGTCTTGTATTAGGCACTGCAAAAACACCTTCCAGAGGTCAGTCTCTCAAAGTGTTGAAAGGAGATGTTGCACACTACAAGTAGGTAAATTAAACATGCCCATGGAGAGAGTGGGGGATCTTGGGTGCAATGAGGACATGAAATACCTGTGTTATGGCATAATGGTGTTTGTAACTTGCTGTCTGATAGCTCTTGTAGACGTCAAAGCTGAAGTTTGAAGGCTGAATGTCACGGTGCTTAAAACGATGTCTAGATTTCATTGGATGCCAGAGTGCCAAATCCTGTCTTCTCAAAGGAATTGGGAAACAAATTTAGTCTTCCATACCTGAAACTGTGTCCCATTAATTTCTGTTTTTTAAATTTCAAATGTATTCACCACATACTGCCTTGACATTCTTTTCTTTTTTTGGGGGTGGTGGCGGTGTAATATTCATAGACAGTTATCATCTGCATTACTTTTAATATATATTATGAGTCTAAGACCCTGTGAACTCTTTGACTAGCCCTGTCTGGTAATACTTAGGAGCTATATAAAACAACCTTGAAATGAGGAGGCAATATTTGGGCATGGAAGGACAGGTGTTCTTAGTCTTTTGAGAAGATCTAAGGTCTGTAGCTGAAGATAAAGGGGGCAGGCAAGAAAGCTCCTAGGAAGGCAGAAAACAGAAACACAGCGTTTTTATCGATGAATGAGTTTTTATGAAGTTGCTTTTAAAAGGCAAAATTATATGGCCATTTGCACTGCCTCTTGATTGCTCAGTGCACCAGCTATTCTTTATGCTGCATGCCATTTTCTGCCTTGTATTTAACTTCACAAAATATTCTGGGATGCAGTTTTCATAAAGACGCCTGTATTAACACATCTGTACTGTTTCGTACTGTTAGGTGGGGGTAGGATTTCCTCCAGGGGTGCTCATTAACTTCCAGTATTTCTTGCCCTTATTTTATGCCATAGCTGGGTGCTAGGCTCAGCTGAGTGAGCTGAGCTCTAGACTTGAGTGTGACAGACGGCTATTCTATTGCAGCCTTTTTTGGCCCTTTTTCTCCTCCACTCATGCTGTGGCCGCAACATAAGCTTTGAAGGCTCATTATCTAAATCATTGCATAGAAAAGTCCTTTGGGAGCCAAATTCACCTCTGGCATAAGTGCTGCAATTCCATTGACTTCCGAGTAGGTTCAGGGCTTGACGTCAGGAGAAAATTTTTGCAATGTAGATATCAAAATGAACAGGTCTAAGACATAATGGACTGCTTTCTCTCCCCAAAATGACCCATTCACAGGCTTGGTTTGGCTTGTTGTCAGTGCTGCACTCCATCCTTGCATATTGAGGACCTCTTTCCTGTTTCTTTCTGTCCTGGGGACTTTCTTTTCTGCTCCGTGGTGTATCCTCCCCAATGCCTTCAGATCTGCTTGTCTGCAATCTCCTGCTTCCTCTCCTCGCTCTTCGGAGACGGTTGCGCTGAGTCTTTGCAGCAGGCGTTGTTGAGACAAAGCTGAAACAGCTCTCCCAGGATGACCACTGCCACTAGGTCTTAGGAGGTTGTGGAAAGTGTAGACCAAAGTCCATAAATGCTGTCTCATAGCTATTGCAGGCCAGGACTCTCGTGTCTCCCTTGCACAAGGGAGCAAAGACAGGGAGGGCCCCTGGAAGCCTGGTAATCTTACAGTACAGTGATCTTACAAACCTGAGGTATTTTCAGCAACCAATACACAACTCCTGGTGGTATTTAGAGCCTTGCAACCACTCTGGAGGGGACAAGTTCTGTCAGCAGCCCCGGGGATGGGGGAGGACAGTAGAAGTGCAGGCTGGCAAAGCCTGAACTGATTGACTCTTATTGGCAACGAACTATTTTTGGGAGCCAATGATGAGAACAGCCTGTACTGCTGCAAGTTTGACTGCCTTGCAAGGTTATTATCTGTGAGTTTAATCAGAGTCTGTCACATGCATGGAGTGAGTAGTGGTGTCTCAAAGGGTGTGTTTTGTGCTGGGATGGGGGGAAGGAGAGATGGGGGATGGGGAGAGAAGCTTTTGAGGTAAGCATGGAAGAAAATAGGCACTCACTTCTTGAGTTCCTGCCGTTTTTTCAAGTGCCGTTAAATACATAGAAATTACTTACATAAATTCAAGACAGACTTCCCTGATACCTACGAACCTGTTGTGGTCAGGCAAAGGCAAATCAGTGATTGCAGATCTCTTATTTTCCCTGAACCTAGGGGGTCCCTCAGCTCTCTGTGAATGAACTCTGTTCACAGAGGTTGCTTTGCCCTCTGTAGAGATGTAACTGTACCTTCTTGGGATGAGATGTGGCAGCTGTTCATCAGTGCAAAGCCATTTTAACCAGCCGTTAGGAAATGTGTGAAAATGGAGGGGTAATTAGGGAAACAGACACTGTAATGAATAGCACTTGGGCTGCAGTACGACATCATTCTCTGTCATACAAAAGACCAGCCCTGGTTAGTTTGATTTATGAACTGTGCGGAACAAGCTTATGGTTATTTTGATTATCTGTGTTACTGTATTCACTGAAAAAGCCTGCCAATAACCAGTGCCCTGTTGTGCTGGGAGCTGCACAGAGAGACCTAGATGATGGCTGTAGCCACTAAACACTTACTGGGTAAATATCAGCTGAGAAATCATGGTCACGTAGGCAGGCGAGAGAGTCAATGCACAGGGAACGCAGGCAAGTTAAGAACAGTAGTAAATATCCAGGTTTTTCTTGCTCAGCATGCTTTGGGGAAAGTCTGTAAAGAGATGACATATTTTATCCACTGATGGCAGTGAATATTTTTGTATTGACCTACTAGGGAAATATGAAATGGGTGAGGATTTTAAGTTTTGTGGACTATAAGCTTAACATATCAGCAGCTTGACTGTTGCAAATTATCTGCAGCTTTCTGAGCAAAAGTGAGATTTACGGTAGAGTAAGACAAAAAGCAATGACATAACTTCACTGGTGTTCATGGGACCTCCATCAAGAAGAAGGCCAAAACTGAAGAAAACTCTGTGGATCTCTGAAAAGCTACTGAAGAAAGTGGAGCAGGTCAACATTCACATCTTGTTACTGACTGAGGGGTTAGAGGCATCAAGTGTCTCGGAAAAGAGGCACTTGATGCAGCTAAGAAGGGAGGCAAAGGAAGACTGAAAAGAAAGGGGGAAAATTATATCAGGCAAATAACCTCTGAAACAGCCTTTAGAATGGATGTGCAGGGGAGGGGGACTGAGACGCATTTGCCACAGCCAAAGTGAAAACATGGTAGAGTAAGGAAGGGAGCAGAGCCATTAATGTTAATGAGGGACAACAGACCTGGGTCCTAATCCCAAACCTCAGACCTGCATCTTTGGTGACAAAATGGGGTCAGGAGCCTGGCTGTGTTCCCCTACAAAAACCAGTCTGTCCAGAAGCAGGGTTTGCTTTCCTATACCAAAGAGCTGGAGCATGGAGCTCTCCTTCATTCAGTCCTGCTGTGCTGCTTGCTGTACGTCATCGGACTTCTGTTTTTTGGAGATATCTTGTCCACTCTCATGAGACCTGACTTTTTCCTAATCTATAAGATTACAGGCACCTCTGACAACAGCTTTACAATGGCACAGTTGCAGAAGTGCAATAACCTCCTGCAGGACGCAGACAAAAGTTCTTATGTGTAGACAAATGCATGGGTAGCGAATGGAGCCCATGAGCCTGTCAGAAATTCCTGTTTGTTCTCTATATTAGTGTCTGTTCTGTTTGGAAAGTCTGCGTTTTTCAGGTGAGAGAGTTGTGTAAAGTGAGAAACGAGAGACCCGGGAACATACACGTGTCTGCTGCAGTGCTGCAGGCGGGGGTAATCACAGACAGGGAGAAGGTGATGGGTGGAAAGGGCTTGATGCCACAGAGAAAGCAAACTGCAAGGAACCTGACAATGCAGATGCCACTTTGGGGAATCATCAGCTGTGATGGCTGTGAAAAATCCCAAGGGATCCCAAGTGCGCAAATGCAGTTATGATTTGACATCTGGATGACTGGATTGACATCTTGGGAAGGACGTTTTCATTTTCCACTCTGCTTATAGAGAAATGGGAACGGATGGAGGGAGTGGGCTAAACTCTCATGTTCGGTGGTACACACCACACTGACAGGGCACCTCTGTCTGCTGCTCGGGTGGGTACTGCTGGCTCTTCTCACTCTTCCAATTTCTGAGGGAGGGGGTGCTTCTCCCTGTAGTGGAAGAAGGTTGCCTAGGGAGGGAGGCACATTTCTAAGTACTTATTGCACAGAGTTCAGGTAAAGAAACATCCCCTCTCCCACTCCTCTTGAACACCTTGGTTTGCCTATGTGCAAAGGCTGGATTTTTTTATTTCTCTGTGCAGATTGGGTACTTCATTTTGTCATTATCAATAAGGAGCTTTTAACCCAAAGTGTCTTCCTTTCCTTAAGAACGCTGATGTAGAGCAGGGTAAAAAAGTGGTAAAAAACCATCCTGTTGAGGGAGAAAGAAAAGCTGCAGAAATTGCTGAAACAGAAGGAAGAAGTGACTTTGGTTGATTGCATTCACTTTGGGCCCAAAGCTCTTGCTGATGGCTTGCTTCCTACCACAACTCAAATAGCAGCCAGAATCTTTGTACCTGGAGGAGAAAATAGTGCTAGTGAACCTGAAAGGGGGCCTTCCTTGACCTTTCCTGCTCTCTGGGGAAGTGAAAAATCTGGGACATACTCCTGAAGGAAAGTTCTTCAAATCTCTCTGAAATGTCACCCTCCAAGAGCTGCATGCCAGTGCACAAAAAATGCCCTCCTCTGATCATACAAGTGGTCCTTCAAGTCTGTTGGCGCCTGCTGTGGGCTCTGTGTTTTTTGCTAGAGAGTGCTCTGCAAGAAACTGTCTCTTGACTGATTTTCTGAGAGTTTTTTAGCTCTCCTGGTTATGTTGGGAAGCATACAAGTAGTATGTGGTTTCCTAGGGTATGGCATATTTTATATGGCTATTACCCTTAAAACTGCTGTCTTACATGGGTGGCATAAGTGGCCAGATTTGTACCCTATTCCCTAGAATGCCCATTTTCCAAACAGTGTTTCTCAAGGAATCTAGAAAAGATCCAAATGTTATTCGTTGGTATCTCATAGAGACTTGTGAAATCTGCAGTGCTATGGGCATAGGCACAAATCTGTGTGGATGGTGAACCTGGAAGGAACTCTTAAAGGAACCTCCTGGTACCCAGTTCGCAGGGCAGAGGAGCAACCAGGTCTGGGTCTCATGCCTGGCCTCTCTCTGTGACAGACCCAACCAGTCCTCAGAGATGAGCCTCCAACCTTCTCCTGGGCATTCGAGGCCTCTTTCTGGAGTATGACAACAAACTAGGAGAGCAGTGGAGCAGTTAAAAAAGACTTTAAAAAGTCTTAAAAAAGACTCAGCATTAGCAGTAAGATTAGTTAGCTGTGCCTATGGCGGTTCAGTTAAAGGCTCTTTCCTCTGTCAGCCTCCCAGTATGGCACATTCCTGGCTTTTGGATTTATGCAGCTATACTAACACAGACCTGTATTATATCAGCCCTGGTCTCAGCGTGAAAACCAGCCCACTGTGCTGGCTGGGTCAGAGAAGAGAAGGGGATGGTTGTGTTTCCAGTTCAAACCCTCATCACTTGTCTGCTCCCAACCCTCCAAGCCGTGCCTCTGTTCTTTCTCCTCTGTGCCCTGAATACTGCAGACAAGTCCCTCACGTGCTTTTCTGCATCTTCTGTGGTTTAGTGGCTACTTAAATATTTATTTATGTAGAACTTGCCCCTAGGGATTGTCTTATGAATGCAGAGGAGGGGTATTGTGAGAGAAGGAGGGAATGAGCAGTCCCTAGAGGGCTCAGTGTTGTCTATTGCCGAGAGGCAGAAACTGCACGAACAGGCTTGTCCTGGAAAAAGATTAATGTGAGAAAGAACAGGCACACACGTGCACACAAACACACACTTACACATGTATAAACACAAACAGAAAACTGGCAACGGAACACAAAGAGAAGGAAAGCATTTGCGTGAGTCAAGTGATTAGAGTCATTCTGATCTGTTCAGTCACGGAATTTGCTCTCTTTTGACCCATAGGACACCAGCATTCTTACAGACCTGCCATCCAGAAAATGCTGCAGAAAGATATATAAGGCAGCAGGGATGGCCCGAAATGCTGCATTCAGGAACAGGCTACCATGAGCTGAAGGACAGGCTGTATATCATTGAAAAGACTCGTTTCCTGAGATTTGCGAACACACTTGAATTTGCCCATTGATTTAAGCGTTAACAATCTCTTTGTAGATAGCACGTAGGAAAATCTGGAATCTTTTTTGCCATTATGATTGATATTGCTTGAACTTTAATCATATGCAAGAGGCAGCTCAGCTTGTTGAATTCATTAATTGCTAAGGCGTAACATATTCACTTAATTGGATTCTCTGCTAGATAGAGATGTATTTATATGTATTTGTATATGTGGTTAGTGTATATATTTAGCTCCACAAAAGATGATATTAATGGAACGTTCAGGTTGCCTGGTGAAATAATCAGCAGACTGGAAGGGATAAATGTTCACTCATAAGCACAATCTTTTCTATTGCAAAAAAGGGTAAGGCCTGGCTTACTGGCTATTCTTGGCACAGCAGTAAAGCAGCCAGGCCTATAAAATTGGCACTGAGGAAAATTTGCACTTGTACGTTCCTTGGGCTGGCTGTGGGGTTCTGTCCCACAGCAGGGCCTGTCTTGCCACTGAGGACTGCTGGTCAGTCTTTCTCCAAGACTGTTTCTCCTGCCCTGGTCTAGGAGGCTCCCTCTATTTCCTTGTGGAAGACAGCACTGCATTGGTGAGCCAACATCTCTCAGCCGCAGCTGGGGACCATCCTTGGAGGTGGGCTCTGAGTAGTGCAGGACAGGAGAAACAATGCTGCCATCTGAGGAGGCTGCAGCCTCCCTTCCTTCCACCCTCCCACATCTCATCTCTGTGTGCGGAGAACTACTGTGTGGGACCCTGGATGGCACAGTGGCTGCTTCAGAGCCATGAGGGAGAGCTGTGGCCGGGGGCCTCAGCTGACTGAGCTCTATGTTGAGTGTGGGAGATGAGATGTGTGTGCTTCCTGGAGGCTGGAAGGGGCAGGGCTGAGTGCCTCTGCATCAGCCTGAGCATCGCTGTGCTCCCTTTTCCAGGAAAGGTATCTTCAGAGAGCGAGGAAAGACAGCTGCCTGGTCCCTTGTGTCGCTTCAGCTTCCAGAGCAGGTGGAGAAAACCCAAGAATGTTCTCTTGAGCTTTAGTTAATCTCCTAAACCAAAACCAGTCCTTAGCAAGTACCATATAAAATCCTGCTGTTCCTTTTACAGTTGCCGATCCGCATGCCTGACCTGCGGTGCTGCTGCTCCGTCATTAATCAGCATGATTTCCACTGCTGACTGCCGTCACGCACGGCTGCTCTACACTAACCACCACCCTCCTACGGCAGAGGTCCTTCCTCTGATGTGGGGCGTGAAGGTGGTGTAGATGCAGCCCTGAGCTGCACGGCTCCTCTGGAGTGGATGAGCTGAGGCATCTCCTTGCTATACCGACCCTTGTCATTGCTCCCAGCTGTCAGGTCCCTGTTCACGTCCCTTGCAACAAGGGACTGATCATTTGGAGCCTTTAACAGAGGGAGAACTGAGCTTCAGGAAGCTTTGGTGGCTTGCTTAAGGTTACAGAGTGAGCACAGGACAAGATAACAGCCAGCACTTGTGTCCCTTCACTCCTGGGCATCTGAGGAGAAAGCATCTGCTCTCTGCACAGCTGCCGCACAGCTGCTTAGGGCAAGTTTGCCCTGTGAAACACAGCGATGCGTCGCCTGTGCTGGCATATGCTTGCGATGGTAAATCCACACGGTGCAGAGCAGTGCCACGGGGGTGCATCAGCCCAGCATGGTGCAAGGCAGCTGTGTGAGCCTGGCAAGCTGCCTCGGCCCTCAGCTTAGCCTTGCTGGGCTAACATGGCTACACGGCATCTGGACTGTAACCGTCCCCATCGCATCTACCCCTGCCACGGTACCTCTGCTCTGAGGTGACACGGAGCAGACCAGCTTGGTCCTGTCCTTGCCTTCCATGCAGTACAGCCCTCAGCCCTCTCTCTCTCTCAGTCTTTTATGAGCGTATTGCTGCAACACGAGAAACCTGTCTGCAGCGTGATCTGCCTGTTTAGTGCCTTCCTTTCGTCTCACCTTCTGGGCATCATGACCATGAGGGACCTGCCAGCTTCACCCTCTTCCAGCTCTCTCCAACACACCTTTTCCAATTTGGCTTCTGCTTTCTTTGCCTCATTCAACCCCTTGGCAAGGTCAGTGCTGCTTTTTTCATCGTAAAACAGGATTGCGTAATCTCTACGTTGGTTGATTTTCTTGCTGTCCGTTGCCGTTTCTTTATTCCTCCCTCCTCTGCCAGTGCTTGGAGATTCATGGATAGCTCTTTCTCCATCCTCACTGATACTTTCTTGGCCCATTTATTGGTTTTGTAATAGCTTGTGCACATTCAGGCCATAGAAGCAATTACATACAGAAAATAAAAGAACAGTGATTCAATTTTTAACTTGTGAAGTCAAGCTAGGAAATGCCAGTCTTGTTTCCCAGGCCACCTTAATTCTACTTCTTCAAGTTTCTTTGAAGTACAAGGGTTGAGGGAGGGACTCCATGGAGAGAGTTGCATGTACTCATTAATTAAAACTTGAATCGAAATGTCCACACACAAGTGGGATGGAAGAAAGGCTGAAAAGGAAACTGTAAACCTGCCATTTTCTAATACTTCAACCTAAATAAATTACCCTTAATGTAGTTTGTTTTGTGGCTTGGTGGTGGGTTTTTTATATGTGCTATAATTTTCTTTGTTTCTTAAGAGGAAACCCCAAAATCTTTTCTGTAAAATAAATTGTTCATTCTCATGCATGCTGAGCTTTCAGCACTGAGTCTGACTGTTCAATCCGGTGACTAACCTGTACTTGTTTCACAGACGTTCATGAAAGCTCAAAGTGGTTTGCCTTTCTTCTGCATCCTGAATAGTGGAGTGCAGGTGACCTTTTCACGGTGAGGCACATTTAAACAGATAGAAGAGAACCTGCATGGTTTATCCACATTTTGTGTGTAGCCTGATTGCACCTTTGCCTTCCTCTTGCTCTGCCAAAGCTGAGGTGTTATACTTACTGTGGTACTGGTGGAGAGTCCCCACTGATTCACCGAGGTGTTGGGTTTAGCTCTTAAAACATTTATGCTCACATGCTGTTTGGGTTGTCTGCCAGGATTTCTGCAAGAAAGTGACAGAAAAGAAATTATGATTATTCAACAGTTTATAATGCAGTTAAGAGTGAATTAAAGTTGATGGGCCAAAGTAAAAATCGTGTGCTTAGCCTCAGGGTTTTTGCCCTGCTGACTTTCAAATGCCTGTTGCAAAACATGGAGATGTTGGTTTTTCTCAGGGAACTGGCCTGAAGACTCTTGTAATGGAAAATGTCAGAGAACTTAATTACAGGCTTACTGCTTATTCCCCTTATAACAGAGGTAGCTACGCGGTGCACTCACATTTAAATACACAAAGTCATCCAGCTGGGTCTAGGCTGTCAGAAATCATTCCACATGTGGACTTACATGTCATCATAAAAGATATCCTGCAACCTGCCGAGAGCCTTAGCTTCATCTTATGTCTCCAAGACTGCCTCTGTCATGCCTGTTCTCCTACTTCTGGGCCACAGAAATGGCACAAGATCTGTTTTGTGTTGACAGGTTTATGCACAAAATGCCAGATATATTTTTGAAAAATAGGTATGCCTGAGGTCCATCAGGTCCGAGAGAAGGGGAGAATTTTATTTCTTTAAGGCCATGCTCCCAAGAAAAGAGTTCTTGGCTTAACTCTTCTTTGCTAGCTGGGGTTGGCAAATACATAGTTTCCTCTCTCCTTTCCAAATCACTGATTTCAAGGTTACCTCTCCCTCCCTCCACACTCGTGTCTGATTGTGCTCCTTTTGCACAGAGATGCCTTGCAGCCCAGATGGCCTCAGCTGGGCCCTTGGCAATTCTGCTTGGACTCCGAGCTCAGATCGGCTTAAGATAACTGCTGCTGGGGGGTACCTCTGTGTGTGAGTACCTGTGTATGGGATGGGAAAGGAGGAAAAATCTTCGGCAGAATCACTCCCTGATGCTCACAGAGCACTTGCTGGCTACAACCAGCGTGGCAGTAATGCGCACCTGTGCCATGAACCAGCTGTCCTGCTGGTGGGCTCCATTCTGGCTGGGTCTTCTCTGTAAGGTGTAGGTAGAGCTGGCAGGTCTTGTCTAATGCTCTACCCAAATTTGGCAGAATGCCGTGGTTTTCAAGCAAAGCCCAGCACTTGGCTGTAGCAGTGGCTCAGGTGGGGGTCCTGCAGCTCACGGGTTCTCGTTCTGGAATTCTCATCCATCAGAAAGTCTGAAGCCTTTACCCACACACAGGATAGAGGGAAAGCAGCAAGGGTGTCCCTGGTTCCTCCTAGCCCACAGCTTTGCTTCCCATTCTGTCCCTTTGCAAAGCCAAGAAAAGAGACCTGGCAGAGAACCAGGATGCAGAGCAGACCTGTTGTTTCAACTCAGTCTGGAGATCTGGTGACAACTTGGAACACTGTTCCAGTTGGCTACCCCTTGGGATGGCCCTGGTGCACTGCACAAGACTCCCTGCCATGTGCCAGGTTGAGGGGGGCTGCAGACATGCTCCCTGAAGGTTTGGAGGTAGTTGGGCTGGCTGTGGCTATGCCAGTGTGAATCCAGACCCAGCATCCTGACAAAGGGTGTTCTGCAGATGCGGACAGCATTTGCAATCACCAGCTCAGTGCTGTCAGTGGTGGGAGAAGAAAGAAATGGGGCCTTGCAGCTTCGTAACTGCTTTCCCTGGAATCTGGCTCCCAACGTGTGCAGTAATTCTTCTGGAAGAGGTTTGATCCTCCCCTTTCCAGCAGTGAGAGGAGAGCCGAGCACCCCGCGTCTCTCTGCCAGAGGGGCGTGTGTACAGCCGTGCCAGTGCTGCTCTTGGCAGGCGTGCACCTCTGCACGGGGGCAATGTGGGGCTGCCGGGCAGAGGGCAGGGGCTCTGGCTGCTGTGTGCGGGGTGGGGAGGTGTTTCACCCACTGTGACACCCCCCACTGGAAGCGGAAGGATCTCTCTCTGATATTCTCAGAGATGCTTTTCAAGCAGTGCCTCCAGTCTTGCTTGCACAGCACAGAAAACAGTGAGATTTAGGTAACTCACCCCCTCTCTCTCTAAGTTTTCTCCTCTCCTAACCCTGCCGGAGCAGGCTTCAACATTTATCTTTTCTCAGCACAAGGAAACGGTTTTGGCCTTCCTCTGCATCTGCATTTTTGAACATTCCTTCAGCTTCAGGTCCCAAGAGATTCTGGGAGAGATATTCAATCAGTGTAAAGAGTAGGTGCCACTGCACACGTGTCAGGGTTTTGTACACCACTGCACTGGACCCACTTAGCAGCCAAAGCGCTAAACTGTCTCCCAGACTGCAGTGAATTGGCAAGCATCCCTCCCTCTGTGTAACATGCTTTAGGGGAAAAAAAAAACCTCTGAGTGAAAGAAATGAAAGCTCAGCAAAATGAAACTCAAACCCAGGACTCAACAGGGAAAGCCAAGGGGAAAAATCATTAGATAGGGCATTACATGCATGGACACGTACTGGATGCAGACACACACCTGCACAATGCGGATGCACTCCTAGAGACCGCAAAATGCTTACATAAAGCATTTAGATGCCTATACATGCACGTAAAAATACACTTTTTCAAAAACCTTTGTGACTCCTGAACCGCCTGGGACACGAAATGTGCAATCTTACCAGTATCCCTGCTACATTTTCCCCTGCCCCACAGTTCTGCAAAGGAGAGCAGTAGCGATGCTCAAGGTGAAACCTTCTTTCACCTTAGATGAACAATGATAGGGACAGTATAAGCTCCCTGGCTTTAGATTTTATTTACCAGACCGGAATCAGAATAGACTGATGTTGCTGGAATTTGGGACATTTATTTAGCTCCCCTGTCCTCACACAGTCATTTCAGAAGGGCATGATGGCTCTAAGTATGCAACACTATTAAGTAAGAGTCTGAGTCAGGTGCTGTCACTGCCTGTTAGCTGAAGGTGGGTTGTGTTGGATGGTAGTCAGTTTTCAGTGTTTGTTAAGATATAAATTTTGTTCTAATTCTTCTTCCCAAATCCTAACACCTGATTTGCCCCTGCTAGAAGCTTAGAGTTACATTCTTCAGCCTACTCAGATCATAGCCCCCGCTACCATTAACAGCTTCCTCTCCCCTCATGTCTCCTATTTATGCCTGTGCTGATTGCAGTCTGCATTTCCATAAATCATGGTTTATGTATACATCAGGTAGCGCTGAGGTCCTTGAATAACCGCGTCCCCCTGGCGTCCCTGCTGCTCCAGCATGAGCCAGCCTTGCCTGGATGAACCACTTTCTGGGCCGCCAAGTTAAGGCTACCAGCAAGACCACCATCATCTCACAGAGGGGCTAGTTTTTACCTGTATTGAATTCTTGGTGCCTTCTGGTTTGGAGGAATGATTTAGCAAGGCAAACTCTTTGGCATTCTCACAGCTCTGACCTTTTTGTGACACCAGTGGAGCCCCATAGTTCACTGACTTTGCAGAAGTCAGACGTGCTCAAAGTATACCTCATTAACCTTCTCTGGCTAATCATGGCAGGGGACAGGACCTTAGCAACTGCAAAAGGCATATAAATGCACTAGGAAAGAAATGTTTCAGCAAAAATGGCAAGAGCTGTGTAAATGCCAGACCTCAGTGAGATGGAAGACCATGTTTCTGCAAAGAGCTTTTATTCCCAGAATGAGTTGTAAAGCAGGAGCAAGTACCTCACCCTGTCTGTATTCTAAGCTCAGCCTTTCTCTTTCTGGCATATGCTAGGTGCTGTATAAATATAGAGGGGAGAAAATTCACACCATCTCTTGCAGCCTACATTTTTAGCTGAAAAGCTATTAGAAGCAATTCCTGCTTCTGCAGGTGCAGTCAAGAAAGCAGCCTTCCCCAGGTGGTTGTGGAAGGTGAACTTGAGGTTCAGGAAGGAATGTTGTTTTTGTGTTAATTAATTTTGCATGTGGAGCATTCACAACCATTTCTTGTCTGCTTTGGCTGATGTGGCTAATTAATCACCTTAAAGTGTCTGTAAACAGGAGATTTTTTGCTCTTCGTGGCATCTCTTCTCCACCTGCTGTAGACCAGCCTATGTGAGGATGCAGACCTGTAGCATCACAGGAATTGTGTGTTTGGTAATGGGTGTGATGTCAGCGCTGTAAGTGTGAGAGTCATAACTTTACCGGCTTCGATGAAGGCTAAGAGGAATGTTTTATTCTCAGGGTGCTAGAGAAGGTGTTACTGCTGAATGAGGAAAGTAGGAGCAAAGGAGTTGGAGGTATCATTAGCATGAGTCTTTGTGTTCATGTGGGTTTAGCTGGGGGACAGAGATATGATGATTAAGACTGAGTTTTGACATTTGCACACTGAAAAATTGAGGGGAAAAGGCTTTTCACAGTGGAATTCCTCCTCTTGCTTCTGCTTACTTATAGTCACTGGACTGGAAAGGCTCATCTGGCCCCATCCCCGCGCTCTAGGCAGCAAAATCAGATAGCCCTATACAAACCAGTTGTGCTTCTTCTTGACCCCATTTCAGTTGTTTTCACAGCTACTTTTGGGCAGCTGTTTCAGAAGTTCCCCCTCTGATGGTTCAAATCTATCTTAATTTTAAGGCAGATTTCCTTACAATCAGTTGTTCTTTTACCAGCATTGTTTTTCCTGCTTAAAAATCACTTTCTTTTTTCCCTTGTGTATCTGTCCCCCCCTTTATTTATACAGTGCAGTCATATCCCCTCTTGGCTTTCATTTATCTAGGTTAGACAAGCTTTTTAATCTCCTTCTTTAAGACAGGCTCTCTGTTCCCCTAATCGCTCAATCCAAGGTTATTTCTGATAACTAGCTTTTCTCTAAGGTTCCTTGCTGCTTTGCCCAAACTGAGTGTAAAACATCACGACCTATTGCCTGTTGAGTAATTTTGGGGTAAAGAAATATGCCAACTATCAGATCCAGAAAAAGAAACATCAGGGTGCTCTGTTGAAATTTGCATTTGTTCTCCATCTAATTTCTATGAAGCTAAAGACTCCCATAATAACTTAGTTCTTGATAAAATTTCTCTTTAGAAACAGTAATGACATCTCTATCCAGACTGAAAGCCGAGCCTGTGGAGCTACAGTAGATCTCTGTAGCTCGGTCCTCGTGGAATATCTTGCACCAGCCTTCCAAAACCTATTTCAATCCAAAATGATTCTACTTTATTTATGCATGATTTCTTTCTTCACAGTCTACTGCAGCATTAAGGTTACAGCAGCATCCCCTAGGTCTACCTTTATTTGATGTACCCTGAGCAATGCCTACTTCCATTGGCAGTGTCCCAGTTATAACTGCTATTTCCATGGTGCTTCTAGAGTAGCCCTTTTCAGGTCCTGCCCAGTTGTTCTGGTTTTCCCATGTCCTCATTCAGGATTTGTACCAATTCTACTGACAAGACTCTTATTTCTCCTTGGACTTGCCCTGCTTCCCGAAGGAGTTAGGTATGCTTCTCCATCAGCTATATTACCAATAACAGTCCTATTTCCCGCCCCTTGTCCAACATCCTACCTTTACCTTTTCTATTTTTGATCTTCCATTTTTCATGTATTCAAATCAGGTGTAAAAGTTATGTAAGATTTCTCCAAAGATTAAAGACGGGAAGTTCTCACATTTGTGCCATTCATAGATACATCTGTTCCCTCATCTAGCTCTAGACACGTGTGTGTGTCTCCTCACTTCCACAGTGTCTGTGAGCCTCGTGGCCTTTTTTTGTGTTTATCTGCCCAGTGCACCCCAGATGTAAAAACATGCCACTATCTCAGCTTTACACAATGTGGAGCCACAAAGGTGCAGATCAGGTTACAGAGATTCTTGGTGGAATAGGGAATTTCTGCCTCCTAATTCATGCTCTCTGTTGTTGCTTTAGTGCTTCCCCACTGGAATGAATAAACTCCTCAGCTCCTGGGGAAAAAAATAAAAGAACCAATAATAAGGGAGGAAACACTGAGCTTTTGGGAAAATGCAGAAAGCAGTTCAAGTCCTAAGTGAGTTTTGAATGGTCTTTTTTTTTATTCTGCAGATGAAACCAAATCCCTTTTGTTCCTTTTGCATTTCTTCTATAATAGGGGGGTGGGGGGGGAGGCAGGAATTGAGATAAACTTGTAAATGAAAAGAGAGTGGTGCGAGGCATGGCGCGAATAGGAGCCTGAATAAAATAATAACTATCAGGAGACTTTGCCTAGATAGTTTTCCTCCAGCCTGTTGAAAAACAAGCACCTGAAGGTTCGGGGTCTTTCCTGAACCTTCACCCCAAATACCAGTGCAATGCTGCTGAGTATCTTGCCTAAGAAATGTGTCTGAACATTTACGGTTTAATTCAGAGCTGTATTCTCCTGCCTAGTCCTTGAAAACGAAATTTCTAGGAGGTTTTAGTTTTCCATCTGTTGACACTAGTTATAGGTCTCTTCAGATGCTCTTGTGCTTTGAAGTCCTACCTTGGCACATCAGGAGGAACTCAGGGAGTGACTTCTGCCTTTGTTGGAACAGACGATTTTGGAAATTCACGAGAGTAGCTTTTACTTGTCCATACTACCCATCTGGGTAAGGATTTTGTAAATGGTGAGACTGGATGCCGGTCATTTGAACAGGTGGCTGCTTTTGCCAATGTAGCTTATAAGATAGCCACTGAATGAGACTATCAGCTCCTCTCTGTTATAAATATCTTACTGACCTGATAACACTGAAAAGAGCACATGTAGGAGAATAAGGAAATACACTCTCCCGGTATAAATTGCAGCAAGAAAATTTAGGTTAAACATCAGGAGAAAAAACCTCACTTTTTAATGGGAAGGATAGTTAAGCACTGGAATAGATTGCTCGCGGAGACTATGGGCTCTCTGTCAGTGTAAGGACAGGTTAGAGAAACATCTGCCACAAATGGCTGTTACAAGCCTTAGCTTCCCTTGGGAGGAGAGAAAAGCCTCTGTTAAGAATTAGTTTCAAGGAACTGATGTGATGCACCTTTCATTAAAGATGCGCATTAACATACTGCAGAACTCTTTTATTCTGGCTGCATTATACCGCGGTTAAGGCAATTTGCCAGCCAGCTGGAAGGCTTTCAGAAGGCTCCCACTTGTTTTCCCCTTGCATAGGCAATCTCACCTTTTGTCTGCGTGGGATAACTTATATGCTTAGACAAACAAATAGCATGTACGATTAACTTTTTGTTCTACAGTAATTCTCCCTTTCTTTCTTTGCAAATGTGCTGGACTCCTACTTCCAATTTGGTTATCCAAAATAGGATCTTATAGTTAAGGTAAAAGTCAGGTACTCCCCTCCCTCAACACCTCCAAATTCATCCCCAAACCAAAGTGACTTTACTTTCTTGATAAGATCAGATGTGGTACAGATAGAGCAAGGGGAAGTTAAGACGAAATTCTGTTTCTTAGGATCTGTGTCCTGGCATAAAGTAACATTATATAGGGATTGGAGAATATGATTAGAAAGGAGTTTTTATAGATCCCTAGTATCCTTACTTTTACTGATTCTGTGACCCTTCAGGGCTCCTAGTGGAAGTTTGGATGACTAGACTGATTGGAGAACACCCAATGGGTCTTGAAACTGCAGGGTGACCAATATGAAGGATGCCTGGGATAGTTTATTTTTCCTCTTTTTGCTGAGGCAAGCGCTTAGCAAAACCCAAGTAATAACAGTTCACAGGCTGTTAATACGAAGTACCCTGAGACTTCAGAAATGCCTTGCTCTGCTCTGCACAGCTTGGTAGGTTATATTCTTTAAGCGTAGGCATCTTTACCTCGACAAATCTGTGACATTTAATTCTGCTAACCTCTGTCCCTACAGTGAATTGCTCCTTCCCTCTCATGGCAGATTATCTAGCATGCAATACACATTTGTGTATTCTTTATCTGGCATTGTCTCCACCCTCTGCACGTGTGGTGTTTCTCATTGCCCACATGTTGCTTATGCCCGTCCTTCTTTAACTACATGCATAAGCATGTAAAGAAGTCTGCTTCCTTTTAATTCACTGTGATTTTCTGGCTTTTCTTACTCATGTCTGTACAGGCATGGAGGTGTATGACATGTCTGATCATTCAGGTTAGCAGTAAAATGTAACATTTGCACATATTTTCGGGACAATCCATAGCTGATTTGGAGATCTAGGTCAGAACATTTCCTTTCATCCTGTTTTTCTTCCTCTTTGGACAATTTAGAATGATTTTATTGGGATAATAAGGAATGGCTGTGTACCACTGTATTTGCAGGTTAGGTGATTTAGTGCACAGAAGGCTGTGGCAATGCTGTCATTGTTATCCTAATTTCATAATGTTTCTGTGTAGTACAACACTGTGAGACGTGCCTGGCACACAGCCTTATGAACTCCCCTTTCTGTCCTAGAGAACTTCTGGGTAATTATGGGTTGGGTTTGCCTATCTGATCTAATTTATCACTTAGGAGGTTATATCATGCCTGTTACTGAGATATCTAAATGCTGCTGAGATTCTGCGAGATGTCTCTTTCATCAGCCACTTATTTCTATGATAAGTTAATGTTACTGAGCTGAAATCTGGGCTGTTCTGTGCAGCATCTTAATCACTGGTCCCTACTGAGCCCCGTGTGGCAGTTACTACTTTTGGGGATTTGCGCTCAGTTACTTGAGAGCTAAAGTGGCACTGCAGAAATCTCTGGCTCAGATGATGATAAATTGACCTGCTTGGTGAACGAGTGGGAAGTCCAGGGCTGAGCAGACCCTGGATAAGCATGTGAGCCTATGCTCTTTATTCCCTTAGAAATTCACTTTCCACATCCAGGCTTGGATATTAGCATGAGTACAGACCGTCTCCATGGGTGGAGGGAACATTAGGGGCAAGCTCTCCTTGGTGCTCTTTGCCTTTGGGAAGGCAAGACCAGCTGCCCAGACACTTTGCCCACCTTTTTACAAACACCCCTGCCTTGTGCTCACTGGGGTGCTGTCTTCACCCTGCACAGGGATGGAGGATGGATGTGGAAACTGCTGTCTCTGGGTGATTTCTTCTGCCTTTCTTCTCACCCCACAAGCCCTCAGAGTGGATTTTTCTTTCATGGCCAGATGAAGTGTTTGTTTGTTTTGAAGGTGACAAGTGTTTTATGTGAATTCTGGGTACTCTCAAATGCCAAACCCCAGCTGGGCTTTGAGTTTCACAGATTAACCACTGACACCTAATGAGCCTTTAATAAGTGTTTCTCCCTCCCATTCTGTCATTTACATAAATAAATGACTGAAATTTGGGGGCGGTGGGAGGGGTGTTGGATTGGAGTGGAATGAAGCTTTTCTGTTTACCCACCAAGCAGGTACACCGCTAAGAGCAGTCATGCAAGCCTCCCACGCACCCACACTGCCTCTGCCATCAAGTCAGCATGTCTCAGTCCTGGCCTGGAGGACTTGCTTTGAGGATCATGCAGGAAAGCTGCTTCTAAAGCCCAGTTAGCTTCTTCACCCTCTCAGCTTTGGTTGCCAGCCAAGGTGCTAATTATTGTCAGCTGTGATGGTGGGAGAGGGGGATTGAGAACAAAGGCGAGACTTTGAGAGTTGAAAGTACAGTTGATGTTCAAGTTTTCTCTTTTCCTGGATTTTTTTTTTTGCAAGAAATGGTCTACCTGGGCAGTGGGTGAGCTTACATGTATTGTCTCTTTAAGGACTGCGGTGGCT
The DNA here is from genome assembly GCA_013398855.1 of Mohoua ochrocephala. Lineage (NCBI taxonomy): Eukaryota > Metazoa > Chordata > Aves > Passeriformes > Acanthizidae > Mohoua > Mohoua ochrocephala. The sequence goes on along the minus strand of VZTA01017799.1, from coordinate 323,818 downwards.
TCAAAACAGCTCTCATTTGTACCCGTAGGTATAAGACAATTGAGTCCCACCCCCTTTTTTGACTACTGAAGATATGATCTCTATTCACTTAGGAAATGGAAAATTAAGTGTTCTAAAATTGCAATAGAAATTTATGGAAGTTATGAGAATTAGGGAGAAATAGCAAGATTTTTTAAAAATCTCAGATGCTCTTTGGTATGAATTTTCATGGATCAAAAACATAAAGCAATTCCTCGTTTCCAGCTAAGGTATGTAACCAAGTCATTATGTTCCTGTTGTTTGGCTGAAAAAGTTGAAAGACGCTAAGTCTGTTTGACCATGGCTACGGTATTCCCGTGGTTATCTACTCACTCTCCCAGAGGGTGAGACCACCACAGAGATGAGACAACTCGGACATCTTTCTTGTTTTCCACTTCCCCCTTGTTTGAATCCACTTACTCAGAGCCTTCTCCCCAGAAATGTCCCCATCTTACATGAGTCATGAGCCTGGGTACTCCGGAGTGGTCCTCTTACCCAGTCCTTCAGTAGCTGTGGTTGATGCAAAGGGATGGGACAACTAGAAGTCTACCTTCTGTGGTTTGTGTCTCTGCAGGTGGGGAAATGGAAGGAAAAAAAGTTGCAGATGAAGTATTATGTGTGGCCGCGCTTTGAGCTGTATCCCGACTCTGAGGAACGCGAGGACGATCACCTGAGTATCGTGACCTTGGAAGAGGCACCATTCGTCATTGTGGAGAACGTGGACCCCCTAAGTGGCACCTGCATGAGGAACACGGTCCCTTGCCAAAAACGCATAGTGACTGAGTATGCACCCCTGTATTTTTCTGCTCATCTTGGGCTCCTCATTCTCAGCAGAATGTATAGTGTCTTTTGGGCCAATACCATCGCAATCTGATAATCCTTTTTAGAAAATCACCTCCATTTGCCCAGCCTGTCCCATGTCCATTCATGATGGGCCCCTTTGGGTAAACCGTTGTGGTGTGTCCCTTCACCCTCCAGCACAGATAGCACAATATAAATTGTCCATATTATATTGTGGGAGGGGCAATGCCAACTGACAACAGAGGGGAATTACAGGAGTTTCTCCCAGTCTTTTAACCCATTATTATTGTGGTGGTCCAGGAACAAAACTGATGAGGAGCCAGATTACATCAAGAAATGTTGCAAGGGGTTCTGCATAGACATCCTCAAGAAAATCTCAAAGTCTGTCAAGTTCACCTATGACCTCTACTTGGTGACTAATGGCAAGCATGGAAAAAAGATCAATGGGACGTGGAATGGAATGATTGGAGAGGTCAGCAGCAAAGGGAGGGCATGGTGGGCTTCAACCCTGGGCTGGGTGACATGGGTCAGGTCTAGCCTCCCATCATTATTGGGTCCACTTCTGAGGCAGGGACAGAGGTGACTCTAGAAATGACTGGCCTGCATTCTTTCTTGGCACTGAGTGAATTAATCTGCTCTGACACTCCGACCATGACAACCTTTCTCGTCTGACCATTAATTATTATTCTCTATGGTCTCACAAATTTGGCCTACGCAGTCTTAGAAAGAGGCTGATATCCATGCACCACGGTTGCTGCAACCTAGATTATGCTTAGGTTGTATATAAGGTGAATAAAGAATGAAATAAGACTTTGCAGTGTTAGAGGGAGGATAAAGCAAGGACAGAAAAATGAGATAAGATGTCTTCTCCGTGGATGATGTGTTTATCCTAAGACCTCTGTGGATTTATTTTTTATACACATACCAGCTTTGAGGGGAAGATTAATGTCTATAGGTTTCCTGAAAGAAGAAGGTGTCCTGATGAAAGATTAGAAAGGAGAGATGTTACAAACAATATAGGGAATGGGATTACAGGAGTAAAAGGATTGTGTTGAAAGGCAGGAAGATGAGAAGGGGCTTGACTGTGGTTCTTGAGGGCTGCCTCGTGTCTGTATGTGATCTCTTTCTTTTCCTCCTGCAGGTTGTCACCAAACGGGCCTATATGGCTGTGGGATCCCTCACCATTAATGAGGAGCGCTCAGAAGTGGTGGATTTCTCTGTGCCCTTCATTGAGACGGGAATCAGTGTCATGGTGTCACGTAGCAATGGAACTGTCTCACCTTCTGCCTTCTTAGGTATTGTTTCAGTCTAAAATTAAAACTTCACTCAGTGGTCATAAAGAATTAGGTGAAGGTTGCTTGTGATTCTTAGCCTGAAAGCTCTTTTTGGGAGTACCTGTGGGACAGGTGTATAAAAATATACTGTGATGTTTTAGAACTAAATCCCAGGCATGCAAAATCCAGGCAAATGCAAGTGCAAATAGGCACTGCCTATGAGTTCCAAGCCAAGACATTTTTTCAGCAATTGTATGCCTAATTCTAGAAAAAAATGGGCTCACTCAGAGCTGTCACATACACCGCAGCACGTGGTTTCCTGGTGACTCAACTAATAGTATGTTTAAGGAGTGTAGGCCAGAAGAAAATTGATTCGAACCTTATAGCTGGGGTACCATAACACTTAGTGATAGCAATTAGCAATAAATTCTTGCACATTTAGAGGCATTCTTTGTAAAGACGTTGTTAACTTGACCCTCCCTTGACACCTAGTAGAAGTTAGAGAACTAATAGACCTTTTCAAGAACAGTTGAGCCGTCGGTTCTGCGCTGACACCGTGTCTTACAATAAAGGCATTTCTAGTGTCCTTCAGTGATGGAGGGTGATCAGAGAATACGGAAATGATACTGCATTTCCCCGAGACATTCATGTCTTCCTGGTATCTACTATTTGGCTTTGTAAAATGCTTCATGATGCAGCAAACACAGTGTACGAGTTATATAATTACTGTCTGCTCTCTGCCAGAGTCCTGAGAACATTCACAAACAGAAATACTTTTTACTTTTATATGGGTAATGAAATTTTCCCAGACCTTTTTAAATATGGCTATCATGACTACTAACTCTTGAGGAGTTTTTGCCCTTAGCAAGTCCACCAGTATTGCTAGGGTATTTAAAAGCAATGTTAAAATTATCTCCAAAATTTTAAACTGCAATTTAACTGAGTTTGCGATATTGGCTCTACTCTGGAGCAAAGTTCTTTGTTTCTTTGATCTGGTTCAGTCCCATCTTTTTCTGTTCAGGCCTGGAGACGGAGAAAACCTGGCAGAGATCAAATACTTGCAGAACATGAGCACTAACATTTCTAGAATGAGCCAGTGTTCCCATTGCTAGAGGGATGGAATACTAAAAAACCTACTGTCATTATGGCTGAACCTTAGAAATTTGGAGATGCTCTTTGGCTCGATAGCATCTTGAAAGTTGGATGCTTGTCTGAAACTCTGCCAGTTCTGCTTGATTTTCCCCACTCTCTCCAGATGGTGCTGGAGGACTTCCTGGGAACAATCTTTTATCAATGCATTTTATTTTATCAATGCATGCCACAATGGCTGTGTGTGGTTCCAGATGGAGCCATGTGTCACAAATGTAGCAGTACGATGGAATGCAGTCATTACAGAGACAGAAACTGCAGTGTTCCCAGTTCAAGAAGTTTTTCAGAATCAGGTCGAAGACTTTAACTTCTGCTTTTCCCCAACCCAGTTTGGCCCACACTGGGCTTCTCTGGAGAGCAAAGGAGGGGAGGTGTTATCAGGTCTTTCACCGTGGTGTTCTCTTCCTCTCCAGAGCCTTTCAGTGCTGACGTATGGGTGATGATGTTTGTGATGCTGCTTATCATCTCTGCGGTGGCTGTCTTCGTCTTTGAGTACTTCAGCCCTGTGGGCTATAATCGGTGCCTTGCTGATGGCAGAGGTAAGGGGAGCTGTTTCTTGCTGTGATCTCCTCTGGTTTCCAACCTCCGTTCCTTTGTTGGGGTGTTCCTTTGCCTTGAACACGATATGGATCTAGCCTACTCTGAGCTCTGCATTCAGACCAAAGAGGGCAGGGATGGAGGCAGAGAAAAGGCTCTGAAGAGAGCAGATGCGTATAATGGATAATTTGCTTGGCGTGAGAGACGGAGCTGTGTCGCCTTTCATGTCTAAAGCACATACCAGCTCCAACTTGTTTCTCGTTGAGGGAAAATGGGCCCTGGTAGCCAGTGCTGGCAGGGCCTAGGATGCTGCACTCATTGAGACAATCACGGGGCTCAGCACTGTCAATCCATCCTTCAGTGCGACATCTCCCTGGAGAATAAGCCACTCTGCTGGCCTCCCCCGGCATAGCGCTATGTCCTCCGGACTCCACATCTGTCACCTGGTCAGGTCCTTCCCCTACTTGCCTCTCTGGCTTTCTAAGACCAATTGAGAGAACGGGAAACTCATTTTCTTGGGAGTGGGTACAGAATTATTTTTCAAGGGCAGCAGGAAAGATGGGAACAAGCGGGTGATCCATCTCTGTGGTTCTGATCTTCAGAAGGCAGCCACATGAATTAAAGAAAGGCTGTCTGTCCTTCCTAAGATACAGCCTTTTTTTCCTTATTGACATGAAAACAATTAGCAAGTTGAATCTTCTGTCATCTGCATATCTTCACTCCCTGGTGAATCAGCCCTTCAAACCTTTCTGGATTTATTGGTTCATACAGAATAGTGGGAGAGAGACAGTTACTGGAAAATGCACTCATTTGCTCCCAAGTCTAGTGCTTTGAGTGAATTCATGCCATCAAATTAGAGAGGAGTGAAAATAAAAAATGTTAGTGAGAATGCAGGCAGAACCACATGCATGGGGAAGTGGAGAACTTGTCTCTTAACATGGAGCTGTGGAGTGCCTTTATGGCACCTGAACCTATGGATCTGTGGGCACAAGTACTGATAAACCTGTGAGTATCTTAAGAGGTATTAATACAGATGTGGAACTGGAAGCAGTTTTTAGTACAGGTGTGCAGTTGTGCAGTTGTTAAGTTAGCTGAACTGCAGCTGCAAGTATCAATATTTCTGAGTGGTTATGAAGAGTATGATCAGACAGATATTATCCCTGAGAGATGAAATATGAAGATACAGAAATCTGCTGCAGAGACTGCAACGCTGATTTTGGTAGTGAAAACCCTGGCTAATGTTACTTTGGCTGCATTTGAGCTATGACAGTGTGCCCCTGACAGTATGCCTCGCACACCTGCGTTTTCTCTTTACGGACATCAAGACTTTTGGATTGGAATCTCTGACAAAGTAACTGTGGAGGCACATGGGGTGATCAGTGGAGAGAGGAAGGCTTTTAGAAGGGAACGTCTCAAGATTTCCTTCCACCTTACAGTTCCCACTGATGTTTTTCAGGCCTTTCACCTGTATATCTCAGGGCACATTAGGTAGAGAGGGATGTAAAAATACTACTCCAGCATGTAAAAAGACAAGGACTGCCAAACCATGTTTCTCTCAGGAACTTTGTCTCCCTGGAATTTAAAGGCACCAGTTTTGCCAGGTGACGATTCTGCTCTGAACGTGGTGTGCAGTTCCCTGGGTGAAAAATGAGCCCCTTGCATTGTTCAGGTGTATTTAGGGTAACACGGTTAGTGCTTTCAGATGATCTATGCTATTTGCTGCTCAGAGGTTTGGAGAGGTGTGTCAAAGCTTTCTTCCCTTTTGCTATTCTGCTGGAGTCAATCTTAACCACAGGCAGCAGCACTAGGATCCAATCAGCCTGCCCAAGGAGATAAAGCATGGGATGCTGATCAGGTTGGCGCCATTGGAGAAATGACAGATGCTTGAGCGGTACCATTCATCCTAAGAGGATCTCCTCGGTGTCCGAAGAATGATCGCATCTGCATTCTCCCTCTCAGCTCTTCTTGTGCTCAAGTTGAGGAAATTCTGGGTTAGGCTCCCACTAATGGAACCAGCATGTGCCGGGGGTAGGAGATTGCTGGGAGACAGGTGCCATTTCGCAAGTTTTCAGATCCAGTGCTTCATTAGCACACATGGCTTCTGGGGTATGAGTGACCTTCCACAGTGAAAAGTGAATAAGGGGAAAATAGGAGCTTTTAAAATGCTGGATCTGCTCCTGGGCTATCTAGGGCGGACCTGCAGATTTTATTAAGGTTGACCAAGTATATGTCACTGTCATGTACCTTAGACACAAACTATGGGGAGAGAGAGCTGTGTTCTTCTCTGGTTCATGGGTCTTCAACAGACTGAGTAATGAAACACTCTTGCAGAAGTATTTGTAGAGCCCTGTTATTTCAGATGGTGCTCTTCCTTGTACCTTTACAGGTACGGTGAGAGCCGTGTTTTACACAGGTGTATGCTGGGAGTTTGAGGGCATCACTCTTGAACAGCTGGAAATGAGGATAGAATGTTTCTGAGCAAATTCTATTTCTGAGGACAACATTTCAACCAAAATTAAATGTTTGGGCTTCTAGATACTTCAATCAAATAAAAACAAATGCCCTTGTATAAGGTTTCAGTGGAAATCCCTGAGACAGAAAAAACCAAGAAACCGGAGGACAATTTTAAAAAATAATTTTTCAGGTCGCACTTTGCTGAGATATGGTAGCATGAACTTAAGGGAGTGCAGCTGCAGATATTCACCTCACAAGTGGGAATAGATTCTGCTCTTATCTCTGAAGTCAAGATGTGTATGTGACTGGAAATGCAGACCACTTACTCTCAGATGCTCACTGTGGGATCATGTTTCTCAATCACTCTAGAACCAGGAGGTCCCTCTTTCACCATTGGCAAAGCTATCTGGTTGCTGTGGGGGCTGGTGTTCAACAACTCTGTGCCAGTACAGAATCCCAAGGGTACCACTAGCAAGATCATGGTGTCGGTGTGGGCCTTCTTCGCTGTCATCTTTCTGGCCAGCTACACTGCCAACCTGGCTGCCTTCATGATCCAAGAGGAATACGTGGACCAGGTGTCTGGCTTGAGCGACAAAAAGGTAATGTATCCACCCGAACCCTCAAAGAAGCCTTTTCCACAGAAGAGGCTGCTCTACCCTCTCTTCTTTCCTTTCACAAGGAAAGTGTGCAGGTGTTTTCAGAGTCACATCAAAGCTTCAGACTCTAGTTTAAATAGCACAACTGTTCTTCATTGGTATTCAGTTGCACTTTTACATGTGTTAAGCACTTCAGGAATGAATTATAAACAGAACTGAACTTTGCTTGCTTGCACGATCCCAAACCACACCTTGACTGTCAGCAAGAAACAAATTAATGGAGCTTTGCAGACGATGTGTATAATGGCTGTAACCTGCTTTTTCAGGATGAAATAATTTGTCTTGGGTAGGACTGCTGGCCATTAGGCTAGCAAATATGATCTGTTAATTTATTCTGAGAACAAGTTCTGTCCATGGGGGTAAATCACTGTGGCTTTGATGTTTTACTCTTGCTTGCATTTGAAGTTATACCGTCTTTTTTTCAAGGCGTTTGGAGGCTTAGCACAGGACATCGTTTTCTGTTCAGACTCTGAACACTTGAGGATTTTGAGAAGATTGCTGATACATGCAGGGTAGCGCTGTCTGGCTCGTGAGGGTGTAATGCTTTGCACACCGCTTTATTTCTGTTTTGTGGTGAGGCTACTCACAAGGAATTGAGTATTGTGAGGCTCAATTGCCCACGCTGAGCTCGTTACTCAGTCACTGGGGCTGCTTAAGGGGTCATGCCATTGCAGGGCAGACAAATAGCAATGGGTTGCACACACTGCTGTTGGGATAACAGCAAGAGGAGGACTGCAAGTGTCAGTTGCGGCTGCTGGGTTGGTTATAGTTACCGATTCTCGTGTCCCTCATGACAGTCTAGAAATAATTTGTGGCCAGGCCTCCTGTGTGTACAGCATCCTGTTCAGCAGGCTGGAAATTCTGTGATAGATTAATCATAAGAGTTTTTCTTACTCATTTTGTTGGGGTTTTTTTGGTTTGTTTTTTTTTTTTTTTCCCCCTAGAATGAAACACGGCACAGAGTAGTACAATCCATGCAGAAGTGCTCCTGTTATTTGTGGTAATTTTGACCTCCGTTTGTTTCACACTGTCTCCTCATTTGCAGTGTGCTGTGTTGAGGATGGGGTGGAGGGGAGGATGCTTTTCTGTCAGGTGGAGATTGTTGCAGAGACTCCTTAGAAGCTGTGGGCTCCTTCAGATTGAAAGATACTGTTCAAAACCAGCCAGCCCTATCAGAGGTAACATTAGTTTGTCATCATTAGGTTTTCAACTGTCTGAGCTAAACGGGGTAGTTTGTACCTGTGATCTATTGTTTCAGACTGTGCCTAGGCTCATGGAGAGAACCATGCTTTCATTCTCACATTTTTCAAGATATTCTTCATACCTGCAGAGATATGTGCATGAAATATCATTTGAAAGCAGTGACTCCTGGAGCTTCACAGAGCCTTTGGATACAAATTTCTGGGCCTATTTTAGTTGATTTCACTGTAGGGCCACCTGTGTGTATTGGATTGAGGCCATTTTCTTCTACTTTTCTCTGCCAACATACCTGTATTTACTTTTGCTATGCTAAAGCATATGTGCTTTTTTTCCTCGGGGAAGAGAAAGGCCACAGTACATAGGGAATTGTGGTATGCCTCAAACATCGCTGCTAGTGCAAATACAATATTTGGGTAAGATTACAATCTACCGGAGCGTCTGGAATCAAATGAAAATTGGCTGGTGAAACTGAAGGCCAACAGCTGCCGTTGGACCATAAAGGCAGGTGGGACTAACTCCATCCAAAAGATGTGAGTGAATGAGCTTGATCTACTGGGCTTATGGATTTTACTCTCTGAGTATGCAAAGCACCCTGCAGGATTTGGGAGCAGTCATCCAGACATTTGTCACACTGCTTCGAGATCCCCTGGTTTGGGAGGAATTCACTCTTCTGAATCTCCTCTTTATCCTTTTCCAAAGCCTGCACGCTGCTTGCAACTCACTCACCCTCTCAATGCGCTGCTTGGCCAAGATGAAGGGCACAGCCACATCCAGGGCACATGGAGGTGTGCTGTGCTCTACCTCCCTTCTCTTGCCTGCTTAAAGCCAGTTCAGACTTTCAAAAGAGGCAGTCACTGTTCAAGACTAGGTGGGAAAGACTGTTTTCCAAGAGGAAAGATTGTCGCTTCCAACCTCTTTTATCTCCAGTGTATGATCTGGTGTCCACCGCAAAAGTGAGGCAGATTAGTCTCCTGGCCTTCTCCATCAGCTGGTAAGGGCATCTGTGTCCAGCACAAGGGCTCAGCAGAGGATGCAATCCAAGCCGACAGGCAAAGTGACAGTTGTTTAAAAGGATATTGTTCCTACTTGCCTAGACCCAGATCTGCTTGCAAATGTCTCTGTAGCACGGCAGTACCTGGGGAAGGTGTCCCACTGACACTGTAGAGCAGCCAAAATGCCAGATGCACTCACAAAATCCATTACTGTGCCTGGCTGGGGTACACTTGTCAAGGTCAGGCTGGCTACACTCTGCAACAGCTACCCTGAGGGTCTCCTTGGACCCTCTTCCTTGGGTCTCTCCTGGGAAGAACCGCTCCAAGAGGTGCCTACAGCTGCCGACATGCCGCTTCCCCAGAAAAACAGACTGAAACGCTCCAGATGTCTCAGGACTTGGATGGTGTCTTGGCTGTGCCCCAGCATTTACTTCCTAATGGCATGCAAGACAAAGACTAACGTCATGTCCCCACTGTGCTTGTGTGGGTGCCTGAGCAGGTCTGTCTGAGCTGGGCTGGAGTGGATGCCTCTGTGCCAGGTTACCAGGTTGAACGGAGGGTGTCTGGAGGCCCCCTGTATGAACTTAGTGACCTCTGCCACTCTCTCTCTGTCCCAGGTGATGCTCACCTTGCTGAATGCCACCCTTTGAGCATAGCTGGCTCAAAACAAGTGCCACAGCTGATGCAGGAACCCACCCCATGATGGCTGTTAGTTCCCCCATGTTAACCTTTGGAGCTGCTAAATCGTACATCAAGCTTTAGCTCTTAACTCTGGGGCAGCCATGGGCAGGTTGAGGGAGGAGAAACCTGCTGCCTGAGAGCAGCACTGGCCCTGTGAGTTCTGCAGGAAGAGTCCTGCTCTCCACAGCATCTCCTTTCCAGCTCCCTGTTCTTGTGGCATGCTGAACCACTTTCCTCCTGCGCAGGTGCCGAAGAAGCACCTTCCGCCTCCACCTGTCCATCTTGTGCAGCAGAGGGGCTGGAGGTGGTCCTGGAAGGGGCAGTGCCATGCTGGCCGTGTCAGCTCTCAGCAAGCCCAGCTGGAGCATCTTTGCATGTGCTGCTGGGCTGCATCCATCCGGGATCCATGTGGGGGGCTGCTGCTGCCCTGAGCCCTGCGAAAGCCCCAGTGGTAAGAGGGCCTGTCGCAGAATACTGCAGTCAGCTCCCGGGTCTGGATTTCATCTGAGTGTAATCAGAAGATATAACCCAATTTCCATTAGTGGGAGAGCTTCAGACACATTAGAGAAACAAGCGCCTGCGGTATTTCAGTCTAACGAAGGCAATAAATACAGGAAAGATTATATAAAATGAACTAATGTGTGAAGTAATCTAATAGCTATACGTAATTTCCATTCATATACAGTAGTAATAGAATAAAAGCAAATGTGGACAGCCAGCAGGGCATTTAAATAAAATGATTTAGAAGGCAGTAGGTTAATAATAATAAAAAAATAGTATCCTTTCCTATAAATTAGTTGGAAATGCCAAGGAAGCTAATAAAGTATCAAAATGGTAATTTTGTAATTGACATGAAAAGGAGAGAAATGGATTTCTGCATGCCAGCAAATTAATATAGATTGCTGAAATTTCACACGTATTTGACTTATTTGCTTTTTAAGATGTTAATGAAATGTTGAGACAAATGCAGCATAGATCAGTTATTTTTTCAATAGATACAAGTTTGTTCCTTTTTTTAAAAGGTAAGTTTTGAAGTTAAAACTGGGCAGTATTTTTACTGAAAAAAAATCTGAGGAGAGTATAAGAAGACAGAAGGAATTCCTGATATTTTCCAAAATAGCTCATTTTACTATACTTGATACAAAATACTTTGATATTTCTGACATGTATTTTGACATGTCATTTTCTAAAGGCACTACTCATAAAATTGACCTACATTTAAGGGGAAAAAAAAAGGAGGAAAAAGATTTTTTTTTTTCTGTAACAAAGGAAAGGGGCAGATGGAGATAATTGGAAGACAAAACAACACAGGTAGATCTGAGGTGAATGGAACATTTCAAGTTGATACAAAGCAAAAGCCTCACCGAAAACCTGCAAAAATAAAAGGACCTGCACTTTTCTGGCAGTAATAGATGCTTGGCTGTGAAACGGAAAAATGAATTATTTCCCACATTGTACTTTGCAGCACATTAAATCGAAATTATACAAGGATCCCAGATATGCAGAACACTTAAGCGTGTGCTTAACTTTGTGCTCATGAGTGGTGACATTAAAGTCAATGGGCTATTATACACATGATTGAAGTTAAATGCTTCCCTGAGCTTGCAGCTTTTGTACAACAAATACCTGTTCTGGAGAAGTCCAGGGGAAAATGCAGAGCAGATATCTTCAGCTAGACATTTTTTAAGAGGACTAAAAGTGGGGGTCAGTCTTGTGCCTTGTGAGCTCTATGAGGGGAAGGTTGTCTAACTGGGTGGCTCGGAGGCAGTAAAAACCTTCCGTGGGATTAAACATTTACTGTTAACTGACATTTGTGCTGCTTCCACACCTTTCGGCAGGGTACAAAGGAAGTTTTATGTGGTAGTGTCCAAAGGCAGAAAGTACGCAATCTTTCAACAGCAGTATGATTTTTATTGTCAGGACACCTTTGCGGGGATATGAGTTAGGCAGACAAAAGAAGGACCATGCCACTTCCAATTGTGTCCTCTTGTGATAAATCATAACCTTTTCCAAAATGCGTAAATCCGATGCACCTTGCTTGACAAAAAGACTCCCCAAAATAAAGAAGTTCTTGAATCTCCAGACCTTATGTCATGGGGTAGAGTTGAATTTCTTTCCACAGGGGTTTCCTAGGGGTACATCTCCCTGTAAATGAGTTGAACTGTGCCCTTTGCTTAAATATGACCTTTATCAATAACAGTGGTATTGACTAGTGCTTAATATAAGAAACACTGGCTCATAGTGAAGTGTAGAAAACTCAGAGCTCTGATACGCTGAAATTTTGTGGCTTGAAATCTGATTATTTCTCTGCATCTCCTTGTAAATCATCAGGTGCTATAGTATGAAGTATTTACAAATGCTATATACTGTAGCTATATATTATGTGTAAACACACATAATACATGTGTACTATGTGTAATTACATATTATGCTAAAATTTTCATATTAATAAATAGCTATTAAATAGCTACAGCATATTATATGTTAGTAATAGATCTTTCTAACTTGTGACTTACATTTGTTGTGTACATAAATGTGATCTCGGATGAATTTTTGCAATTGCAGATGGGTGTGTTTATCATAGATTTATTAAGGGGAAAAAAAAAGGAGGAGACATTAGTCTTTGTATTGGGATGATTTTTTTGCTTTCTGAGGTCTTTGGAACAAACCTCTGTGCCTGTGTGCTAAAATGTGATTCGGTAGTTTTTGAGACTATGAATGTTTAAAGACAGTGGGCTTTCAAACATGTTTTTTCCCCCCTGCTTTAGTCCTACTTTCTTTGTCATTCTCCCTCTTTTTCTTAAGATCAGCACTGTGCAGTGCAGAGTGGCAAGGAGGCTGCAGTGTGCTTTAGCCTTCACTTGGTCTCCCAGGATTCTCTTTTTCTGTTCATCTGGAGGGACTTCCCAGGTATCAACACAAGCTGGGGGATGAAGGGATCGAGAGCAGCCCTGCCGAGAAGGACTTGGGGGTGCTGGTGGATGAGGGGCTGGACATGACCCAGCCACGTGCACTCACAGCCCAGAAAGCCAATTGTGTCCTGGGCTGCATCCAAAGCAGCGTGGGCAGCAGGGAGAGGGAGGGGATTCTGCCCCTCTGCTCTGCTCTGGTGAGATCCCACCTGCAGTGCTGCATCCAGCTCTGGGGTGTTGTCTTCTGAACAAAAAGGAGATGGAGCTGCTAGAGTGAGTCCAGAGGAGGCCACCAAAATGCTTAAAAGGATGGAGCACCTGTCCTTACAAGGAAAGGCTGAGAGAATTGGGATTGTTCAGCATGGAAAAGGGAAGGCTTTAGGGTGACCTAATTGTGGCCTTCCAGTATCTGAAGGGAAACCTACAAGAAAGATGGAGAGAGACTTTTTAACAGGAGCATGTGATGACAGGACAAAGGGTAAGGGCTTCAAACTGAAAAAGAATAGGTTTAAATTAGGTATTAGGAAAAAAATTCTTTGCTGTGATGGTGGTAAGGCACTGGAACCAGTGCCCAGAGAAGCTGTGGATGCCCCATCCCTGGAACTGTTCAAGGCCAGGTTGGATGGGACTCCAAGCAACTGGTCTAGTGAGAGATGTCCCTGACCACAGCATGAGGATTGGGATTAGATGGTCTTTAAGGTCCCTTCCACTCCATTCTATGATTTAACGACAGTAAAAACCTGTAATGGGGCTATTCAGGATTATTGCCAGTTAAAATGCAGTTTAGTTGGGAACTTAAGCAGGTAAGATGCAAGGGGAGGGGATACTCAGAGTCAGACTGTGGGCTTAATTCATCCTTGCTGGAAAAGAAGAAATGCAAACCCCTGGGCTTTGTTGGAGGCATGGATGAGAGTTGCTGGATGAGGGACTTTGGTGATGGGGCCATGGCAAAGTCCTTAGCTTGCAGCTTTTGCATTCCCCCTCCGCAATGCCCTGGCCTTTCCCAGGCCTTGGCCACCACTGACCCTTTCTTTTCATCTTCCTTTTTACCAGCTCTCAGAGCTATCCCCCTTTGGAGGTAGTGGTTAAATTTGGTTGCTTCTGTGCTAATTGCTTGGCAGTCTGGAAAAAGCTGTCTTTGGAGAGTTACGTAAGGGGGAGAGGGAGAGAGGGAAGCAAAGGATTGTCCTGCTTCTCACATCAGTATAAGTCAGCAGAGAGGGAAACAATGAGTATTTTTATTTATTATTTATATGGTGCCATAAATGTACTTGGCACTTTGCAGTCAAATAAAAGACAATGGCCCTGCCACCAAAATTTGGCAGCCTGAGAGATGAGAGCTGGCCTCCTTCAACTGAATGATCAGGGCTGAATTACTGGTGGGGAAGGAATGGGAGTATAAGATCTACAGGATTAAAGAAAAAAATACAACAGCTGTACCCCCACACTTTCATTGCTGATGCCTAGTGACATTTAGAGTTATATGTACATCCATATACTTGATAAATATTTGGCAGGTTGTATCTTTCCAGGTATTTTTACTTCGCTGCATGGAAAGAAGCCCTGCTTCTCCCACGCCTTGGGCTACTCAAGGTCAAACTTCCCCTAAGTCTCGGTGGCCCAGTAGACTTGTTTACTTCAGGTGTAGCTCAGTGCCCCAGGACTCACATGGGAGTGATATGGCTTTCATTTCTCTCCTGCCTTTCACTTGCAGGTGGGAGGCAGCTTTCCTCGGAAGGCATTATCTCCCAGCCCTGGGAATGTGCTGGAATGATCCAGCTGCCCTGTCTGAAGTGCCCTGCTTTTTTGCTTTGCCTCCCTGCCCTACAGACGTGCTTAAGAAATTGCACTAATGTGATTGCTAAGTTTTTATAATTACTTGGATGAAAATTCTGGCCCCTGTAAAGTCTTTTGGAGGTTTGCCAGGCCTGCACAGGGTTTTCACCCTGCTGCCCAGTGGAGAGTACCCACATAAAAGTAGGTTGGCTACTGTTAGTACTCAGAAGACAGGAGGATCTGACCTTCCTTTGTTAGTGAAAATGGGTGAAAAATGGAAGTGCTCCCCCACCAAACTATATCCTCTGAATTTCTCAGAGTGCCTCATAATTTGTTAACCAGCTGTCTCATGTGCAAACAAAGCTGATTTCAAATTCCTCTGTACTTAGCTGCCACCTCTCATCTCAAGGTCTTTTTAATCAGTTAATTTTCTCCCTCTGAATGAGCATCTACACTTCTAATGATATTAACATGAGTGTAGTAACTGGCATCTTTCTGCCTCACTAATTTCTGTTTTGTGTTTGCCTGGGATTATTCAGTAGGTACCTTTTTTCCCACTGTGTCTAGCTTCCAAGGAAGCTGACTTTCAAGAATGAAATACATGGCACGATTTGATGCTGGATGAACAGATGATCTCCGTGCTCTACATGCACGCAAACAAAAGTTAAGTGTACCGTAGCTATGATTTCATAGCCCCCTTCATTGCAACAGCTGTTCATTGCAACAGGGTTAGTATGTGTGATATCAGAACACCACAGTCATACCAACACTTGAGCTGTGCAAGGAGCTTTTGGCTCGGACTGGTGAAGCTCAGTGATTCCACTGCAGATGTCTTCTGGTCAAGCTTGAGGGACATCTAACAGTGGCTTGAAGCCTATATACTGCCAAATGTGTCCTGAGGAATATTTAAGGTTTTGATATTACCTGTTGGGTGGAGAAACTGCACAGAGCCTGTGTAACGCTCACGCACTTGGCTGACCCAGAAGAAGCCTGGTGTGCTGGCGGTGGGTGGACTCTGTCTGTATGTGATGGTCTGATCCTGAAGCGGCCCCTCAGGCCTGGTGTGTCTGTAATGCTTGGGTCAGCATAAAGGCAGCGTGGTGGCAGCAGGCACAGGTAGGTGTGTTCGTGGAAGATGTGGGACCCCCGACATGCCATCTGTTTGGGGTGACGCTGCACTGCCCAAGGTTTTCAGTCTCCTGCTCCGTGCAGAAGCGGCGCAGAGCGGGCCTGCACATAGCAACCCGGCTTGTAGAGAGCCTGCACGGTCCTACTGTGTGCATTGCTCTGGCAATAACCGCATGTGATGGAGGCTTCTTCCACCAATTGGATCTCTGCTTTCATCTCAGTTATTTTGCAAGGACAACTATTTTTAAAGTTGCTATATTTGAACTCCTTTCTTTTGCTTTCACCTGCCCCCCCTCACCTCTGCATTGTCACTAGGTTGCTCTGTTCCCTTTCCTGACCCGCACATGTCCATATTGCACCAATAGACATTCATAGATTTTTTTTTTTCTTGTTTGTGGGTCTGACCCACACTACATCTTCCTTTAAAAGGGACTTTATTCGAATTCTTTGCCAACTTTGCTGCAGTCAGCTGCACTAACTGATAACTCCTTTCTTGGACTTATCTAGAGCAATTCATGGGTGAAAGCGCTATGCAAAGCAAGACAGAGAATTTGAAACATCACTGGGTACTGAATAATAAGATAAACCACAAAGTCAAAGTCTGAGGGAGCACAAGGTAATTCTATGCCCTCCCAAATTCGACATATTGGATTTGGTGCTGTTCGATTTCTTTTTTTTCAATTTCCTTTTTTCATTTGTTCATAAATCAAGACACGTATTGTTTGACTGGTGAAGATGAAACTGAGGTTTCACCACTGCAGTCTTAGGGTTGATTTCTGCAACTGATCCACAATCAGGAAGAGTGGATGTGGCAACTAGATTCAGAGCTGTGAGGAGTCCCAGCCACTGCTGAGGAGGCAGAGAATGTTATTGTGAGGCAATGCGGGAGGGAACTAAAAAGAGCTAGGGTAAAAGGATGATCTGAAAACTTATAGTCACTTAGAAATGCCCGTGAGTTCCACCTTGGAAATAAAAAATGTCTGTAATGTCAAAACTACGCAACTGTGCAGAGGGGAGAGGAATGCTTTAGGAATGAATCTCAAGAAGTATCTGTACGAGAGAGTCATTAATAATAGAGAATGAGCAGCACAGCCACTTTAGTCTGCTCTCTTCACAGACTTGTACCAGTGCTATAATTTAGGTTTGCAGTATGATTTTCTCCCTCTGCTGTTGGGCTGGCACAGCTGGCACACTCCTAGCCGGGATGCAATTTTGTCAATTTTAAAGTGCCTACAGCACCATGCCACCAACAGTTGCAAGTTCCATGCTTGAAATCTGTAGAGCACTTCCTCTATCAGGGCAAGTGACTGCAGGCACGGGTTTGTGGATGTGCCTATGTGCCCAATCAAGCTGCATAAAGAAAATAATACAGCAAAAGCCCTGAAGATGGTGCTGGCAGTGATGATTGACATTCCAGAAACAAACTGGTCACTACCTGAATGCAGATCAGGACAGAGTACAGCTTTGAAGAACTTGCAAGCTGAAAATGAAGGATAGACAGAACATGATATAATATAGAGAAGCCCTGAGAAGAGTAATAATGAGCATGAACTCTCACTAGCATTGTTTTCGTTGCCTTACTGCAAGCTTTTTTAGTATAATATTCTCTCAGCATCTTTGTGTCTTGATCAGACTGTTCTTGATAAGGTGGAGAGCATGTTCACCAACCAAAGGTAAGTCAAGGAAAGACCTACAGGAGACAGCCAAAGGACAGCAGCAGGAATGGCTGCAGGTCCATTTAATACAGCTTGCAAAGAAAGACTAAAGAAACTGGGCTTTTTTAGCTACAGTGAAAGACCATGGAGAAGAAGCAGCACAACGGTCTTCAAAAACATAAAATACACCTTCAGAGAAGAAGAAACTATTTGGATTTCCCTGTCCATGGACAAGATAACAGAAAATACTGCAGTTGTATTGCAGCTGGAAGGCTTTAGTTCAGATACTTGGAAGAACTTTCCAGTAGTAAAGCTCTGGTGGGGATTGTCCAGGGAATGGAGGAGTCTCCAGCACCAGCCATCTTCCACAGTGGGCTGAATGAAGAGCTGTCAGGAATGGTGATGTCCAGGAGAGACTCACTGGAGAGACAGAGGTGGAAGAGACATCTTCTCAGGGTCAAATCTAGGTTTGTGATTCTGTGGTGTTGTTTGTGGTGCAGCTTGGGGACAAAAATTATATATTTTGGGGATATGAAAAGGATAAGCTTCTTCTCTTTGAGAGTCATCCATTAGCTGTGAAGGAATTCATTTCCTGGCTGAAACAGAGGACATAGAAGGCATCTAGGGCAAGATATGCTGCTGTGGATGTGTAGCCAATCAGGACTTAAGTTAGACCTCAGAGTTAGACCTGAAAATCACTGACCCACTCTTCAATTTTTAAGGTTCTGAAGGAAGCTCTTGTGCAAACAGCCTGGCTGGATTTTCAGGCAATGAAGAAAGGTGCAAGCTGACAGCAGTGACATGCAGCTGAACCAGAGCGAGAGGAGACAATAAAGGATATTTGGGCAATGCAGAGAGGTTGTGCATTAAGAGGGTGGTGGGCACTTCGGGCTTGTTGCTACCCATAGCAGTTGTCTCCCTGTACCTTTGGTGGGAGAAGCTGTCCTGAGGGCCAAAAGGCCCAGTGGCTAGATTCACTTGTGCCAATGTAGATGTCTAGAGCCATTTTAGGTGTACTGGAGTGTCCAAACTACCCTCAGGTGGCTGGCAAATTTGACACGGGGGCTATGAGAGACCTGTTCACAGGGTGAAATTCCCTTGGCATCTCAGCTTGGCACTTACTTTTGGGCACATGAAGTGAACTCAAAGTATCTAACATGGGCTTAAGCTCTTTTGGACTTGAGGCTAGCAAAGGAGCTGAATCTAGGGCTCTTAGTTTGGTGGGTCAGAGCTGTGGAGCTTCCTGTGGTAGAAAACTTTAACTGGGCATCTGGGTCTTACGAAGTGTAAGGAGCTCTCGCAGAGAAGCTGTATAATGGTAAANGCCCTTGCACCAAGTTCTGCCAGCTCATTATGTTATTCAGCAGTGGATTGATTTGGGCTTTTTTAAAGCAGTGTAAAAGTAGATCGGCTGGTAAAAAAGAGCCTTTTTGTTGTGAGAGCTTGCTGAGTTTGGGAAACTGCTTTCAATGCTATTGGCAAACACTTTACAGTGTAAACAGGGCCTACATCAGGCAGATAAATAAGTGCAGATGTGCTTTTCTGTAGGATCCATTTGGTGATAGACAATATATTGAAAAAAAAATTCCCATCAAATTAATTGTGGCCAATTAGACATAACCCCTTCCCCTCATCTCTGAATCCCCTCCAATTGCTGCTGCATGAATGGGAAGAGCTCCTATCACCTGTTTCATTATGCAGATTGATATTCGAACATCTGAGAACAATGCTGCTTTCTGCACGGCACGGCTCCAAATTGCTAATGAAACAGCTCTGCCAGCCGAGTCACTTAAACCCGCTTTCACTGCTGCTGTCGACAGCTCTCATGGAGAGATGTGGAGGGGAGCGGGAAAGGAGCTCTCCCCCCCGAATGTGCTAACAGCTCCCAGCCTGTGTGTTTATCGCTCTCCAGAGAAGGAAGATTTCTGCTCTCGGATTCTGCGAGATTACTTTTCCAAAGCCGGGGTCTGCTTTGCACTTAGCGCTCCTTGATTTCAGTTTCGGAGTGAGGGGTTGAAGAGGCAAGCAGCCACTGGGCTCTGGACATAGACATCTTATGTCCCAGAGCTACCCCAGCCCTTCAGGCGTCCTTGGTGTCTGCTTTCCACCCCCATCTCTAGCATCCACCTTCACAATTGCTGTGAAGCAAGTGGGACTTCTTTCATGGGTGAAAGGATGTGCACATCACCTTGGGTACGTAAAAGGGGAGCATCTCCCAACAGAGATTCCATGGTGAATGAGTGGGAGGATGCAAGTGGGATACATCTCTGCCTGTGGCTCTTTGGGTGCAGGACTGCAGCTGAGCCCTGCTGGTTCTCTCACAGGCAGTCACCCCTTGAGGTAGGTAGAGCTGGGCAGCAGGACAGGTCTCCTGCTACAGGCAAGTATAACACAGGGCTCCTACAAGTGTGGACCCTGTACAGCTGGGTTTTCTCAGCAACTGGTGTAGTTGCTTATCTTCCCTTCCCCTATTACCAACACATTTTTTTGCCAGAGACTCACAGGACTCCTCTTTGCGGATGCCTGGGGTAGAGTAGTTGTGACTTAGGGCTCTGACAGGAGAAATATTTGCATGAAATAATGGGACCATTCTCTCACAGATCTACATTCTGACCCTTTCTCTCCATATCTGTGGTTAATTCCACGATGTTGTCAATGTTTACTGCAGCATTGAGATTACCTCTGCACAGGCTTCCTCCATGTAATGGCCCCTGCATTGTGCCTCAGCCCCTCCCTCATGTCGCAGACTCCTGATTGACCGGTCTGCCAAAGAGCTCTGCTTCCCTGGGGATGATACTTCTGATCCAGGCCCGTTCTCCCAGCCCCTGGGAGAAATCAAATAAGCGGCTTTCCTTACTGAACTCTTTGACAATCTGTCAATTAACTTTCTTCCTTAGGGATCATGTCCAGTTCCTCCACACATTCCTCTACTGTGTTGCCAGGAGGGGACACACCCCTTTCCCATCTATCCCATGAACTTTCTGGGAAGGCTTGCATGTCTTCTTGTTCCCTCAGTATGAGCTGTGTGAGTTCACATCTGTGAGTTCAGAATGATGCAATAATTTTTGACTCTGGAGAGCTCACTGGAGATCCCTCCATGCCTGGACTGAGCTGTGTCCACTTACTGCCAAGAAACAAATGTGGGGATTTTTGAACTGCTATCTCCTGTCAGAAAGCTGCATGCATGTACTGCTATTACTTCTCAAATATGGAGAAGTAGCTGCTTATCTCTGGCTCCATGGACTGTGGGGTCAGCTGGACATTGGTTGCTTTCAGCTTTGTAAACATCAAGCCAGGTTAGCTGGGGATCTGTGTTCCTCTTAGGCACTCAAGCTAAAATTGTCTGGTGTGGGCCCCATATGGATCCTTTGATATCGTTTCCTGTCTTGCTGTCCACCAAGCTTTGGCTGAAGTGTGTGTGCATGTTGATGCGTGGAGAATAATTTGCATTTGAGGCTCTGTTCTGACTAAGGAATGAGCAGGGGGTAAGGGCTGGTGAGTGAATGAGTAGTATGTGAATTTGTAGATGTCATCAACCTGACTTCTTTCTCTAGAAATGTGCTTTTCCAGTTGCTAGAAACAGGCATTTCCTAAAAGAGAGATGTTTTCATTCATTTATTGATTGCCCAGGAGATTAAAAATGAAATCTGGAGCCTTTTGCCTGTGGCTGCTATTATGGACTCTGGAACACAGTGGGGGCAAAGGATAGTTCAGAGTTGGGATTGTTTCCCTTACCACAGCCCTTTGTAATCCTTCTTACTCTAGTTTGTAGACATTGTGATGGAAGTAGGGATTGTGTCACTGGGAATGGAGGGTGGAGGTATAAAATGGGCATGCCAAAACTCAGTTGCACCAATATTGGTCAGGCCTGCCTGACGCTCGTCCTGTTGACTGTATGCTGTTGGAGGGCTCTGTGGGAATGGGAATGTCCTGTTTGCCTTCAAGGCGGGGTTCTGCAGTCTCTGGGAAAGCAGGTTGCCCGTGCTGCAATCTCCTGGTTTAGCATGTCAAGGGGGAGAATGCGTTTCTTTGTGTCTGGCATGGCAGTGCCCTCCTTGTGATGGGTCCCCTAGGCTGCTGCTTTAATCAGCTTAGTAAAAAAGAAGAATTTTAGCATGCTGTGGTGATTTTTCTCCCATCAAAGTTTGCTTTCATTACAGTCTTTGATAGCTGTGAGTTTGTCTTCATCCCTAGAGGGTGTGACAAAGTTCTAAGAGACACCTTACTGTCTGTTTTATGCTATGTGAAACTTCTGTTTTGTTGGTGATGCACTAACCTGAGTTCAGAAAAACAGCCCTGATGTTTTTTATTGGGTTAAAGCATAGGATATGTGTTCTCTCTCACACACTCACATGCACTCATATTAGCTCATCTTGCCATCCAGACTGGAGAGATGAATTGACTGATACACAGAAACAGGTGACCAGTACGTTCACCTATCCACAGGCACAGCTTCTAGCTGTCCTCATGGCTGAGATGTTGTGAGCGAGATACACTGCTTTAGGGGCTCTGGCCTCCTCAGTTGAGTTGACCAAGCTCCAAAATGGCTTTAAGCAGAGCTCAAGAACAAGGCTCATCTGCATGTGTTTTAAGCTAGAACTGTCTGTAGATTGAAGCCCTGTAGAAGGTGGCAGTGCATGACTGCATGTATTCATGTACCAGGTGAACTCCTGGTGGCAAATGGGTTTGGTCTGACCATAAGCATGTTGTCAGCGTGCTTCTCAGGATTGTGAAAATGCACAGTCACAGTTGGGAGTCAAGAAAGAACACCAGGCAAGCTGCTGCTTGATATATCCAGAGAGGAGGAGGCTTCTTTCCGTTTAATCTACCTTTGCATCTTTACTGCTTATTCAGTTCCTGGTTTACAATTCTGTGCTCCTTCTCATCTGCTGGTTCTAGGGCTTTTGAGCAGTCTTGATAATTGACAGTCTAAATTTTACTGCTCATAAAATCCCAGAGAGCATTGATTATGACTTGAGTTGAGCAAGTGGCATATAAAATCTCACAGCCTTGCAGCCGTGGGGGAATGTTATGATGAATGTATTTCTTGTGAGCGGCAAAAGCTTTGGAGTGTTCTGCCAGCTCTGTTCTGGGCATCAAATGTTACTAGTAACTTGCAGCCACTAACAGCATTTCATTTGGGACATTTGCCCAAAACTTTGAAAGCTGATCATTTGTTTAGTGAGGTGGGTGTGAGGTATGCTGAGAGGCATCTCTCCTCATTAATTACTTTTCTACTTCTGTCAGAACCAGGAAGTGCAAAGGCATCCACAGAGCTGAAAAAGATACTTCTTAGGAACTAAATGACAGTTTGTAGATAAAAAGCACATCACATAGACTTTATTGGAAACTGTTTCTTGACTGTGTTCCAGCACCACTGTTACATTCTCCTTTTCCTTTTTCCTTTTATCTAGCCTCCTATTTAATCGCTGATCACTGACTATTTCATGCACTTAATCCAGAGTAGACAGAAAGAACAGCTTGCTCAGATTTACTTCTTGTTTCTTAGGCATTAACAGGAGATATTTGTGTTTGAAAAGAGTGAAATATAATATCTTCTCAATTATGTTTTCTACACGATAGTAAAATAAAATCAGAACTGCCTCCTGATGTTCTCCCAACCAGATGACTGCTTCAATCTGAAAGATTGTGAGAAATGTTCCTTTTTCTGTCTCTTCAGTTCCAGAAACCAAATGACTTCTCACCCCCTTTCCGCTTCGGGACAGTTCCCAATGGCAGCACGGAAAGGAACATTCGCAACAACTACCCTGAAATGCACAGCTACATGGTGAAGTTCAACCAGAGGGGGGTGGACGATGCGCTGTTCTCGCTGAAGACTGGGTGAGGCTTTCTCGCATGCTCACTCACCACAGACCTTTTTGCATGCTTGTCTGAAAAATTTAATTTTTAGGGTTTGAAAAATGAGCCTCTGTTATCATTCCATGGTTAAAAGCATAGTAAGGCCACACATAGAACAGTAGCACGGGAGAGTAACTCTGTGGTTCTTTTTGCCATGTTTTTCTATTGACATCTGTAAAAGAGTTTCTGGTTTTGCTGTGTTGATAAGAATACAAAAAAAAAAAAAAAAAGAGGATCTACTGTATCCCTGTGTACATAATCCATGTGTGTATTGGTCCCAAAGACATTGCTTCATCAAGATGTTTCATGCTGATGGGTTTTTACGCTTACAGAAGAAAAGCTCACAGATCTCTGTGGACAAAGTTTTTTTCAGAGCATTTATATTGTCATCTGGAAATTCCTTTGTTTTCCCTCCTTCTGTGTATAAAAGATTATGCTAATCAGGAAGCTGTCAGACTAATCCCACCCCAGTGTATCACCAGTTAATATAATGTAATGGAAGGTAGGCTTGAAGCAAATAGTTTGGAAGTAGCTTACTCTCTGGAATATTTTAGTATCAAGGGCTAAACAAACATTATTTGAATAATAAGGAAGTATAAAAAATGTAAGCATTTCCTTGGGTAATTTTGGAAATGTGGGAAAAATTGTTAGCAAAAAGCATGCTTGAATAGCTCATCCTGTTTTAATAACAGTGAATCTGCAAAGGAACTAACTCAAAATGGCATTTTGCAAGCCTTTGTCCTTTATAATTAAAGACCTCCTCCCAGAGCTGACCATTTTAGTTGCCAGAGCCCAGCCCCAGTGAAAAAAAAATTTTGCTTACACTCAGGTTGCACTCTTATGAGAAAGTTCGTTCCAAAGCACAAATTAAGATGTTTAGCCAATTTAATTACTAGATTGACTGAATATTCCTAAACCTGTTTGCCAGGTTCAGAGGTACACAGTCCATTACAAATGGTTGTACCATTGCTGGATATCGTCCTGGGAAGATACATTTGCCAGGATAGTCATCATTCAGGAAATAAATATGCACTGTCCTGGAAATATATGGATGAAATAGAGTTCATCACTTGTGATAGATGTCATCCTGGCTTCATATTCACCCTTGGACAGACTTCCTCACAGATAAGCACTTGAACTGAGATAATCACCATCCTGTAAATATATGTGCAGGAGGTGTATTGTAAACATAGTGTGTGAGAGAGAATGTGCAACCGGAAGGTCTTAGGTCATTTATCAGAAAGTGTTTCATTTCAGATCTAGTGGGAGGATTTACTCATCAGCTGTCTTTGGGTCTGTGGAAGATGCAGCCTCCTGAGACTGCCCCCCACATCCAAATCGATTTGTTGCAGTGTGAAAAAGATCTCATCTGGCTGTTGTGCTCTCTACATAGTCCATAATGGGGATTTCTCTGTGTGGAAACAGAATTTTTGTTGTGATTTTCAGCTGAACAGTCTTTAAACAAAGACCAATTCAGCATGATAAACCATAAAGCTGCTGTTGTGGCCACTTGACATTGGTAAAGATCTGGTAGTACTTTTCACAGTAACTGAGGGGTTAAACATAATGTCCTGACTGTATTTGATTTAAAAAAGATACATTTTTCTCAGCTAAATCATGCCAGCATTTGAATTGGAGAAAATATGTTCCTTACTTCAATCCCTACTTTGCTATCTAATATTGATACATTTTATAAGGCATTTTAGATTCTTTTGAGATGAAAGGCAGTACAGAAATATAAGCTATTCTTAAGGATATAGATCCCCTTGACTTCCTCTTCATTCATCTTTAGCTTGCAGCATGTTTGTATTCCAAATTTTCCTTCAGATCAGAAATTATGATTACCAGAAAGTCAGAAAGAAATAGACAATCCTTATTTATAACCCAGATTCACCTGTAAGACAGCTTTAGGCTTAGATTTCATTTAACTATGGTACAGGTTAGGATGACACACCTGAAGGATGGGATACCATCCAGAGGGACCTGGACAGGTTCAAGAAGTGGGCATATGGGGATCTTGTGATACTTAACAAGGCCAAGTGCAAGGTGCTGCACTGGGGTCAGGGCAATCCCCGGTATCAACACAGGCTGGGGGATGGACAGATTGAGAGCAGCCCTGCCGAGAAGGACTTGGGGGTGCTGGTGGATGAGGGGCTGGACATGACCCAGCAATGTGCACTCACAGCCCAGAAAGCCAATTGTATCCTGGGCTGCATCCAAAGCAGCGTGGGCAGCAGGGCAAGGGAGGGGATTCTGCCCCTCTGCTCTGCTCTGGTGAGATCCCACCTGCAGTGCTGCATCCAGCTCTGGGGTGTTGTCTTCTGAACAAAAAGGAGATGGAGCTGCTAGAGTGAGTCCAGAGGAGGCCACCAAAATGCTTAAAAGGATGGAGCACCTGTCCTTACAAGGAAAGGCTGAGAGAATTGGGATTGTTCAGCGTGGAAAAGGGAAGGCTTTAGGGGGACCTAATTGTGGCCTTCCCAAAGAGAACCTACAAGAGAGCTGGAGAGAACCTTTTTATAAATGCATGTAGTGACAGGACAAGGGGGAATGGTTTCAATCTAAAAGATTAGATAAATTAGATATTAGGAAAAAAATTCTTCCACATGATGGTGGTGAGGCACTTTACTGTGAGGTGATGAAGCTGTGGATGCCCCACCCCTAGAGTGTTTGAGGCCAGGCTGGATAGGGCTCTGAGCAACCTGGTCTAGTGGAAGATGTTCCTGCCCATGTCATGGGGGTTGGAACTAGATGGTCTTTAAGATCCTTTCCAACCCAAACCTTTCTATGATTCTACATAACATATTGCAGTCCATCTGAAAAAGGTTAATTTCTTCCTTAGCTACCTAAAACCACCTTTGAATTCATACGGATTTTGTGTTTTCTGTACTATACCCTCTTGTTTCTTGCATCTGTGCAGGAAGTTGGATGCTTTCATTTATGATGCAGCAGTGCTAAACTACATGGCTGGCAGAGATGAAGGCTGCAAGCTGGTGACGATTGGGAGCGGGAAAGTGTTTGCCTCCACTGGCTATGGCATTGCCATCCAAAAGGACTCGGGCTGGAAGCGCCAGGTTGATCTTGCGATTCTACAGCTTTTTGGAGATGGTAAGTGACAAGAAAAAGAAGCACTGAAGTTTCCTAAGAAATACCAAGTTTTGCGCATAAGAAATGAAAGTTTCCAGCTCTGGTGCTTCAGATGTGAGTTGAGAACATGAAATTATTAATGGGTTTTTTTTAGAGGCATCACACCAAAAATGTGAGGATGTCACTTCTTTCATGTTGTTGATGCAGGGTAGCGGTATCATCAAAAGCAGTGCCGAAAGCACTAAAGTTTTCATAGAACAAGCTCAGATGTGTGTTTGAAAAAATATCTTATGTGAAGAATGTCTTGTAAAAACAAGATTTCTGGTGTGAATTTTTCACTACCTTTGAGGTTTTGCCATGACCAAACCCACTAATTATACTGGACTGTCTGTGGTTATTCCATACTTTATCGCTCTAGACAGGATCAATCCATACAGGGTTTACAGAATTAAAGGATAAATATTTCTGGATGAAAGAGCTAGATCAGATTTTCCAAAATCTCAAAAAAACCCCAAAGCAAAACAAGAAGAAAAAACAAGAAAGAGCTCGAGACTCAGAAGCGTATTTTGGAGTGAGTTTTTAATTAGAACATTATAGTTACCTAATACACCTCTTAATTTACAGAGAAATTGCTAGTATTAACAAAAATTATTTATGGGAAAATAAATTCCTTCTTAGGAAATATATTCCCATCTTTCCGTTTCACATTACATTTTCCTGTGTCCTTTTTAATGAATAAATAAAATTCACAAGTTATTTTATTTATAAGTATTTTTTTCCTCCCTGAAATCTGAAAATAACATATCATATTATAAATATGGAAAGAACATAACTTGGACATACTTCAGGAAATTGGCCACCTGACAGACAGGTTGTTCTGTTTCTTAAAAAGCCTAATATGTATTATTTCAGAGAATAAGTTCAGAGACATAAGTCCTCCACAAAGCTTCAAAGACTCTGTTATGGCACTATGTAAATATATGGATTTTCTCCCCCCGCCACTGGACTGGAGATTGAAAATGTGAAAAACTAACTTTCCTAACAACACGAAACAATTTGTCATCCGGCAAAATTAGTTTGTTCTGAATGTCTGAATATATGTGTGTGTGTGTGTGTGTTTACCTTTCTTTCACCCGTCATGAAAGTACCATAATGGTAATAAGTGGTGTATGAAATTAGAGTACAGAACATTTGCTCCTAGCTGATACAAATTAGTAAAATTTTTGATTGGTCAAAGCCCTTGGAAGTGTTGAGTTTGGACAAAACTAAAGGGAAGAAAAACAAGTAAAAACAATCAAATATTTTTTGGAACATTGCACCTAGTTTTAATGAGCTATGGATATGATGGAAAAAAATTTGATTGAAAACAATCAATATTATAAATTCCGAGTTGGAAACATACAATGTTTTCATCTAGAAGTGATTAATTTTTGTCTACCAGTATCAGTCACTAATTTTTCCCTTCATTGACTTAATGAAAGTGGAAGTTTGTGAGGCCAGGTCTTCAGTCATCTGGTGGACAACTGTTTCAGGATCTCAGTGTAAACATCCAGCAAGTGTCATAGCTGTGTCCCGTGGTACAGCTTGTTATGGCTAATATCAGGCTGTGGAAAAATTCTGTTGACTTTCCGGTGACAGGTGGCACTTGCCCCCATCAGAAGGGCAGTCAGGATATTTTATGGATATTGTAGATGTGGAAAAAGAATGTGGAGACTGGAAATTACATTAGATCAGCTTCTTGCTTTCAGTCTGCCCCAGTTTGAGCTCTTTAGCCATTGCAGGATTATCTAACCCATTTCTTTCCTCCTGTCTGTCTTTCTAGGGGAGATGGAGGAGCTAGAAGCTCTCTGGCTCACTGGCATTTGTCACAATGAGAAGAATGAGGTTATGAGCAGCCAGCTGGATATAGATAACATGGCAGGTGTCTTCTACATGTTGGGAGCAGCCATGGCCCTCAGTCTCATCACCTTCATCTGTGAGCATCTCTTCTACTGGCAATTCCGCCACTGCTTCATGGGCGTCTGCTCTGGCAAGCCTGGTGTGGTCTTCTCCATCAGCAGGGTGAGTGCCATTAACTGTCAGGGAGGAACAGCTTAATTCAGACGGTCCTAGGTACTGGAGATGGGAATATCCACCGAGACTGTCTAACACAGAGGTGGCATAGGGTGGCCGTCTGCACAGTGTCATCTTTGCACTGTTAATACTGCAAAAACATGCCAGCTTTTTCTGTGACATCTCTGGTCTCTGCTGGATTATGGTTAAGGAAATGGAAATTTCACATGGAAGTGAAAACACAGTAAAAGACAAGTTAACTGTTACTGTTTGCTCCTCCAAAGTGAGTTGTGAGGAGGCCAAATTTGGGGACCCCCCCCCAATGTAACCAAGTAACGATGGATAATATGATTTGAAATTTGGGAGTTTTACATTGTCCTCTATATTACAGCTTTTCAGCTGACCTTTTGTTAACTAGAAGTGTGCCTTCATTGACAGTCAGAAGTCCTTAACCAAAAGCCATGCCCTGAACCATGCAGAAATCCTTCCACAGAGGATGACCACATAAACTTAGAAATTGCTTTATGCAAATCTGCCTTAGGGTACAACATTTACATTTAAAGCAGACTCTAGCCATTTCTGAGTCATCTTCTCCTATTAGTGTTGCTAGCAGTATCCCATTTGGAGCTTTATTTTCCTTCTTTCAAGCCTCTGGTCCTTTCTCCTGATCCATTCTGAAGTGAGGTCAAATCTTGGCATTTTTTTAGCTCAGCGTCTGATGTAACAGAATTTACTTTGATTGTACAAGGAGTGTATAATTGCTGCATAACATATTGAAGAGAAATGACAAAGCCTTTGAATGCAAGGGCACAGCCTCTCTTCTATACTGTTAGTTTCTAATGTGGTTTAGTCTGGAGGTGAGATGGGGCATTGTGTTTGGTGACCCTTAGCGAAGAACAGATTCTTTCATTCTGTGGTTATCTGTTAGACCTGGGCCAGGTTGACGTAAGATCTGAAAAGTGTTAATCATCTGCTAGCTGCTGAGAAAACATGATGTGATAGCGTCCATTTCACAATTGACATTAATCATCAGGCACCATTTGGCAGGTCAGGGAATAAAGGAGCCCCTTTCATTCTGTTCCTAGGAATAGCCCTCGCAAGCAGTCTGTGTCACGGGTCAAAGGAGCTTGTGGAGAATGTGGAGGAATTGGGCCCTTCTGTTGTCTGATTTGAGGTTGAATAGAGGACTTTCGCTTTCAGGGACGTCAACTTGGAGCCTGTTATCACTGTTAAATTTAACAGAATGCAATTAAAAATTCTATTGTACCTCAGTCAACCAGATGCAAAAGACCTAAATACCTGTTCAACAGTTCTGCTCTTTCTCTGTTTCCTTCTCTAATCTGCACTGGTGATTAATGTAGCTAAGTTTATGACAAATGAAGCCGTTCTCTTTTTAAGATAGCTCCTGTCTCATTGATTCACTGATGCCCAGATGATTTTCAAGGGCCAAAACAGACTTTCATCCTCTCATCTACACACAATCGTTTGTCTTGATTCTTTTATTCCCGAGGATATTACTGTGCCCATTTGCAATTCTGTGTTACACCTACTAGATTTGAGTAACTCTTACAGATGCAAGCAGGCATTCCTGCATCCTAGAGATATGACTTGAAACAAAACAGAGGGAGAGGAATGGAGGGGAAAAAAAGAAGTGAGGGTCAAGAAAGAGGGTCAGAACAGCAGGGTAAAGCAGAGTTGGTAAAGCAGATCTGATTTCATTTGATTTGATTGTGCTTCATGATGGAAGGCTGATAGGCCCTACTATCCTGCAGGAACACGCTCTTGATGCACACGATGCTTCCCAGTTCAGGTCCCCTTCTGCATATTCTTTGCGGGACCACTCACCTTCTTGCTTTCTCTCATTTCAGGGTATCTACAGCTGCATCCATGGTGTGGCCATCGAAGAACGCCAGTCAGCAATGAACTCCCCCACAGCAACTATGAACAACACCCATTCCAACATCCTCCGCCTGCTTCGGACAGCCAAGAACATGGCCAACCTGTCAGGGGTCAATGGCTCACCACAGAGTGCCCTGGACTTTATCCGCCGCGAGTCATCCGTCTACGATATCTCTGAGCACCGCCGCAGCTTCACCCACTCAGACTGCAAATCCTACAACAACCCCCCCTGTGAGGAGAACCTCTTTAGTGACTATATTAGTGAGGTGGAAAGGACCTTTGGCAATCTCCAGCTGAAGGACAGCAATGTGTATCAGGACCACTACCACCACCACCACCGCCCCCATAGCATCGGCAGCACCAGCTCCATCGACGGGCTCTATGACTGTGACAACCCGCCCTTCAACGCCCAGTCGCGCTCCATCGGGAAGAAGCCCTTGGACCTGGGGCTACCCCCTGCCAAGCACAGCCAGCTGGGTGACCTTTATGGCAAGTTCTCCTTCAAGAGTGACCGTTACGGGGGCAGCGGGACCCACGACGACCTGATCCGCTCGGATGTCTCTGACATTTCCACTCACACGGTCACCTATGGCAACATCGAGGGCAACGCAGCCAAGAGGCGGAAGCAGCAGTACAAGGACAGCCTGAAGAAGCGCCCAGCCTCTGCCAAGTCCCGGCGGGAATTTGATGAGATAGAGCTGGCCTACCGCCGGCGCCCGCCCCGCTCACCTGACCACAAGCGCTACTTCAGGGACAAGGAAGGGCTACGGGACTTCTACCTTGACCAGTTTCGGACCAAGGAGAACTCACCGCACTGGGAACACGTGGACCTGACGGATATCTACAAAGAACGGGGAGATGAGTTTAAGCGCGACACGGGAGGAGGAGGAGGGAGTGGATCCTGCACTAACAGGGCCCATCACAAGCACGGCTCGGGCGAGTTTGGTGGAAGCAACGAGCACAAGCACGGCGTTGTGAGTGGGGTCCCAGCACCGTGGGAGAAGAACCTGACCAATCTAGACTGGGAAGACCGGACCGGGGCTAATTTCTGCCGCAGTTGCCCTTCTAAGCTGCACAACTACACGCAATCAACGGTGGGGCAGAACTCCACCCGCCAGGCCTGCATCCGCTGTGAGGCTTGCAAGAAAGCGGGCAACCTGTACGACATCAGTGAGGACAACTCGCTCCAAGAGCTGGACCAGCCGCCTGCCCCCGTGCCCGTGGCCACCAGTGCCACCTCCTCTTCCAAATACCCTCAGAGCCCTTCCAATTCTGCCTCCAAGGTGCAGAAGAAGAACCGCAACAAACTCCGCCGGCAGCACTCCTATGACACCTTTGTGGACCTGCAGAAGGATGACTCAGC
Source organism: Mohoua ochrocephala (assembly GCA_013398855.1). Lineage (NCBI taxonomy): Eukaryota > Metazoa > Chordata > Aves > Passeriformes > Acanthizidae > Mohoua > Mohoua ochrocephala. The sequence continues at coordinate 292,325 of VZTA01017799.1, read as the reverse complement.
CCTGGCCCCCCGCAGCGTCAGCCTCAAGGACAAGGGCCGCTTTTTGGAGGGGAGCCCCTACGCCCACATGTTTGAGATGCCAGCCAGTGAGACCACCTTTGCCAACAACAAGTCCTCAGTGCCCGCCACCAGCTACCACCACCATAACAACCCCGGCAGCAGTGGGGGCTACATGCTCAGCAAGTCGCTCTACCCCGACCGGGTCACCCAAAACCCTTTCATCCCCACTTTTGGGGATGACCAATGCTTGCTCCACGGCAGCAAATCTTATTTCTTCAGGCAGCCTGTGGTGGCAGGAGGGCCCAAAGCCAGGCCAGACTTCCGAGCCATTGTCACCACCAACAAGCCGGTGGTCTCAGCCCTTCATGGGGCTGTGCCAGCCCGTTTCCAGAAGGACATCTGTATAGGGAACCAGTCCAACCCCTGTGTGCCTAACAACAAAAACCCCAGGGCTTTCAATGGCTCCAGCAACGGGCATGTTTATGAGAAACTCTCCAGTATTGAGTCTGATGTTTGAGTGAGAGGGGAAGAGCGCGGGGAGGGACTGGGGGTGTATGTGGAGCATGGGAGGGTGGGATGGGACCTATCCCATCAGCTACTCTCCTGAGTCGTCCTTAGTTTGTGGGATACTGGAGTTGTGAGTAGTGCAGCACTGGTGACAAGTGCCACCTCTTTGGTTTCCCCTCTTCCTCCTCCTTTCCCAAGCCTCCCGTTTTATCTCTTTTTCCATGTTCTCGCTCCTCCCATTCTCCTCCATTCCTGGCCATTGCACTTTACAGTGATGTTGGAGTTGGATATCCTTGCTCATGATTTCAGGAAGCAGAGAAAAAGGCAGGGAAGGGGTGGGCTGAGGAGGAGCAGCAGTGACTGTGTAGTGTTCACTTCTGCTGGCTCCCAGCAGGGAAAGGCATGTGTGCACACACGTGTGTGCGCGTGCGTGGCGGGAGGAGGCAGCAGCAGCAGTGTAATGGACATGCAGGAAAACATGCTTGCTCAGGCAACTCTTCCTAAAACTGCCTAGAAAAGAGTAGTGTTTGAGATGTGGAGAAAGTGAAGGGAGAATAACAAGACTAACTTGATGATGCACTTATATGTTAGCTATATTGAGGTTCTTGTTACATTATTTTGTGAAGACTATGGGGGTTTAGGGCTGAAATATATATATATATATATATTTGCGTATATGCTGAGAAATTTTACGCTAAAATTTTGAATTGTCTGCTGGGGGGTGTGGAGGGAGGGAGGGAAGATTTGTCTGCAGGTCAGGCTAGTGGTTTCACTATGGCTATTACAGCCATTGAATCTATGGCAGACCAGTGGGAGAGAGAGAAAAGACGTGGAGTCTGAGTTGGAGAAAGCTGATCAGCAGCCTCCCTGACTCCAGGGTTGGTTTCCCAAACTCGGACAAAAGATGCTGGTTTGCACTGAAAAAAGAAGAATTTGAGGAAAGAGGAACAGGGTTGGTTCGTTAGCTGTGAGCTGCTCAGTAGTTGTGACATTCTTCAAGGGTGGGAGCAGTATATAGTATGGGTTTGCCTATATGCGAGTACATATGGTAACTTTATACTTGAAATGTCTGTGGAGAAAGCAAAATAAACCCACTATCCCATGAGGTGTCTGGAGAACAAACACGGTAGAACAGAGCTTAAGAGTAGGGAAAGGTGGGGAGTTTTTTCACTGTCACTTCAGGGGACACCAAACCCATTTTGGCATGTCCTTTCAGCAAGGAGGGGAGAGAAAAACGGAGCTTAATCCTTCTGCTCTCTCCACCCTTGGCCAGCAGCTTGGAACAAAAAGAATAGGGTGCCCTCTGCCAATGCTGGAGAGGAAAAAAGAAATGCCATAGAAGGGTGCGTGTGGTGGCCGTGGTGCTGGTGGACTGTTTCGATGCCTCCTTGCACATGTGGAAATGGGAGGAGGGTGTATGCACCCATGGGAAATACATATGTATATTTACTATTGAATGTACAGAGGAAGTACACAGCTTGTCTTCCTGGGAAGGGATGTGCTTGAATAAATGCCAGAGAGCACAGAAACTTGTGCTGAAGACTGAAGACAAGGCGTGCAAAGCTGAGATGTGTGTGTAACATGTGCGTGTGCCTCTGCGTGAAAGAGAGAGATACTAGCACAGGTGTAAAGCTGGAATAGCCTAGGGTTTCCCATCCCTGCAGTTGTAGTGACAGCTTTCCTGGTGCACTTAGTATCGATAAGAATGTTTTTTCTTTCCATTGTATCATTTTAGATGCAAGTTAAACTAAAGGAAAAGGAGCAATGGTAGGAGTGAGAAGCTGAACACACCTTTCATATGTCATCTATCTCCTGAGGTGGGAGTGTGGACCAACCTCTCCCATCCTGAGAGATATGGCAAAGTCTCTACTGCTTATCCTGGGTCTGTCCCAGTGTCTCGATCACCATGGCTCACCAGGGGAAGAGTTGAGAGAGTCCTGTACTGAGAGCATGGGGACACTGCAGAGGATTGACTCTGAAGGGAGATGGCAGCCCCGTCTTTATGAGCCACATTTCTTGGAGCTGAAAGCCACCTCTCTCACATTCCTCACCACACCATGGTTGATTTTATCTTATCTTTCTCTTTTTAAGCCAACAGAAGGCCTTTTATTTATTTACCTATTTATTTTATTTATTTTTTAAGCTGAGGCAGGGGGGAGGGTGGGATTTACCTGTAAAGTCAAAGTGTGTGAGGAGAGGGTGGGCAAGGTTGGTGAGGGGAATATTTTCTTATATTTCACTGAGGAAATTAAGGAGGAAAGAGGGGAAGAGTCTTTGTAATGCCACCCCCTAGTCTTTGGGGTAAGGGAACTTCTTACTCTTTCCCTCTTCTCTCATTACAAGGACAAAAAGGAAAAGCAAAGAGAAAAAAAGAAACCAAACAAATTAACAGAGCGATCTGCAATCCAGAACACATGGCAGCTTGTCAGACACCTCTGATAGCGGCCACCAAGAAGGCGTTCCTTTCATTTGTAAATATTTCTTTTTTATTGCGTTTTTGTATAAATTGGTGTTTCTCTTCTCGTGAATATTCAGGTCGTGGGGTGGGAGGGAGGGGAAGTTTGTTTCCGTTCTGTTTGTTTTCTATGACTTTTCAGGCTGCATTTTTGGAAGCGGTTTACGCAGGTCGAGGCCGTATGAATGAGGAAAAAAAAAAAAAAGAGAGAGAGAGAGAGAGAGAGAAACCCATGTGTGTTGTGTTCCCCCAAGGCCCCCTGTATTGCCCTGTCACCTTTATCTTCATGAATGGAAGACGCCGGAACGTCACTTCAAGCCTTGCCAGCAGGGTTTCATGTTTTGATGGGAGCACCCCCAATTCCTTTTTGCATATAAACTCTCTGTACCAGCATCTCTCTGTGGAGTTTGGGCCTCAAGGCACTACACTGTCTTGATAGTGGTGGGGTGAACCATCAAGTTGGCCACTCAGGTTGGACCATCACTTTGACATTAAGAGACTTCTCCAATGCTACTTTGGTTTAGAAATCTTGGACCTGGGAAAGCTCGTGATAATTTCTGGTATTTCCTAAGGGCTTGGGGTTGGGGAGCTTGACAGCTGACGAGGGCAGCTAATCTCTTTGGCGGTTATCTCGGTACTTTTCCGTCCCTCCCCACCTGGAACGAGGAAACCTGGAGGGTGGCTCTGCAGGGAAATTAAGCTGAAAACAAACCAAAAAGAAGTTAATGGAACTTTTTTCAAATCTCTTCTTAAAGGTTCTGATTTTTGTGTTCCGGGTTGAAAGTTGGTTCGTATTTTCTCCGAACTGGTCTGTCCCTTGTTCCACTGATTGGCAAATGATAGTTTGCCAAAACCATTATCTAGTATTCTTACTGTTGTAGCACTGTTAACACTCCGAGTGCTCTGCAAATATTAACTGTGCCACAAACCACTCAAATGAATGCTCTAGGGCAACCAGAAAAGAAGAACTGGAAATTCTGGACTGAACCACTGGTCTAACCACAGGAGTCTGGTATTTTGCCTTCTCCCATAATATATTAGGCCACGTGTCCATCAGGTTAATCCTTTCTCCTATAAGCGATCTTTTCTGGTTGCTTTGTTTATTTTAGTTCTGACAGGTCAACAAGTTTTGGGACAGAGATGAAGGGGAAGGGGTGGGAGGGGGGAGGGTGTAATTCATAATCCAGAAAATAAATCAATGATGTTATTAAACTCTGATTATATATTTAGAATTTTAGATTTGGTGTATTTTCATTGTAAGTATTCAAGTGAATCAAACAGGTAATATTAGCAGCAGGTGTTGTCTATACTAGAAAACCACCCATGTGCTGTTTATTACCTGTCCAGAAAAGAATGGGATTTCATACCAGAGCCTGACAAAACTCCACATTCCCTACCTTACCATTTCTCTCTCTCTGCTGTAGAAACACCAGTATTTTCTGGGGCAGTGGCTGGGAACATTTCCTCTCTCTGAAGTTTTCTGCACACAAGAATACTGAGCAAAAACCATTGTGTCCTCTACAGTTGGTGACCTCTACTGAATATTTGCAGACAGCCTCCCAGGGAAGATTAGGCACCTTTGGCAATGTTTCTGACATTTACCTCCTCACTTCTAGCCCCAGGCATGGCTCTCTGAGAGGTATTTTCATGAGCCATGTTCTTCTGAAGTGGTACTGGAGTGTAGGTACTCAGCTGAAGGAGGATGTCTATGAAGGAGATGGAGGAAATATTCAAAAAATATCAGAAATGTGCCATACACAGTGGAAAGCAACTGGCAGGTAGAACTTGCAGCCATGGATCTCCACATCATAAACCTTGTTGGAGTATTCGCACCGGCTTTTTACTGTAGTGCAACACAACACAGGCTGGTGTAGTAGTTCTCTGTCTCCCATCGTGCCTCCCAGCGAGGGCAGTGTCAGAACTTGCAATGTCACATCCCAAGTAGGCAAGAAAAGCTGCAGTCAGAACTTGTTGTCAGTTGAGACAATGAAGCACACCGTCCCCACCTCGACAACAACAAAAAAAATCCCATTCTCTCTGAAATCCAGCATGCATTGTCAGAACTCTCCAGGTGAGAACCCCAGTGGGTTCAAAATGTTCAGCAATATCAAAGTATGAACTTTGCCTGTAGGAAGTTGATACTTCAATTTCCAGCATATGGGGGGAGGAAGGTTCCTTTGTGATGTCGCGAAGGGTTTGATGGAGGGGTTAACAGTTGCCAGGATGGGCCTCTTCTTCAGCAGTGCCTGCTGATGTTGAGTGCCTCACTCCAAGAAGACACTAGCATCCTTCTTGAATAACGTCCCTTTGTACATTCAGATCGGGTTGTTGCTCACAGCGAAATTGCCAGCAAAAGAGAGAGGGGGAGATAAAGAATGAATATGATGGTGGTGACAGGTCAGAGTGATCAGAGATACCTCAGGGATCTTCATAGGCAAGTCTTTGCTTTAGAGCTTTCTATCAAATATGGCATATCCTCCCACCTCCATTGCTTATCAACAGATGGAAGCAAGCCTGGGAACACAGCCAATGATCAGACTTAGGCCTTTCACACATCCTCCACTCCAGTCAAGCAACCTTTGATGAGCCCTTCTCGTGGAGAAGGGTGGGAGGTTGCACTTCCCCACGCATTTTTGGTTGCCAAAAAGAAAGGGAAAATGGAAGGGGATAAAGATCAGGAGTGTTGATGAAAGGACTTTGTGCTGACCCTCTGTGCCCTTGCTCTAAGGAATTACACTTCACCCTTTCTTCTCAGTCCAAGCTGGCAAAGGGTAGGGTCCAGTTAGGCTTCCTCTCTGTGGCATATGCCTGGGTCACCACAGGAGCCCCTGGGAGCTGTAGGCAAGAAAGGAACCAAATTGCTGGCAACAAATGGGGACAGACTCCAAGCCACGATCCCCATCTGCACCCACTCTTTCCCATAAGTGCTTCCCTGCTGCTGAACACACCTGGCGTGTCCACCTGGAACACACCTACCATGCTGCTGGATGCTGCAGGGCACATTGAGATAGTAACTAGTGGGACCTGATTGTCGTCCCCACAAGGGCTTATTTTCAATTTGCAGCCAAATAGATTTCCAAGCCATAGACCCTCGCTGCATTCACCTACACTTCCCTGTGGCTTCCTCTCTCCTCCCCCATCAAAGGCAAACTGGGGTGCCGAGTGTCTCACTGGCAATATGAATACTATTGCTTCATCTTCATCGTGGGCCCTCTGGACCTCCCTGGGGCTGACTGCAGACAAACCCGGGTGTCTGCCACTGGAACAGCAACAATGAAAACCGCTTTGCAATTGGCTTTGAGTTTTTTCTCCGTTTCTTGAGCATCCCCAAATTCCTCTCCTAGCCATGCCATTTGAGTGAATTCTGGCACCCTTCTGCCATTGCTGACAACAAAACTGACACAGCATAAACTTGCTTGTGTATAGAAGAAGACAGTGAAACCATATTGCAGAGAGCAGGACTCGTGTCTACCAATGTCAAGGGTACAGTCCCCTGAGTGCTGAGGTGAAGGACGATCTCCGTGATGTGTTCGTAGTTACAGATCTCTTAACCTGCTGGCTTCCTGCCATTAAAGGTTCACAGCAAGCACTGGTATACACTCCAACAGGTCAGAAAAGAATTCCATGCTGTGGAACAGGGGTTCCTCTGGGCACGCACACACATACGAGACATACTGGGGAAGTGAGACATACATGAACAAACCTGAGGCAGCAGGAAGCTGTGAGGTTTGCGTGCCTGTATGTACACACACACACACACGACACAGAGTACATTGCAGTACACTTAATGACTCTGTCCCACAACACATTTTTGCCAAGTAGGAACAGCGTGACCTTTCCTAATGTTCTGCTGGTAGTTATTTAATTTATGTATTCACTTTGTGACTTTTACATCATCTGCTTTCTTGACTGCAGCATTACTGTGTAAATACGTGTGTATATATGTACAGAAACTAGCTCAAGCAATTATATTCAGGTTGGGAAAAGGGTGGGTTTTATATCTGTACAGTATTTCCTTATTAAATAATGGCATGGGGGGGGGTTGGGAAAGTTAACTTCTAAATTGTGGTTTTATTGGTCTGTGGTGTTTGAAGTTGTTTCAGTGGTTGCTTTTGCTGGTTCGGAAAGTTTATCTGGATGTTATATGTGTGTGCCAAGAAAGGGTCCCCAGAGAGGGGAGGTTTGGGATTGGTAAGGGGTGGTGGGGAGCAGAGGGTGTTAATAATTTCCTGTAATAAAAGCCGTGTTGATTGCTAGGGACTGTTTGTGTGAGGCACAGGGCTGTTTCCTTCTCTATGTGCTTTGCTCTTTGATTACTTCCTCTTCCCTGGTCCCCATTGTCTTCTCCCTGGGATGTCAGCAGAGTACATTTGTTACTGTGGATTACAGGGAATCTCCCTATGGGCCTTCATCTCCTGGCCAACTCTTCCTTCTCCCTCTTTTTTGCGGCCTTTCCGGTACCAGTGAAAGGGGAGGTGGCATGGTCTCAGACCCTCTGTGCCATTCTTGACCACTTTATTTCCTCTGCTCTTTGTCCTTCCTCTTAGCAGAACCTCATTTTCAGGTGTTTTGATCTCTCCAGCAGCGTACTGCTTCATCTTCCCGGCCTCTTATCTACTTTCCCATCTTACACCGATTCTTCAATTTCATCTCTATGCCTCTTCCCTCAGAATTACTTATGTTGGCTGTTTGCCCGCTCTCCTTCTCTTATTACTGTCTTGTTGCTCTGTTGTCTTCATCAGCCTGTGCAATGCTGTGTAGAAGATGAGTGAAGGGCAGGCCTCCACTTCTCCTCTCCTGGAAAATTCTAGCCATGACCAGATTTTTAGAAGATGATATTTTGTACCTGTTTTCGACTCCTCTATCTTGTTCACCGAGGTGGTGTTCTGCTCTTGCACACTCAAGAAATAAGAAATGATCAGTATGGCAAATTTGCCCCTGCAAGGGAGCAGTGAAATTGTATTTTCTGAGAAAGTCCAGAGAAAGAACATAATTTCTGTCCTTGATGGCTGACTAGCAGGGGCTAGATACAGTTTTTATCCACTCCAGGTTGACCTGCATCAGGATGAGTACAGTTTCTTTGCTTTTACTCTATGTGAACAAAGCAAGGCTGCTGGAGAGAAGTATGCTATCTTTTAAAAGCACAGGGCACTACCTTTATTGCCTAGAGGCTTTTAAAGACTTATGTGAAGTTCTTCTGTGTTGCAGACCTGGGAGTGAGTGCCCAGTAGTATCTGGTCTCTTTCTGTCTGACAAGTCAGTGTAAGCTGGTACTTGGCATTATCTGCTAGGCTTCGTGGTCTGATGGTGTAGCAGTAAGGAGAGTGATAGGATGGTGAATAAACATAGAGACAGCCAACGTGAGACTGGTAGGGGCTCTAGGCAGATGCCAAGACATCTCCTTCCTTCCCGTTTTCACAATTTGCATTGTTCCTTACTGAACGTCCATCAACCCGCCATCCTCAATGTCCCTGGCACTGGCTGCTTATCCCTGAAGACACAAGGGTCTGCTGGCCACAGTCTGAGAAAGGGCCAGTCAGTCTCTCCATGTGTGTAGTGTAGCTGTATGAAAGCATACAGGCAGTGCACAGAGCAATGCAAAGGGTCAGCATGGCCAGAGGTTATTGAGAGCAGCAGTCTTCTCCCAGCTGCAGCTAACTCTTGCTCAACCTGCCATTTCATTGCAGGCCTGTGTTTCTGATTTCTGGGTGAGAGAAACCACCACAGCCGCCTGGGAATGGATCTCTGCTCACAGGTGTGCGGAGGGTAGTCAGGCTTCTGATGTACCCTTGCTATGATGTCGGCACAGCTGTCCCAGCATGGTCCACGGAGGTCTGTGTACCTGTGAATACATGGCTACAAGTACCTCTAAGTCTGGGAGGAAGTGTATGTTTGTACATTTGAGTGACTCCTGGCAGAACTCTAAACGTAGGTGGAGTTGGAAATGCTGGCCCATTTAGTGCACTACACTATTAGCGTGGTCTGGTGCATCAGACCTCAGTGATGCAGGTAGGTATCTCCTTGGGAACACATCCCATAGATTAATTTATGGCCAAATAGTGAGTTACCTCTCTGAACATCACCAGGCCCTTTGCTGTGTTTGCTTTGCTTATTCAATGTGCCAAAAGTACAGCATAATGGCAGCATTTGCAGGGTGTCCAGAGAGAACGCATCCATTACATGAGAGTTCTCTCTAGGCCTTTGGGCCCTGGCTGGTAAGTCCCATGTCAACTGGAAAAAGGTTATACCTGTCCCTGAACAGACAAAAATCAATCAAGGGGATAAGATTCAAGTTTTGTACTTTCTCCCTCTGCTTTCCTCCCAGGCCTCGGAGTCAGATCCATCTTGACAGGCAGCTAAACTCCTGCGAAATTCAAGGAGCTTTTGGAATAGCTACTTAGGGGTTTAGATGCCTGGAATGGCTTTTTTGGATTCTCTTCCTCGTGTGGGCCTCTTCCTGCAGTGCATTTTGCCAGGATTCATCTCCCAGGAACCTACCATGCTTGAACATAGCTTACAGGGGTTCCCTCTGCTTAGGATCACCACGTGTATGTTGCATGCCTGTTGCTACTTGTCTGTATTTCTTGCACGTGTCTACTTGTGGGGGGCAGGGGTGGGTTCATATTGGTATGTGTATTTATGCAGCCTGCACACATTTGTATGTGTGGTGCCGCTGTGCGTGTGCTTAGGTGTTTGTGCGCATGTGTTTGAGCTGAGACAAAAGTGATGGGAGCCGTATGCTGCTAAAGCCAGATGATGGGTACCTGCAGGTAACTTGGCAACCCTCTTGTTCCTTCCTGGTACACCCTGGCATGGCTGCTTTGTTTGGATTCCGGGGGACCAGCTCTGAATCAGTGATGAGGCTGGGATGCAGACTCCTGTAGAGGGTTTGACTACAGCACCAGAAACCCATTCCATGTGTTCATTCACTTCTGTGCTTCATCCACTGTGCCACATTTCCAAACCATTGTGCCGCACTCATTACCTACTTTGGCCTTAACTGGTAGGTGGAGCAGGAAGACAATCACACACTGACTGGTAAGGTCTTTTGGGAGAGATCTGGTCAATCTAATCTGTGACTGTAACAAGAGGCTCCCTTGCCATTCATTTTGCTGCCTCCTAGGGCAATGCAAGCACTGAAATTCCACTTGCAAGAAAACACTAGCCTGTCCTTTCTTGCTCTTGTGTCAGATAGACACAGGAAAAAGCTGAGCTGAGGCGAACTGGTCTCCCATCCCGCTACTTGGAAGAACATCACTGGTGCTGCTTGGAGCTGAGTAGGGAGCTTGCGAATCCCACACTCTGGAGGGGTTCCATTTCCTCAGAGGGGACAGTGAAAAGGGAGAGTGGGAGGGAGTGAACTTTCTGCAGCCATTCTCCATCCTGTTCATTTCCAGGAGAGATCACAGCACTGCTAGCACCAGAGAGTATGACCTGCTGGGAGGGCCCTACAGTGCCAAGCGGCACAGCACTTTAACCGGCCAAACTGCTGGACAGGACACTGCTGTCCTCTGTCAGCAGCCAGAAAAGACAATCAGGACCCAATGAAGAGATGCCATGGTTAGTCAGCCAAGGAAGGAGCAACATTTAGGGGCTAGGGCTCTCATCATTTAGCCTATCTTAAGTCTGCTTAACCAGCCCTTTAGTGCTGGTGTCACTGGGCCTCTTTGATGGTTTCTTTTTCTTTATATATATGAAATGTAAGAGAATATTCTGTGGTCTCCAATGACTCATTCTATCAGACCACATCCGTACACCTCCTCTGCTTTCTTCCATGTCCAGCTGCTCTTTCCTCTCCATCGAATTGTATCCTGTGCTCTGCCAGGTTTGTCTTTTATGGAAGAGAAGATATATGTGTATGAATGCTTGTACACGTGCGTGTGTGTATTTTAGATATTATTGCTATTATCAACATGCTATACACCTAAAAGCTCCTAGCAAGCTGGAGCCTTCAAGAGGTGCTGTAGGAAACGACCTTCCCACTGGGCAGCAGTCAGTGTGGAGGTTAGCACAGAAAGCTGCTAGCTTTGGAGGCCTCTTTGCCTGTCTGGTTGCTTTTCCTATCTTTGGAGCAGGCTGTCTCTCATCTGTGGTCAGAAACACAGCAAACTGCTCTTTTTAGCTTTGCATTTTCAAAATTTCTAACATGGGGGGGGGGGGGGGGGGTTTTTT